>OY728151.1:1738451787-1739051787 GCA_963277665.1 Viscum album
TTACAATAGTTTCCCATACAACTGATACTCTCAAAGTATAATCAAGGTCATCCCCAAATGTTTTGCATTTTCAGGATTTAATGATATGTCAATGATAATTTCATTTATAAAGACAACAAAAAATCATTAATTTAGATTTTGGATGATCTGAATCATAGAAATAATAAGGAACATTGTGGTTTTACTCATGCTGAAGGGAATCACTTGGAACTCATAATGATCGTAGTGACAACATCATGTATTATATGGTATTTACACCCCATTAGCCCACAACTAGTGATAATTCCCTCCCCAACCCACACTGACATTAAAAATTCTAAAAAATATTATATGATAACTATATTTGATACAAAGTGAGATAACCCAAACTAAAATTTTAAATATTTAAAATTTTCATTATATATCACAATAATATCAAACAAACATGAGGAGCAAAAGGTTTTAGTGTCTTTGGAGATTATCTTTATAAAAAATTATTTTCAAACACTTTTGAGCATTCATCCATAATATTACCACCATAATCCCTCTTCTAGACTTATTCCTTAACTAAAAAATCATTCAAAACCCCTTTTAAAATGAAGAATTATTTTTTGAAATCAATCATTTCCTTATGAAAATTACACAAATATATCTTTTATATATTAAAAATAAATAAGGATTAAAATAATTTTCAAAATAATTTCAAAACATGTGAAATAAACATCTTGAATAACCATGACCATTACAAATTTATTTTGTTCATAAGGAAAACATTAAAAAGAAGCACCATCTTCAAAACAACACATGTAGAAAACATTAAAATATTTTTTTCTTTTTTTACTGAAAATAAAATTAATATAAATATGAAATTAATAAATTATATTATTATGCGAATTGAAATCCATAAAATTAATATGGACATAGTTATGGAAGATTCCAAACCAAAAAGAATAGTATGGGTTGGTTTGACATACAAGCATCAGATGAGGTAAATTAATATCCAATGTTAATAAAGTTGACAGAGGACATGTAAAAAATAAATAAAAAATTACAACTGAATATAATTGAGAGGTATTAAGAGATAATATTTACAAAATCATTCCCCAAATGAAAAACATGTACATAAAAATATTGAAACAAATATTCGATTGAAAAAAATAATTTAATAATTTATTGAATTTAAAATAAAAAACCCATGAAAGGTGAAACATATGATAGATTGTTAAATTAATTTAATTTCATGATAAATATTTTAAAAATAATCCAGGGGATTTATGTATAATATAAAATAAAATAAGTGGTCAATATAAATAATATTTAAATGAAGGGAAATTGAGATGAGTACAACCTTTGGACATTTATAATATTTGATCAAGAATCTCATTTAATGAAAAAACCTAAAATGAAAAT
This sequence comes from Viscum album, assembly GCA_963277665.1. NCBI lineage: Eukaryota > Viridiplantae > Streptophyta > Magnoliopsida > Santalales > Viscaceae > Viscum > Viscum album. The sequence continues at coordinate 1,738,453,177 of OY728151.1, forward strand.
TTAAATACCATGAATAATTAGAAAATATTTATATAATATTTCATAAAGATATATATAGTATATAAATATGAATAGGTGAATATTTCAAAATGGATATAATTTTAAACCAATATTTAATAGTATGTTAATCCATAAAATTTTATAAGATATACTAAAATTATTTATTCAATGATAAAAAAATTCCTATGTTAATTTGATCAGAACTATTTTCTTTGTTCGAGAGAATTCGATTAATGACTATCTTGTTTTAGTTAATCTTCAGACAATAACGTATGGATTCCAAATGATCACATATTTTTGGTTAAAACATTCATCGAAATTTTAATTATATAAATGAATCCTTGATATCATTTATATTCGAAAAATAATATTTAGAATCATTTGTTTAAGGATATGATCAGATAATGAATATGTAATTATATAGAGTTGGAGCCCCCCACACTCACAAAATAAATTTTCATCTTCCATATAAAAAGAGGTAGGTCTAAAATAGTTTATCATTTAAGAATTTCTTAAATGTTTTAACTATATTATGTATTTATTAAATACACTATTTGAAAAAATATTGTATGGTGGTTATTCAAAATACAACATAACGTTCATGGAGGTCATAGTTTTGATGTACACATGTATTATTTTCCTATACTTATAAGGAGAACTGATTAAGGTTGATAATTATTTTACATAAAAATAATAAAATTTAGAAAGGAAAAAATGAAAAAATTATATTACTTTAAGAATTTATAATCAGATTTATGTTTCAATAATATTTCCTAAGGAAATAGAAATAAAAATGACTGATATGTGAATTCTTACCATACACATTTAAATAACTCATTTTAAAATTAGATTAATCCTTTTAGGATTAGTCCTTTGAGTATATAATACCATTTAATATGTTTTTATGATTTTTTTGAGGGATTTCATTATAGTTCTGTTGAACTAAGGGGTTTGGGGTGTGAGGAGATGTTTGGTGGTTAAATTCTCATTTTATAACTGAGAGGAGTGACTTTTTTCTTTATAAAAAAATGCCAATATCAAGTAAGGTTTGTCAAAATTTGAAAAATAATTGATAGGTGAGGAGTTTGGGTTACTAAAACCCTTCACAACATGTGCGGAGATAATTTTAAGGATTTCTAAAATAATTTTCCTTAACAACAACAAGTCCTTTATTATTATCAATAAAAAAATTTCTAACTAAGAATGAAATTATAATTATTGGAAAATTTAAGTATTGTTATTCAAATATTAAAACAGTTTCATAATATTGAATTTCTGAAATTGATAAAATATAATTCTAAATTAATAGTTCCTGATCACATAAAATCATATAAAAAATATATCTTAGGTTTCGTAATTTTAATCGTTTGATTCTAAATTAAAATAAAAATATATAAATATATTTTTTTACTTATAAATGAAATATTTGTAAGGAAATAATTTTTAATGAATTTTTAGTTATTTTTATAATCTAACGGTTTCATAAAGTTCAAAATATTTTTACTTTGTTTTCAATATTAACTTAAAAGTCAATCATTCTAAAAAAACTCCAAAAAAGTCATCATAAGATAATATTGTTATGATGAATCATAAAATGATGTTAATTTATTAAAATAATTATTATATTTTTTTAGGATTTATTCTCTAAATGGAAATATTAAATATAATGAAATAATAATTTTATAGGAAAGTGAATTTTAAAATGTTAACTATTATTATCATAGTTACTATAAATTACAAGTCAAATTTTATTTAATCTATTATTCATATCTATAATATATTTTATCATCATTAAACCAAATTATAATTACTTCTTTTAAATATAAATACATAGATTATAAAGTAAAAATTATTAAGAATATACATTTGTAATCATAAAATGATCTTATTAGTTATTTAGCTATTCTAATTGAATTTTATCAAATTTTTAGTATTAAAAAAAATTATTTTCATTACCATTAGATTACATAGTTATTTTATTTCTATTTATACACAAAAATTCAACAACTATATTTATAGTATCACCTATAATTCAGATAATTTTATCTCAAAAATTTTGTCATGATTCATTTTATTTTGACATTTCATGTGGAGGAACCTATTGAAAATATATGTTATTTAAAAATTATATATACTAAAATATTGATGTGTTATATTCTGCAAATTCAGATAAATTTCATCATCAAAATTCAAATTTATGTCACTAATAAAAATAGATAACGATATTATTTATATTTCATGATCTAAATATATAAATTGTATTGAAATATTAATTTCAAAAACATTGTAAAGATAAGGGAACTTATCTCATGATTGATTATTAATACACATATAATGGATTTAATACTGATAATGATTTTATAATTAGTTATATATTAATAGATCGTCATGATTTTGTTTAAGACATGAAATTAGAGTTTTTTATTCTGAAACATGATGTGGGATATATGTAGATATTAAAAATAATTGCACACAATCACGTACATATCATATAAAGTATGAGTAATAATATTCCGATTAAACATATTCCCAAAAAATAATCATGGGATAAAATAATCCTAAAACTGTATATTTTCTCTAATAACTCAATGTTAAATAATTGGGGTGGTCATTTGAACCTGTTAGAAAATTTCCTAAATAAAATGATGTTCATAAAACTATTATCCAATAAGTCAACATCAATAATGTAATGGAGGAACAATTTACCTTAATTATCATGATCCATTTTAATAAATGTATATACATTATATTGATCATACCTATTATCATTGTTAGCTCTTGGGATGGGGTTGGATTTTGTGTAAATACTAAACTCTAAGTATTTGATTCATTGTTGTTCTAGTGATATATTAATTGGTAAATTTCTACCTCCCATTTTTTGGATAACCTCATTTTCTATTATATGAAATCAATAACTTGATGGAAAATCCACCAATACCTAAATCATTTTGTTTTTTCCAATGAGAGATCCTATTAGGAGCTTCTTACCACATTTCCAGAAATATTGTATGTTGAATATATTTCCCAACCGTAGTATTTATCCAATGAACATCCATGAAACTAAATATTTTTCTTATTTGGTGAATTTGAAAATTCAATTAGGTTAAAATAGCTAAACATGAATCCCAATAGATAGTTAGGAATAACCATAATATTTCTCACCCCAACTCTGATATCATCTGGTTGTTCGTTAGGATGATCATTGTTTGTTCTGTTATATCTAATGTTAAAATAGTTCCTTCATGATTTTTCTATTAATTTATATAATTTAAAGTGATGGTATGTGAAAATTAATAATTATATAAAAGGGAATTAAAGGAAAAATAAGTAATTCCCAGAGGACATGATTATGCTAACTTTTGAATCATTATGTTTTTATATGGAATATCAATGGTTACATTCCTATTAGGTTCCCTAACATATCTTGTTATATCACACAGAATCAAATTCTATTTAAATTCTCCATAAATGTATGTAAAGAACCTACATACCAACCCATGCATATACCTTGGTTTTTTCCAACTAGGTTTTCAATGGGGTATACTTGTCGTGTAATATGAAAATATGGAGTTAATACTTTTCCAAACTATTCTAGGGGTATTACCACTTGGTTCATCAAAAAAACAATATATGAACTTGTTTTATCCATATAGAGATGTAATTTCTAGGAAACAACAGACTCTATAATTCCCCAAAACATTAGTTTGTTATCAAATATTTTGGATTATCCCCTGGGTTTTCATTAATATTATCTAATGATAATACAAAAAATTATTAATCTAATCCAAAAATATAATTAAATGTTTCTATTATTCCATGTTTGGAACCATAAATACATACTGCATGATTTATTACTAATGTAATAAATTAATCATTTTTTTGATATATTGTGACATAATCCATGAAAACCATTCAAATTATCAGTAGTAATACATCTCATAATAATAACACAAAATCCAAATGACCATAATGTATTAGTGAATTTACATATTGGAAATATAAAAAATATATTTTATAATTTTTTTTACATTCCTCAATAAAATTATTCTTATATACTCTCCTAAATACATATTTATTAAAAACAAATGAAATTAAAATTACTCTTAAAGTCACGAATTCATTTTCGAAATAAAATATTTTAATTTTATAAATTAAAAAATATTTCATTTTTTTCCAAAAAAATTATGAATAAAATTTTTTTAGGGAAAATTATATATCATGGAGGGGATGTAAAATAAAGAAGAATGATTATAACAGATGAAGACTTTATCACATGAAAATTGTTATAAATAGATATATTTTTCAACAGAAAAAAAATTGTGAAAAATTTTAAAACACATATTATTATTTTTGTATGAAATTAATAATTTTATAAAATAAACATAATAAATTTTCTATGCATGTAAAAATACATCCATAAAATGAATATTGAGATAGTGGAGGATGATCCTGACAGAAAATAAGTGGTGGTGTATATTTCACATACAAGAATCACATCATGTATATTATTAATTAAGTGGAATGAAATTGAATGATGATATGTAAAACTAATATAATTAATAGATGATAATAAATTATATGTTTTTTTATAGATAAATTGCACAAAATTTCCCCCCAGATGAAAATTTTTCATAAGAATATAAATTTAAAAAATATATTAGAAAGAAACACATACAACTCTATTATAGCTACATTTGAAAACCCATGAAAGGTAGAACATATGATATGTTATTGAATCCCATGAATTTCATGATAATTATATTAAAAAGGAATACATGTGAATTATATACACCATAAATTAAAATAATTGGAGAATATGAAACATATCACTGTGATGAAAATTTTAGATTTGGAAACCCTTATGAAATTCATAAAATTTAATCCAAAACCACATTGAATGTTAGAAATTGTAAAGAAACATTAAATATCATAAATATATAAGGAATAAAGATGTAATATTTTAAAGAGGTAGTATATTCACCATATAGAAAAATACGTTTATATGAGAAAACATTTATCAATGAAAGAAATTTCAGATGAAACTGTTACCATAATTCTCGACTTCCATGAATGTTCCTTACACTCTTATATAATAAAATAAATATCTTAAAAAATATTTTCACAATTATATGAACACATGTATACATATAACACCTTTTACATTTTATTTTTAAACATATATTATATTTTAATTATGTAGAGGACCAAATGTTTCCTTTTAGGACAATAAAATAAATATAGATATATTTTCAGAGCAAGGTGCTGAGATGACTTGTTATTACAACGCCTAGTGTTACATGAAATAATCAATGAAAAATATTAAATATATTTTAAATAAAATTTGAACAATTTTTGAAATTAAATGAGTTAAATATTTGAAAAAATATTTGATAGAAAATCTGATACCACAGTTGAGTCTAGAAGATGAGGTTTACCCTTGGAGTGACCAAATGTTGGATAGCATAGGGTATTCAGATAAAATGGCCGCTGGCTGTGAATTTAATTAGAATAAATCATTAAATTTATTTATTTAATTAAATGACTTAAAATAAGTATCCTATATTAATATAATATATCTACTAAACATGGGTGTACCCAGGCCTATCTGTCACCAGTAGAAACAGCCACGTCACCGATTTTCCACTTCCATTTACACTAATACCCACTACCTTCATCACAAACACCCGCAGTGCCCTTTATTTTTCGACAACCACCTATGGGTTCACCTCCTTACACCTTCTTGCTTAGGGTTGAGGTATTCGACCTTATTCCTCCCACATCACGCATTCGACGATAGCCATACCATCGACGCCTTCACCCCCTTACACATTCGACATTAATCATCTCCTTCAATATCCACCATCCCCATCGTCCTCCTCCCGGCTACACATAATTCAACATCGACTCCCTCCTGACGATTTAGGGTTTCCGTGTTCTCCATCGACTACCTTCAGTGCGAACAGGGATTCCCTCTCTATCATATTCCTCCCGCATACATATCTACCTACATTTGTTTCAGCCGATACTGAACTCATACTTCCGCTCATCATCTAAACCAATCTTCCTACAATGTCAAATAGGGGATTCCAACTTCTACCACTGCTACGGAGATAAGGGGTTTCACCATATACCAGAAGCATCTTCTACACCTACTACTACCAACGTCGACAACCCAATTCCACTCCTTCTAACTATGTACAAGTAACAAATCTTTCCCTATCAACCTAACTATGCAACCAACATCATCCATTAAAAAATCTTTTTTACTTTACCCAGGAACCGTTTGAGGAATTTCTTCTGAAAAGGATTCATCTACTACATCTCATAAATACTAATTCATCTACAGCTACTCAGGAATTTCTATTGTGAGTATACATTGGAATTTCAACTGTGTGTATACATTGGATTCTCTTGGAACAATTACATGTTCCTTTAGTGATTTTATAGTTTATTTTTTAACCTATAAATGAACTTTTCTAAGAACAATGTTTTGAACAAGTGTAACTATAGGATATCTTTTTACCATACATAAAATAGTATATTTCAACTGTTTTAGCTCATACAATATTAATGAACTGCAAACAAATTGGTAACATAACTACTTCCATTTACCACAGTCTCTGAAACATTAAACACCTCAAGAAAGCATACATGTATAACATACCTATCAATTTTTATAGAATACTTTACTTCCAATATCTATTACCTGCCGCTTTCACTATATTTTACATTCAGATTACATTTCGGACATTTTCAAAACTACATAAATGTATGCACATACATCTTTATCCATTTCAGTGTCTGCAATCACAAAATATACTATTTTTTCTTCACTTCTACCTTTTCATACAAATAATAAAATGCACGCCTTGACATTTTTATGTAAAGATATACAACCAAAAAATGCATTCCTCAACAACCTCCATAGATGCAATTTTGGAATGAAGAGTGCTACCGAATGAATGACACAATTGTGAGTTTACTATTACCTACAATTTATACTTATTCATGTTATAAATATTATCATGTGTTTGTATGAGCTACTACTGTCACAATTACAGTGTCAAAATCTACTGTAAATCCATCAATGACATCTACAAATCTCTCTCCTACACGAACAATTGAACCGAATTCTACAAATAGCGGTGCAGATGAAGTCACAAACACGCCACTAACACCATTGTCTATCAATGGTCTGTTCTATTTACATTGCACTGCCTAAATCCCTACTTTTTAAATGTGTTACATACTAACTATGGCTATTCTTATTTGACTACTTCGTCTACACTTCAACAAAAATTTGAATCAAAGAGAACATTTAACGCAATAGAATCCAAGGGAAAGCAAACATAAGATGCCTTCAAAGAGTCACCTATTCTTTACTATAAGTATGATGACTTTTAAATGCACTTACCACATTGTACGCCACACAACCGAGAAACTCATCATATAACTATTTCTTTTACACATTCAGTAGCAATCATGACTAATGAAAACATGCATTCCCCATCAACCTCTAGAGATGAATGTTTTCAGAGAAGACGGATATGGAAGGAACGACACAATTGTAAGTTAACTATTACCTTCATTTCATACTTCCTTATGTTACATTATATTTCCATTGTTTTTATAAACTACTACTGTGACATTGACATTGACAACATCTACTGGAAGTCACTCATTGAATTCTACAAATGGTGGGGTTGATGGACTCACACGTATGCCATTAAGACCACTGTCTAGCAATGGTATGATCTATTTACATTTTAGTTTCTAAATCCTTAATTTTCTAAATACTATACATACAAACATAATGTATTCCTCCTTAACTACTTCTTCTGTAGTGCAAAAAAAATCTAAAAGTAGGAAATTGTTTATCATAGGACCAAAGAAGGAAAAGAAATGAATGGATTCACTCTTATAATCTCATATTCCTTACTGTAAGTATGATGACACATGTCTGCGAACACATTGTTGTACGCCACCCAACTGAGCTACATTTCGACTATCATTTCCCTTTAAACATCTAGTAGTAATCGTGAGTGACGCTACCAATATGATGGATTCATCACCATCCTCCTCGACAGTTTAATTAGAAGTCCTGCAATTAGATTTTATTGTGACCTTTAAGGGATCATCATTGATTGCAATCTACGCTAACATTTGTTACAGATTTAGTCTAGTTGATAACGGGAACTACACTAATATATGATGTCCAGGTTCAATGACCTATTTGACACAACTATACTTCATCACACACACAGAAACACACTTCAATGGACATAGTTTTCAGTTATAATAATGTTTTATACACATACTATCAGTTTGTAGGAAACAACTGTTCCGTCAGGAAGAATCACATCCTAGAAATTCAGAATCAAATGACTGCATCAATGGTGACATCCAACATACCAAAAACTATATAGGTATGTCGAGGAATATTATTATGTACTAACAACAATCCATTATGAATTATTTACTCTGATATTCATAATAATCGGACTGTTATTGCAGGAAACTTAGTACAATAACAGTTTTTGGATAAAACAGGTTAGGGAACTTATTGATTCATTATTACGGATACCAGAATATGGTAGACAAATACTGTACTGCCACTACTTAGTAAATACCGTCTGATACATCTTTTTTCAAATAAGGATATTCAGATATTGGAGACCCTACTTATATCTGTCAATATTATCATGCTTTAATGTTGTTCGATGAATGAAACAATAAATGTAGAAATAAAAAAAAACCAACATTTTGAATGATGTTGTGATATGGGAAATATATCTTTGAACTTGATACCACCATGTCTGTAGTACCTTAAAATGTTTCTCTTCTGTTCAACTTCCACAACAGCCAAAATATTCCACGAAAACATGCATATTTAAAACTCCATGTTTTATTTCACTTCATTGGGTGGGAGGATTGATAGGTCTATCAAAAAGGGTGGAGATCCATGTATATTCAAATTGAACGGATAGAACTAGAATCGTATAGGATGTTTATGTCCACCAGATGGTCAACCACCAAGATTCGCACAACTATACTTGTTTGACACTGCACATGAATGTCAAAATAGGGTGCGTGAATTGAGGTATGTCTAAACCTATCTGTTAAGGACTAATTTTTCAAAGTCGTCTATTCCTGTATTAACATTACTGCTACCTAAATCTTGAGAATCTAGAATGTCCAAACTCATATAGACTACATGATAGTCTAGAACCTGCACCAAATGCTTCATGATAACAATGATTTAGCAAGATAATTCAGAACTGCAGGGTAAGTTCTTCAGAGTGAGGAGGTGACCTATCTTAAACTACGACTACTGAAAAGTAGAGGAAAAAATCCCAGTACATATAACTTTCCAAATAATTTTGAGATTGCAATGCTTATTGTCAGGGATTTCATATATCTCAACCAAGAGCGTGATATAATCATTCATGCCAAAACTGGATATTTTCAAAGAATTGATGAGCAGCACCCACTTTATCATCCATTCCAGTATCCCTTGATGTTCACAGATGGGAGTGATGGATATGTTGAAAAAATTCTTCATCGGCCAAATCCTTTCACAAAATGTTCCAAATTAAGGAAGGTTTCCATGAGATAGAACTTCTCATTCCACTTTCAATTCCATGAAAATCATGACTCAATGCTACTGCATTCATGAAGACTATTGCAATAGTTTGTTTTTTATGCATATACGATGATAGAGTCTCAAGGACATTAATTCATTCAATTCAATAAAAATAAAATGATGGTAGATCTATACAATGGATTGGATTATTCATTTCAAAGAGGCAATCGAGATGGATCTTTATGCGGAAAACACATCATTTTACCTTCAACCGTTACTGGTGGACCAAGGAATATAATCCAGAATTATCAAGATGCAATATCTATTTGTAATTAGGCAGGATATCCAGATTTGTTTCTAACCATTACATGTAACCCAATGTGTCTTGAGATCACTCAGTATATTAGACATAAAAATCTTCTCCCAGTAGACTCCCCTCAAATATTATCTCATGTTTTCAATATTAAACATGAACATCTAATAAAAGATTTAAGAGAAGGTTGTTTCTTTGGGAAATCAAGGGTAGGTGACCATAAATGTCCATACTTCAAATATATTTATCCATAATAGTTGGAATTATATCATAAATTACTAAGAATGACACTTTTCTTCTCATTCAGTTGTTCAAACTAAGAGTTTCAGAAACGCGACTTGCCTCATGTACACATCATATTATTTCTCTGCCATGAAAACAAAGTGAACAATCCAACAGCTGTAAAAAATTAGGTCTGTGATGAAATCCTAGATAATGTTTCATACCCAGAGCTATATGATGCGGTCACATTTTTTATGCTCCACAACCCTTGCGGTGCTGCAAACAAGTCTTCACCTTGTATGAATAATGGTAAGTGTGAGAAAAATTTCCCAAAAAGTTTGCTGAAAATACTAGAGTAGATAACGATTGTTATGTCATTTATCGGAGAAGGGATGACAAAAATATTGTTTTTAAACATAACATTCCTTTGTATAATCGATATATAGTTCCATAAAATACAGTATTTCTATTAAAGTATCGCACTCATCTCAACATTGATGTTTGTAATCATTCGTCTTCAATAAAATATTTTTTTAAGTATATTTGCAAGGGAAATGATCATGTAACTGCAGCAATCTATGAAGGGAACTACGACAAACTATCGAATAATAATGTAGATGATATAAAAATGTATTATGACTATCGATACATATCTCCTTGTGAGGCATCTTGGTGGATATTTTCATATGACATCCATTAGAGATGTCCACCAGTTTAGATGTTTCATTTCCATTTGCCTGAATAGAATTCTTTTACGATTTCAGACAAGGATAACATTGAAGATGTATTAAATAATACAAACAGTTCTCAGTCAATGCTGACCGCTTGGTTTGAATAAAATATTATATATCCAGAAGGAAGAGGTTTAACTTTTGCGTAATACCCTACAAAATTTGTGTACCACTCTCAAGATAAAAAGTGGCATCCCAGGAAAGAAGGAATATGTATTGGAAGACTATACTATGTGCCTCAGACCACTGGTGAACTCTACTACTTGAGGCTACTTTCAACAAAAATCAGAGGAATAACTATATATGTCTATATCTGGACTATAGGCAACATTACTCATGGTACATTTTGAGAGGCATGTTCTCCTATGGGACTACTGACATATAAAAGGGAGTTTTTTGAAGCAATAAAAGAACTCTCCTCCTGGGGAATGGGACAATATGTATGCATATTGTTCGAAAGCATGTTAATTTCCAATAACATATATCGGCCAGATATTACATGGGATGAAACAAAATCCATACTATCAGAAGACATTTTATATATATAGAGAAGGGCCCAACAAAATCCAGGTGCACATGTTCTCTTTAACCTTCTTTACTGGTCTCAGTTAATGTATTGCTAACATCTTTTTATTACCACTTGCTTCTATTTATAACACCGTAATAAAGAAAAACTACTTCTGTATTTGTATAATAAACTATACACATAACAGTACATCTACTACATCTTACTCTGTATGTGTACTTAAAAAATTATAGTACACTGAGTCCCTCCCATTATGTTACTTACAATACTAACTTCAAACAACAATTCTGTTCATATTTAAATAATAAATTACATTTTATATTTAGTTCTGTAATCCTTCTTAAAAAATCAGCAGATTTCTTTAGATAACTGTTTATTCCGCAATTTAAGGATTTAAATATTACAATCTATACAAGTATTCCGCATATTTAGACATTTTTAGACACATAATAGTTCTGACTACATTGTACTTGCATTTATTGTACATGTTTCTCTAAAGAACTTTTTTTTTTGTATTTAATATAATTCATTACATCAAAATGTACATCAATTCTGTTCACATAAAAATAAAATATTACATCATTAATTTTAATATGTACTATTTTGTACAATAAATCCACAGTTTCATTTAACTATTATTCACATAACATTTCAAACTACAAGATTTTCATATAATTCACCACTAATGCATTAATGACAATATTGCAGTACGAAGTAGGCCCAACATTAATAATAAGATGTTCATACAAAATGCATGAGTTTAAATTATACTGTAAGCCTCAATAAAACAGTACAACCATTTCATATATCAATTAACAATACCTACTAACTAGATCATACTAGGAGAAATTATTAATAAGAACTTTCTCCTCAATAAACCCATGTATTGGTATAATGTTTCCTAATAATGCAGACTACAACACATAATTACTAGTGGTCGCTTTCTATGTATTTCTGCTTCTACTTGAACTAGTTATGTTTAATTTATAATAAAAAGTTGTAATTACTTTGTTAATGCTATTTAATACTGCTATTTAACAATATTCCATGACATTGTAGATTTTACACTCACAAATCAACAGATACATACATATACTTTGAGAGAGATAGAACAAATCTTACAGATAAATGGAAGGGAACATCAGTTATATCCTCCTATGCCACTACCAGATTCATATTTTGATGCCACTCCAAATCATTTGATTGCTGAAAAATTAAATTACAATAAATAATCACTTCTAAAAGGGTACAACAGTTTACATGGTATTCTTACAGATGAGCAGAAAGAGTTGATGTCTATCTTTCACACTTCCCTATCTTGAAATTCATGTGGGTTCGTCTTATTGCATGGTTATGGCGGCATAGGTAAAACCTTAATTTGGAGATTACTAAAGTTGTTGCTGCATGCTCAGGGCATGATTGTACTTGCAGTTTCATCGAGTGGAATAGCTTCACTACTACTTCCTGGTGGACAAACAACACATTCTCAATTCTATATTCCAATATCCATTACAGAACAATCAGTTGGTAATATTCAGCAAGGGAGTGACGTAGCAGAACTTTTTCAATTGACTAATCTTATCATTTGGGATGAGGAATCTATTATTCATATGTTTTGTTTTGAGGAATTAGACCGAACTCTTTGGGACATTATGACTATAACAAATGATAATGCTCAGAATTTTCAGTTTGGTGGTTTGACAATTGTCTTGGGAGGAGATTTTAGGAAAATACTACTTGTTACACCTAGGGGAAATAGAAATGACATTTTCTATAAAAGTGTTAAGTCATCGTATCTTTGGAAACATTGTTGGGTGTTATCTCTTACAAAAAACATGATATTTCATTATACTACTAGCTGTCATGATGCGACTATGATACATGACTTTTCTAAATGGTCATTGGATATTGGTGAAGGTCGAATTGGAGAGACTAATGATGGTGAAGCACTAATTCAAATTCCATTATCATTTATTCTTATTGAGAGAGATAATTCCATGGGTACAATCGTCAACAATACATAATCGAGTTTCTTTAGAAATCTTGGAGACCAAAACTATCTGAAAGACCGTGCAATTTTATCTCTGACCCGTGAAGTCTTACATGAAGTAAATGAATATATGTTGTCCCTCACTGGATATGAAAACAATGATTACTTCAGTTCAATCTCTGTTTTAAATACAAGTTATGATACAGACAGACCAGAAAATATTTACACATATGGCATGTTGAATGGTATAAATATCTCTGGGTTACCTGCCCACAAAATTACACTACATGTTGGTGATCCAATTATGTTACTACAAAATGTAGACCAGTCTGTTGGTTTGTGTAATGGAACCCGGATTGTAGTAACACACTTGGGTGAGCATGTTATTAGGGCTGATGTTACAACTCGATGTCATTCGGGAAATTATGCGCTCATTCCATGATTATGTATAACTCAATGGGATGGAAGAAGTCCATTCAAACTACAAAGAAGAAAATATCCTTTGACAATTTCTTATGTGATGACTATTAATAAAAGTCAGGGTCAATATTTGTCTTCAGTTGGGATTTAACATCGCAAAACAGTATTCTCTCATAGTCAATTATATGTTGTAGTGTCTAGGGTCACATCAGCTACTGGATTGAAAATTGTAGTAGACAGTAACACCAATGATTCCTCAAATTACACAGAAAATATTGTGTACAAGGAAATATTTAATAATATGTCTAAGGTAACATCTAAAATGATTTGTATATACTATATTATGCACTGTAAAATAAATATGTTTACTTTCATTGCTTATTTATCTACTTAATATGTTTTATTTGAACACTGCATGCTTATGTACAATCACAAATATGTCACGCTCAGTAAATATGTTGAATGAGATTTTCCCAGATGACAATTAAACACTGCGAATAAAAGTTTGTGTCTTGAACATATGGTTCAATTAGTCTTCTAAATACTCCAATGAAGTCGTTGCTATTGATCTCATACAATGTGACATTCAGGTGATTTTTTACTATAAGTAATTATAGATTATTTTCACTCCTTCTCATCTACACTCTGAATATATATATATATATATGTGTGTGTGTGTGTGTACATAGATATATATACTTTCATCATTCCCTGTAATCTGTATTGTTTCCTCATTATCTAACATTTTAACATACTCTTTGTAGGGAACCAAGATTCAATTTACCATTACGAATCATCAGCTTAGCTCTAAGTACAAACAACTCTTGGGTGAGGGACTCTGCTATATTGTAAAAAACATCCAAATAGGTTCAAACCAAGGGAGTTACCTCAGAACTAGACACCCTTGTCGAATCATGTTCACATCCACGACGTATGTTCATCCTTGTGAAGTACGACTACGTCTTTTTAGTTTTAAATTTACTTCATTCGATGACTTCATTCATGAAAAAGTACCAGAAGAACATCTAATATGTACATGTTCTTAATACCACATATTTAAACTTTCAATTACCAACCTTTGTTAAATTAATTTGTACAGTGTCTTTTAATTCAGCCTTATGTTATTCATAAGAAAACATTGTATATCGGTACATTGATTTACAACTAATTGGAGTTCTACGTTACTCACATCCAATGAAATCATTGGGCACATCCAACCACAGGATACATATTATTTTACAAGATGATAGATCCTTTTGTATATTGAGTAATTGCATTATGATACTCTAACATGCTACATTTACTCATTCTGTCACTTGGTTTTCGTGTAGAGGGTTGATGGTTACTTGCAGCTTATGGGGTAATTTTTCATTTGAAAAGTCGCATTACATGGAAAACAACACAGGCCCCACTACCACTTTGATATTACAGCTCGTCCTTGTGAAGAGATTGACATGTATGGTTTTTATCTACAATTATTAATCTCAATATTTCTACTATGTGTTTTCAATATGTCTCTTGAACATAGATTTATATAATGATTACTTGAAACTGCTTTCAGTCTCTGTTCCTGTCACAACAACTGTGATTGCAACAAAGATTATTTACAACCAAAACCTTCAATTAGTTGAAAACAGCAGAAGGAGGTATCATTTTAACAACCTTTACTCATGTAGTACAATATTTTACTTATATTAATTTCATAAATGTAATATAAAAAACATGTAACTGTTTTCTTCCATGTATGTTGTTCTGCTTTTCTCAGGCATGGTGTGATAATAGCATCGCTGTTACATGCTACATCACTAACAAATCCCAACAAAATAACAGATATAATATATTGGAATAACAAGAAATCCATTTTAGATGTCAAAACCTATTAACAGGTCGGCAATATACCCTTATTTTTCAATTGTGATAATGAAAAATTATTAATTGTTCACTAATATCGTGTAATAAATTATATATTTACATGTAATGAATATATTGTAGGCTATAAGATGCTTAATTGTGGCTACAGTTCACAAAATTCAAAGCACCCACAACTGGTTCTATGAATCATTCCAGTCGTGCATGAAGAAAGTGCAGATTATAGATGGAAGCATTTGTTGCATGTCCTGCAACTCCTCACTTATTAGCATTACTCCGAGGTGAGATTGTATTCAATGCTGCCTATATTTCTTCTTATCATTACGCTATACTATGGGTTCATTTGCACAGTCCAAATGAGAATGAAAGTGTAGTCATAAAAACAATTGCAACAGGTTTAGAGTTCAGCTACTGGTTACAGACAAGACAGACTCTTTTCCAGTTGTGTTATTTGAGAAACAAGTCATGAAATACATACACAAAACAGCTGCACAACTAAGAGCGGATTTGATAGAGGTATATCAAATTCAATACATCCTATCATTATAAAAACTGAATATTTTAATTAACAGTGCCTATGGATTTTTTTATTATCACCACGAAGAGTTTGGTTTTCCTCAGGAATTGAACTACTTCAAAGCCAAGAAATTTTTATCAGCAATTGAGGTGACAGAGTAGAATATTAAGAATCATCATCGTCCATGTGAGAAAAATAGTTACAAAGTGGTTTATATGAATGATAATGACAACTTCATCAAACTTTTTACCAATGTCTTATAACTTAAACATGCAAGTCTATATTTTTATCACATTATCTCTAAAAAACACAGAATACTTGACGTTTTTCATCCTTAACATATAGGAAGATCAAAGCAGTGGGTCTTCTACAGTAAGCACTGTCCTTCATTATATGCAGGTAACTATGTATCAATTTATTTTAAATGTAATTCTGACTATGGATATCATTTTACTGATATATTTCATTGCACATTTACTCAAAGGATCATCAATCTATTGGAAATACTCTTGGTACTGTAAAAATTCACACAGGACAAGATACTACACCCTTGAACACGTGTTCTACGCAGGTATAAATAAGTTATATTTCCTTACTGAAAAATGATATCCATTACTATAAAAATTAATGATGTTAACGTAAAGTATTATGATTTATAAATATTTAAAAATCATACATTTATTTCAAATTACATCTGTTTGCTGATAAGAAACACTATATTGATTAAACTATGCTATGAATTTCAATGATTTCAACCTATGTACTTTATAGGTTTAAACTATTCTAACAAAAACCTCTATGTAGATAAATCAATCGAGATGTTTTGATATTGAGGATGGTGTGGATGATAATGTCCAGACGTCTCTAGAAAGCGTGCCTACAGAATGTAAAACTACTGACATACAGACCATGCCGAAGGAATATATAAAGAGGAAAACCGAAAAAAAAACAGACTGAAATCTCGTACTAGAAATAGAAGGTAAACATACATCTTCAGTGATGAAATGAATCTCATTATTCTTTTCATAATCAATAAATGTTGTACAATGTGTTACATTTCAGACTGTACAGATCGTTCATTTGAAATTTTTTCTACTACTCATTCAGTATTTTGATAGGATTACTATATACTGTGTCATTGAGGAGACAATAGGACCATGATCATTTCCTGTTTTCCACAAAATCAATATCCTTTTTCAATTTTATCATACATTACATACATAATTCCCAATTTGGTCATTCATTTGGATCATATTTCTTCTATACGCACAGTTTGGTTTTTTTAAATGCACAGTTTGGTTTTATATGCACAGTTTGGTTTGGGTTCTATATGTACAGTTTGGTCCTATATGCATAGTTTAATATCTTCACATTTCAATGTCTTAAACATTCCCATCTTGGTTGTATATGAATAATTTAATATCTGCACATTTCAAAGTCTTAAACATGCCCAGTTTGGTTCTATATGCACAGTTTGGTTCAATAATGCCCAGTTTGGTTCTATAATGCCCATTTTAATTCTATAATGCCCAATTTGGTAGTTAATTTGGAGCATGTCACTTCTATATTCACATTTAGGTTCTTCTATACACATAGATTGTTTCTATATGCACAGTTTGGTTTTGGTTCTATATGCACAGTATGGTTCTATATGCATAGTTTAATATCTGCACATTTCAAAGTCTTAAACATGCCCTGTTTGGTTCTGTATGCACTTTTTGGTTCTATAGTTCCCAGCTTGGTTCTATAATGGCCAGTTTGGTCATTCATTTTGAGCATGATTCTTATATATGCATAGCTTTGTTCTTCAATATGCAAAGTTTGGTTCTATATGCACAGTTTGGGTTTGGATCTATATTCACAGTTTGGTTCTATATGCACAGTTTAATATCTGAGCATTTCTATGTCTTAAACATACCTAGTTTGGTTGTATATTAACTGTATGGTACCTATATATGCCTAGTTGGGTTCTTCTATATGCATCGTTTGGTCATTCATTTGTATTATGTTTCAGTTTTTTTCAACTATTTTGTAAATATTTTAGGATGTAAGAAATGCATATAGTAATAGTTATTCCTAATAGTTGTTTTAGTGATCAGAAAATTAATATACATGTCTGTTATTTATTAAATGGTTTCTAATATTAATTTTTTTTTATTCATGATATTAGAGGTACAAAAACAACCTCCCTGCTATTGTATTTGATTTTGGGTTTCGTTATTATTCCCCTTCCCAAAGGCCTTTTTTACATTCATCATATTTTTGGTACAGTATATTCCCAATAGGTTTAAAAGGATTTAGCATTTTGATCAGGTACTTTCATTTACATAAAACTCACTCTTTATCTATTCATTTCTATGTATTTATGTCCAAAATTGTACTTTGATATTCAGATTGGGAAACCTCTAAGAGAAATAATCAAAAACCCTATTTCAGGTAGAATTTTCTTCTGCTTTGAAAAATTTAATAGTTTTCACTACACTACATTTTTTTCTATTCATCAATATTACACTTTAATATGCACACATTTCCATATGAAATGTTTAAGAGTATGAAATGTGTAGATATTACATAAAAAACACTTTAGTATACAATCATATATGTACAGAACATATTTTTTTTACCTTTCCGTACTAAATTTCTACTGTCACCAGAAATTTGGTAATTGATCCAATTTACAAATCATGATTCTATTTAAATTGCGTAATATGCTGTTCCATTTGTTATATTTTATTCTGAACTCATGTACTAACTATTTACACTTTTCGACCACTTTTCTTACATTTTTAAACTATACAAAACCTCCATTTTTTCTACGTATTTTCATTCCCATTTCCTATTTCTATACTTTACAAATACACCACATCTATAATGTTCGAATTTTTAAAAAATTTTGATACTGTCCACTGACGAAATTGGCCCAAACATATATCAATCATATATTATTTATACAATTCATGTCCAGAACAGTCAATTTTTTTACTACTGTTTTGTTTCGTTGCTGGATTGGATTTTCATATCTCAATATTCATTACTATTTATTAATCTATCTGATGGTTTTTTATCTATAGAGTGAATTGAATGAATGATGATGAAGATTTAAGACTTATTATCACAACACTTTGATCTTGGAAACTCTGTAACTTCATTTAGTTAGAGAACTTCTACATTAGAAACTTCATAAATTTTGGTGCAACTAAATAATGGGTTTTGTCATCATGTATTAAAATTATTCCTCTGCCTAGTTCATATTTTTTTATTACATCCACTTCTATAATATATTTTTCTTTCACTTCAAATTACAATACATGAATTACTCTTTCTATGGATCATTTTCTCCATACCAGTTTACTGAACCCTTTGATGATGTGTAGTGAAATATGGCATAGGTGTTGACCCACTATGGCTATCAAGAAGGACTTGAATGCATTTTAATATGATTTGGAACCTCCCTCAATATATAGAAGTTACTTTTTTTATATCCTTCATTGTTTCAAGTAAATTTCTGTTCTGTCCATAATTTTTCTACTCCTATTCCATGACTTTGCTAAAATACATTGGGATTAAAATATATTAAATATTACTATTGGTGGGTTAATTCTACTAACAAAACTCTCCTTACAAATAATAACCATTATTTCAACATGTCGTGCTTACGAACGGGCGAGTACTGGTTATATATAATGTTGGATCGGTAGAGTTATAAAAAAAACCCAAGATCGTTGATATGAATTCCATTCACCTTCCATTGGTCAATCAAGATTAAAAGAGAACATACTTCTACATCTTGGCAGATGGAGACACAATGAACATAATAACTTCTCTCATTCATTGGTGAGAATGTTATTCATCAATGAAATATTAAAAACGATACATGACACATTTATTTGTGGATTCTTCCCCAATTTTTAAAACGAATTGTTCATGATCATCCATTTCATTGATAGACGTCAATCGTAGACCTTTTCATGGTCATGTATAACATCATTAATTTTTTATTCAATCCATATCTATTTCAACCTAATTTATCACAAAAATATACCCAATTTGTATTATTTGGCCTTGAAATCATGTCCAATAATTTCTACACATTAATGTTTGTGAGTTTCCCCCTCATGTTCATTGCATTCTTCACCATTGGGCTAAGGAGGCATGGATTGACGTTTCCATGAAAGATCGAGCCTGATCAGACCACCAAAATCATGGAGGATTCACATGTGATGATCTATTTGATAAATAATGGATAAATATGGATGAATAATGGAATGTGGAATTTCCTTTTGTGGATCAATAATCTGATACAATGATGGTGCAACATAGGAGGCGTTCAAATCACACAGGGTGTATATCGAACCCCATAAATGAATTGGGAGCCATTTTTCATAATTAAGATGATGGCAAATTATGACCTTATACCATCCCCACCAATTTTAGTTAGCCTATATCTGATATTAGATGATGTGAGTTATATTTTAAATGTTCATATAAGTTATAAATATCTATGAAACATTTTACCACATGTTGTCCACTATGATGAATAGTCACTGTGTTGTGCCCCTTTGGATGTAGTTCTTGGGGTTTGGTAAATTTAAGGATTACATGACATGTGGCTTGGCCTCATGACAAGTTGAAATCCTTGGGTATATAGTTCATGTGGTAGGATAACACAAGAAGGACCCTATGTGGGAGGAAATACTATGTATTGTAGTATAAAGACATGTGTATGTATACCTGAACCCAATTAGGAGCATGATCAGGTCCTCAGGAGTTTAAGAAATGATGTGTATCCCCCCCACACTATTTATGGATGAAAAGTTAGTGAACCATGTACCATATGGGACAAAACCAAGAATTGGGATGAGACAAAATGTCGGGTGGGTCCCTTACATTCTTATAGAGCTTATCTTTATCCCTTTATCTGTGGAGTCCATCTTTGTGTAGTTTTTGGTGAAGCCCTGTTGGGTCAGGTCATGACAGATTGGTAACAAAGATGGTTCATTCCTTGGTAAGGTATTTCTTGTAGTCCAATTACTATTTTTTGGTAGGGGTATAGGGAAAAGTTGTCAAAGTGGCTCGAGTGCAAAATTTTGGCTAGGGAACCTAGTTTTTCTGCAATGGAGGATGTATCCATACATCATGACTCTTACTACATGATAGATGACTTGGCATACCAATACATTGGTTGTAGGGATCAATGTTAAATATATCACATAGGATTGAGACTTTTTACTATCCATATTTAGTCTTATACCCATATATATACATACAAACCACTACTACAAAAATGTGCAAGGGATGCACCAACTTATATCAGCGCTAAGAAAAAACTGCTGATAAATCCTTCCTGTATGAGCACTAAAATTTTAGAGTTGATATATGGTATCTTTATTAGTGCTTTTATAGTGGTGATAAAGGGTTTATTTATCAGCACTATAAAAGTGCTGATAAAGATTCCCTATATCAGCGCAAAAATTTTAGCGCTCATACAGGGTAACATTTATTAGCGCTAAAAAAGCGTTGATAATGAGACCCATTATCAGTGCTAGAAAAGCGCTGATAAAGAAGTCATGTATCAACACTCAAATGTTTGCACACATACATGAAGGATTTATCAATGCTTTTTTTGGACTGATAAAGAGGACCTTTATCAGTGCTTTTTTAGAGATGATAAAACCATAGTACAGTGATTTATAAAATCGGTCACACAGTGTCCCCAGTTTATCGCAACCTAAATCTCCCGTGGTACTGTAACCCTGCGACTCCCCTCCGCCACCCCATGATCTTCACATTGTCGGACCTCCGCCGCCCCTGATATTCGTGTTGTCGGACCTCTGGTGCTATCCTTTCTCCTAATCCTCCCCCTCGAACCACTTCGGAGATCCTCCTCCCTGAAACCCCTATTTCTCCTCCTCTTCGCTCAATCTTACTCCCCACGAACCCTACTCCTCCATTTCTCTTCTGTTGGTGGCTCTTCCCGTGAACCTCCTCCCATGCACCTCCACCTCTGGATGTTTCCAATTCTTATGTAAGTGATTCAATGCTTTTACATTATTAGATGATTTTGATATGCTTTCTTAGTTTCATGAATCTGTTCTATGAATTACTTTTTTGGTGTGAAATATGATTTGGAATGGTTTTTCAGATCCACATGAATTTGAAAGGAGATTTTCTCATGGAAATGGTTGGATTCAACATGTGTTCTTCTTGATGTGTTTCCAAATGTGTTTCATAAATATAAAAAAGTGGTGGGAAATGTGTTTCTAAATGGTTTTAGTGTTCATGATAAATGGAATGTGGTTTTATGTGTAAAATAGTGGTTTTGGTATGAGATTTCGATCATTGGATCCATGTAAAAATGTGAAAGTGGTGATATCCTTATGTGTTTATAATGCTTGGAATGTGTATATAAAAGTGGTGATATAGTTATAGTTAATATTAATGGGGTCTTAGATTGAAAATACTTCAAGAAATTTTTTATGGAGCTATTACATCTAGATTCGATGGTATCGGGTAAGTCCCTGGAGTTTCTCAACCTCATCTAAGGATATTAGAAATTGAATCAATATACTAATAATTTTGCTAAACATTCTCAGTTTTCACTTGAAGTGGTGTGAAACAAGAATCTTAAGTCCCATAGGTTTTATATGGGTCTTCGATCAGATATCCAATATCAAGTATTCATGCTAAATTTTACCTAAAAAATTGTTGTTTTAGATAGGGATGTGATGGAAGAAATTGGGATGACTATTATGTCAGGGTTTACTAGAGTTACTTATATTCCCAGTGGTAGTTTTAGTGGTTCCTATAAGTGAAATAGAAAGTAGAATGAGCCTCATAATGAAAATATTTGTGGTGGTATTTTATAGAAAACTTCCTCCAGATAATCTGTAGTGTCTAGTAAAGGCCAAATGACTTTTTCCAGTGTGGAAATATTGATCACTCAAAGCATTATTTCATAGAATCATTGAATATTTACATCTCGTACAGACAGTAAACCCACTTGAAGAGGATTTTACATGTTTTTACTACCCTGCTTAGTGGAATGTAATCATAAATATTGAGAGGTACGAAATCATAGTAATATTATTCAATAACAATGGGATCCTATACAGATGTATTAGGAATGAAACAACATCATGCAGTGGATTAATCTTCTTTAGGAACTGATGTGGGTCGTATGATAGTGAGAGGCACCATTTCCATTTCTTTTTCTTTAGTGTTTTTTATTTGATATTGGTTCCCATAATTATTTCATATCAAACCTCAATATATAACTATTGAAACTTATAATATTGCTCATGGATTATGTGATAGATATTTTAACATCTATCTGGATAAAGAGGGAGTAAGGTCTCTGATTCCCCTCTAATGATTTCTCTTTTTTAAAGATTTATATCATATTATTTTTTGTGGTTATTAAAATGATTCCCCTATATGTTATTCTCATAATGGACAGGCTAGTTTCTCATAAATCTTGGATTTACTATTTTCATCGGTGGGCGTCCTTCACTACCTCCAATGGGGAATTCCATGTTTTCCATTGAGAATCAGACCTGAGGTCTAGTCAAGCTAGACCTATTATTCCATAGTTGAGTGGGATGATATCTTTTATACAATTGTAATGGATCAGGGAGCCTATTATAGTGAACTTACCCTAGTAGCTATTGAATATCCAAAACTGTTTCCTTTATACTTTTTTGGTCTACCACTATAGGGGGAGGTGGAGTTCCTTATCTACATGGTGATTGGTAAAAAACCAATACCTATTCTGTCTTACCATATAGAACTAGTTAAACTAAAGGAACTAAATAATCATTGGGATGAATTGGTTTCCAAATTCATTCTTTAACCTAGTGTGTTTCTTTGGGAAGAACTAGTGATTTTCACCAAGAAGGTCATTGGAACTCTTCGCTTGTGTGTTGATTACATGAATCTCAATCAGGTTATGATCAATAAAAAGTATCTGTTGAACTATATTTATTATTTATTATATCTTCTAAGGGGGGAGTGATTCTCTAAGATCAGTATTTAGTTTGGTTAAAACTAGCTTAGGATGAAGGAGTTTGATATTCTATAGACCTCATTTAGGAATATGTACTTCCACTATGAGTATTTTTTATGTCATTTATCTGAACCAACATTCCATATATATTTATGGCTATGATGAATAGGATTTTCCACTATTATCTCAACTATTTTGTTATGGTATTTATGGATGTTGTGATGGTTTATTCTAAAACTCTGTATGATCATATGCCTTATTTTATAATATTTTTGGACATCTTGAGGTATCACCAATTTTATACCAAGTTTTCAAAGTGCCAATTTTAGATTCGGGAGGTGAATTATTTTGGTCATGTGGTCTCGGAACATGGTATCTCTGTTGATCTGAAAAGGTTAAAGCTATCATGTCATGGGGGGAACCACAAAATGTCTTTGAGATTTAGTACTTCTTTGGTTTATTGGATTTTTAAAACTAGTTTGAGATTTATGTTTTACTATATACTTATTATATTTTATTATTATTTCTTACACACCACCACTTGAGTCGAGTAACCTGATTGAAATCCATATGGGTACTTTGGTTTTAATGTGGATATGGTTTTTTATGGGTTTGTGACATGTGTATGTGTGGATATATGGGTATTTAGGCATGATGATATTGAATGTAGGGAATCGACCTAGGAGTGGTAGATGTATCATTCTTGATTTTTCTTGTGTTTTTACATGGGTGATTTGATGAAACTATAATGAATCTAAAGTAATTATTTTTAATAAATTCCTTATTGTAGAGATTATGTGAATCCTTTCTTTACTTATAGAGTTGGATACTGGTTTTAATCCATATGTATTGTAGTTGGTGAGGTATAAAAGGATGGACTAGTGGACCATAGAAGGGTTGACCCGATAGAGGAGGTTGAGCCAAAGAGGATGATTCCATGTGATTTTTACAATCTATGACACAAGTGATTATCCCCAAGAACCCCTTTGTGTTTCGAAACTGTGATGATTTTGATTGGGGGTCTATCCTAGAAATGGTGTTTTCAAAATCTTCATTGGAAATGGTTAGACTCTTTTAATCTCTATTTTTGTAAGGAAGTGGTTCTCTTCTACTGTATTTAGAAGTCTTTTTTGTGTACTTGAACCAAAAAACTAATATTTGAGATTCAAATTGGATGGAGATGAATAACGATGGGATGGATGCTAATTGTTTGACCATAGATTATGAGAACAGAGTGAAAGTGTTCATATAGTTTTCAAAGGATCACGGAAAGGATACTTCTCAAATCCTTTTTCCATGTTTACGTTGTTTTTATTCTATAATACTTACTCCAGATGTGTTGGAAGAACATTTGATATGTCGCAGAATAGATCAGAGTTATAAATGTTGGAATAAACAGAGATAAATGCAATTGTAGCTACTGGATGGGATAAAACTGCGTTTTATGGATCATTAGATATGAATACAAATATGTAAATTAAATAAGACAGTATGGAGGATGTGATTATAGATTTAAATGATGATGATGATTGTATTGAGGAAGTGAAAAATACAATTGGAGATGGACTCCATGATTGCGCAAAATTGTTTGAGAAGTTAAAGAGTTGTGCAAAGACACAATCGTATGCTGGATGCACTAAATATACAACATTGTCAGCTATACGGAAGTTTTATAAATTTAAAGTAGGCAATAGATGGAGTGATTTCGGTTTTAGGGAACTACATGCTCTCTTGAATGACATGCTCCCAGAGGATAATGAGCTCCCATGCCGGACATATGAAGATAAATGAATGCTACGCTCGATGGGTATGATTTATGAACAAAAACATTCCTGCCTGAAAGACTCTATATTGTTTCCCAAGGAGAAAAAATCACTTACATAATTCCCAATGTGTGGTGCTTCTTGATATAAGAAAGATAAATCCAATCCTATAAATGTTGTATAGTACTTTCCATTCATTTCAAGGTTTAGACGTATATATGGAAGTGAATAAACTACAAGACAATTGTCATGGAATGTATATAAAAGAAATAAAGATGGGAAATTACATCATCCAGCCTACTCTCCTCAATGGAAGAAAATTTATCATGAGTATCCTGAATTTGGAAAAGAGCCGAGAAACCTTCGTCATGCGTCATCTACAGATAGGGTGAATTTTTTTGGTTTTCAAACCAGTACTCATAGTACGTGGCCTGTTATGTTGGTAAATTATAACTTGCCACCCTGGTTATGCATGAAGCGGAAATTCATCATCTTATCTATGACTGTATTAGGACCAAAACAACCAGTTAACGATATTGATGTTTATCTGGATCCTTTTATCGAGGATTTTAAGTTATTGTGGGATTTAGGTGTCATGTTGTATGAAGATTATAAAAGAGAATACATTATATTGAGAGCGATGTTGTATGGGACAATAAATGATTTCCCTACTTATGGAAATTTGTCAGGATATAGCATTAAAGGATCTCAAGGGTGCCCCGTGTGTGAAGAAGATACAAAATCAATTAGGTTTAATCATTCATCAAAATAAATGTTTCTAGGACAACATAGATTTCTACCTCATCATCATAAGTACCGATCTTCGACAAAATTATTCAATGTATGTTTAGAAAAACAATCAACACCATCTCCAATAACAGATGATTAGCTTTTTGAGAAAGTAAAAGATGCGAACACAGTTTTTGGTAAAAACATTTTCGAAAAACATTACGAAAATCAGTTGAAAAAAGAGATCGTTTTTTTAATTAACATACTAGAATTGTTTCTATGTCAGGCATTTTCTTGATGTGATGCTTGTGGAAAAAAATTTATCTGACAGTGTTTTCGGAACATTGCTAAATTCTCCTGGAAAAACAAAAGGTGTAATTAAGGCATGGTTGGAAATGGTTGACATGGGAATACGAGAAAAGTTGGCTCCCATGAAGGGTTAAAATCAAATTTTTCTTCTTTTAGCTGCTTATACTCTTTCTACGGAGGAGAGATATTAGTTTTGTAACTTCTTCAATGATGTAAAGGTTCCAAAGGGGTATTCATCAAATAACAAGAACATTGTGTCAATGAATGATTTGAAGATAAAAGGTTTGGAATCACATGAATTCCATGTTTTTATGCATGATCTAATTCATATAGCTTTACATTGCATTTTTTCCAAGAATGTTCATCATCCGTTAACCAAACTTTGTTTCTTTTTCAATGATATATGTAGAATGGTTTTAGACCCGGAGAAATTTCAAACTATGGATTATGAAATTGACATCATATTATAGGAATTAAAAATGTTCTTCCCACCAACATTCTATTATATGATGGTCCATTTGATGATTCACATGGTGAAAGAGATTCAACTCTGTGGTCTTGTTCAATATATATGGATGTATCTTGTTGAACGGTATATGAAGATTTTGAAAGGGTATGTCAAAAATTGAATTCTGCCATAGGGTTGTAGAGTGGAGCGATATATTGTTGAGGAAGCCATTGAATTTTTTATCAAATACCTATCTGATGTGGAAAGCATTGGTCTCCCGAAATCTCATCCCACTGGACGCATTGAGGGTGAGCGAATTTATGGAAGAGATGTTGTGACAATCAGTATTACAGATCGGGAGCAGGACCACCTTTATATTTTGCATAATAGTTGGGAGGTTGATCTATATATTGAAACTCACAAAAAAATTCAAAGGCAGTTGAATCCATCAAAGGATGAAAAATGGTTATCAAATAAACATAATAACAAGTTTATAGGATGGTTTCAAGACTATATTTTTAAGCATTTGGATGAAAATCCCAATTCAATTTCAGAAAGACTTCGTTGGCTAGCCACTGGACCAAGTGTGTATGTATTATCTTATTGTGGATATGTAATTAATGGTTATCAATTATATACAGATGAACATGATGAAGATTGTACAATGAAAAATAGTGGAGTTACAGTAGTGGCTGATGCGATGCATGTTTCGGGTAGTAAGGAAAGAAATTCAATTTTTGCAAATATGTCATACTTTGGCATTACCAAACTAATATTGGTGTTGGATTATACAACATTAAAATTTCCTATTTTTCAATGAAAATGGGTTGATAACAACAACGGTGTTAAAATAGATGAATGGGGATTTGTAAAAGTTTATTCTAGTAATGTAGGGTACAAAGGAGAACAGTTTATAATGGCATCACATGCGGTACAAGTTTTTTATGTTCCAGATCCCGCAATCCAAATGTGGTCGATTATTCTGTTATCGTCCAAAACGACTGAAGGGTCCGATGAAAATTTAGTTGAGGATGATCCTTCTAGTGGTACATCACAATCTATTAACAGTTATCCCAATGTAGATAATGTTTTTTATGATAGAGGAGACCACAATGAAGGGATTTGGATAATCGAAAGAGGTGTCAAATCCCATCAGCCATTGAAGAAAAGAAATAGAGTTCAATAAACAAGTTATATTTTGTGTGTAATATAGATCTTTTTATCTCATGTTATAATATTATAATTACTAAATTTATGCAAGCTAAAATAACTATTCATCCACTTTTGTAGATAATTCCTTCTGCACATTCTGGTTCTCATAACCTTGAGGTTGAATAAGTCTCTCAAGCTGCTACTCCTGCTGCAGCTGCTCACAGTGCAGAGCAACAATAAGTTTCTAAACCTATTATTGCTCCTAGTGTAGGGGTATAACAACCATTAGCACATTCCATTACTATCATTTTAGATGAACATATACATGATGTTGATATCGATGAAATGGTCGGGAATGAAGGACATACGTCGCAGAAAACACAGTTGCGTCGTAGTTTGACAGTGTTAGCCAAAATTCTTAAGGTGAAAAGAAAAGGCATAAAATTTGATGTAGGATGGGATGCGGGGGGCCAACATGTGAATCCCAACAAGGATATGTTTAGTAGTTACATTGGAGTTGTCACTTGGTAACACGTGCAGATTGACATAGATTCATGGTACCATGTTGTGTCTGGGATGAAGGTTGTTATCTGGGAAGAAATTATAATAACATTATGAATTTATTTCTATAATTTACAAGAAAATAAAATAATGAAACAATTTATTACTCTTCTTAATCTCTTTCAATGTACATTTATAGTAGACGAATCACACAAGGATTATATTCTAAGGCTTGCACGAAAGATTAATCGATGTTTTCGCACTATTTTGACAAGATGTCACCTGAAATATTCCAAAGGTAAAATAAACCTGCACCCACCCATTCTCTATTATCACCTGATATCCCAAGAAGCATGGGATGCATTTTTTGGCCGCCAAGGGGCTGAGAAGTTTCAGGTTCATTTTGAGTGATAATACATTGTTTGAGTATACATGTATTAATCACTTTGATTGTTAATATTTCATTTATGAAATAGAAAATCTGTACTGAAAATAAGGAACATGAAACAAAACCAAATTATCTCTATCGTAAAGTAAGTATGGGGTACAATTCACTAGAAAAGAAAATGGTGCATATGTTAAATTTACAGTAATATTGTTAGGTTTCAATAAACAACATCATAATTATCTTTCTATGTTTTTATGTAGATTTATAAGTCTAAAACCAAACACACTTCCATCCCATGTCATGTGCTATGGAAGGAGGCACATATGAATAAGGAAGGGAATCTAGTAGATGAGAACACAGAAAATGTGTGGGAAATATGTATAAGTATGAAATTATGATAAAAATATTTGTTTTTAATTTCTATTACATAAAAATAATTAGTTATTTTCCAATATTCGATCGTCACAGGAATCAGCTACTCCTGTAGAGGATGCAGACCTATTATCGACAACTTTCAAGGAACAAGGAAAATACAGTATTGTTAGAGGTGCAGGGTTTGGGGTGACACCCCAAGTATATTTTGAGAAGAAAAAAAACGGATGATAGATATGAAAAATTGAAAAAAATGAGCGAAAAACTAGCAACCCTTGAAGTACGATTGCAATGTCAGGGAGAGTTTCTAGAAACTTTTATGGGTGGGAATCAAGGAGAAGACACAACTTAGAAACAACCAGGGCGTGATGATCCCGCCCCACCCCCACCAGCTTTGAGGTGATCCATTCCCCTCAAAGAGTTGTCTTAGCCGTGGTAATCAATATTCTTATAATTGTTCCCAAGAAATGTTAATCAGACAAACACTGATACTTTTCTTGTAATGACCTTCTACAGGGTGATAATGAATGTGATTTATATCTGTCAACACCCACCTATCACATTGTAGAGAGGGATACAGTGTTCAACATCATAGATGACACACTGCATAATAGACCACATCGAAAAGATCATCTGAAAGCGAAGATTACTGTAGTTCATGAGCCAAATGTAGAGATACCTATTCCACTTTATGAAGATGATATTAATATGGTAGGAAAGGCTATTGGGACATTAATTGAATGTCCATTACAACTATTAAGAATACAAACAAACAAAGAGGTATTTATTTCCTTTTTTTCAAGCTAAACATTTTATAATTAATGAAAAAGGGTATGAACCAATGAATGTTATTATAGACAGAGAAAGGGAAGGGGTGAAAAACTCTGTCTCCAAACCATCTAAAGGATCAACCAACTGATCCCAAGGAGCTACTGAAAGCACAATAACACCACATGTTCTCTATCCAAATTTACTAGCATTGAAGACTCGTGTGGATATGAAGCTAAGAGGTGGTAGTAGTCATATAGTGGTTTTTGAAATGAATATATACGGAGTGGAATGTCCATATTTCGTTGCTGCTGAAGATGTAAATGAGATCCTTGAAAACGGTTGGCTAGGCGTCATAGTTGTAAATATATATATGAGGTATGTTTTTATGAATTGATTTTCTAAAATCTGATCTAATGTGAAAATTATGACCAAATGATTTTTATATTGCTAACAAACGTATATATGAAAAAAAGTTGAAGGAATTTTCCCATGATGAAAAGT
This sequence comes from Viscum album, assembly GCA_963277665.1. Taxonomy (NCBI): domain Eukaryota; kingdom Viridiplantae; phylum Streptophyta; class Magnoliopsida; order Santalales; family Viscaceae; genus Viscum; species Viscum album. The sequence goes on from OY728151.1 coordinate 1,738,484,284, forward strand.
TCAGACTCGTTAGTTCTCATACCACATCATCACATCTAACGAAATTAGAGCCATCAAAAAATAATGAAATAGTGAATGTATTGCTGAAAACATTTGAAAGCAAGATTACAGATGAAAAACTCTTCCTAATACCAACCATATAGGGGTAAAACTCTATGATTAAAGCATATCAATTATATTTTTACTTCTTCTATTACTTATTCCTTTTTAGGAAACATTGGATTCTAATTGAGGTGAACTTGGATACTCCAAAGATTTATTTTATGGATTCAAAGCAAGGATATCCATCAAACCGACCACACATGATAGAGTTTGTGAATATGTAAGACACTACATCCTATGTTTTATGTCTAAAAATCATCTAATATAATGTATATGATCTTTTACTGAGTATTCTGTTATGATAGGGTGGTTTATCATTATCATCTAAAAAAAGAAATGAGGATAGGGGCTACGGATAAAGAGGCGAGAAAGTAATATGTCTGGACAAATATCAGGGTATATATAATAAAATTTCACTATAAAAACAAATCTCAACACATGTTACTTATTCTCTTAACGATCAATTTTTTTGCAGTGTCCAAAACAAACAAACGATAATGATTTTGGTAATTATGTTAGTAAATTTATGGAAGAGATCATTTTTCATCAACAAACTAGCATCCCTAAAGAGGTATTTTCAAATAAAACTATTAGTTCATTTAATATATTTAGTAATTATTTTTTTTTTATTTTGTAGTACAAATCTGACTTCTAAAAATCCTCATACTCACAAGACGATATAGTTTAGTTCAGAAATGAGTGGGCCTCATAACTGATTGCAGATTGTACACGAATAACATAAAGATCTGACTTGGGGACATGTATAATTGGCAGTAATTTTTTAAAGGGGTTAAGGGGATCAAAAGACGAAACATTTATCTATATAAATGTTAATAGGAAAATTTAAATTGTTTTTAAATAAAAAATCCTTTCCTTAATGAGTCATTTTCCCATTTTAACAGATGGTATGAACCAGCAACATGCATGAATTATGAACCACTCAAAGAGTATATATTTTCATTAAAATGGACATATTTTTATGTGAAAACAACAACTCACATTTGAAAATATCACCAAACACATTCGGATTATCTTGATCCTTTAAGAGAACGATCCATGGGACATTGTGACATGTACGAGTCAACCCGACCTCAATCTGAGGCCCGGTGTGGCCAGTATGACTCAAAGGGTATCTCTTTTGTTTAAAATGGACAAAATTTTAAATGAAAACAAAAATTGACATGTATAAATCTGAACAAATGCATACATATGGTCTTGATACTTTATGATAATTATCCATGGGTCCTTTTGTGATTTTTATGAGTCATCCCATCCTCAATCTGAGGCATAGTGTGGCCAGTATCACTCAGAGGGTCTCCCTTTTGTTTACAATGGACACAATTTTAAGTGAAAACAACAACTGGCCTATGAAAATCTGACCAAACACATTCGTATTGTATTGAAAATTTCATAGAACAATCCATGGGACTTTTGTGACGTGTAAAAGTCAACCCCTACCCAATCCGAGGCATGGTGTGGCTGGTATCACTCAAAGGGTATCCATTTTGTTTAAAATGGACACAATTTTAAGTGAAAACAACAACTGACCTATGGAAATCCAACCAAACGCATTATTATTGTCTTTATCCTTTAAAGATAAAAATACATGGGTCTTTTTTGATGAATATGAGTTAAACCCCCCTAAATATGAGGAACGGTGTGGCTGGTATCACCCAAAGTGTCTCTCTTTTGTTTAAAATGGATAGATTTTTAAGTGAAAACAAAAACTGACCTACATAAATCCGACCAAAAGCATTCATATTATATTGATTCTTTAGGAGAACTATACATGGGTCCTTTTTGATGTGTAAGAGTCAACCATGTCTCAATCCAAGGCACAGTGTGGCCTGTATCACTCGAAGGGCCTCTCTTATATTTAAAATGGGCACAATTTTAAGTGAAAACAACAATTGACCTACATAAATCTAACGAAATGCATTTGGATTTTCTTGTTCTTTTAGTATAATGATCAATGGGACCTTTGTTATGTGTATGAGTCAACCAGGCGTCAATATGAGGCTCGGTGTGGCCGGTATCACCTAATGAGACTCTCTTTTGTTTAAAATGGACACAATTTTAAGTGAAAACAACAACTGAGCAACAAAAATCAGACCAAATGTATTCTTATTGGCTTGATAAATTATTAGAACGATCCATGGTAATATTTTGACATGTATGAGTCAACCACACATCAATATGAGGCATAGTGTGGCCGACATCACTCAAAAGGTCTCACTTTTTTTTTAAAATGGACACAATTTTAAGTGAAAACAATAGCTGACCTACGGAAATCTGAACAAACACATTCTTATTGTCTTGATACATTATGGGAATGATCCCTGAGTCCTTTGTGACGTGTAAGAGTCAACCCTACCTCAATCTGAGGCATGTTGGGGCCGATATCACTCAAGGTGTCTCTCTTTTGTTTAAAATGGACAGATTTTTAACGGAAAACAACAACTGAGCTACCGAAATCCAACCAAACACATTCATATTGTGTTGATACACTAGGATAACGATCCTTGGGTCATTTTTAACTTTTAATACTAATCCTAACCACAATACGAGGCACAGTGTGGCCGATATCACTTAAAGGGTCTCTCTTTTGTTTAAAATGGACACAATTTTAAGTGAAAACAAAAACTAACCTACAAAAATCTGACAAAACGCATTTTTATTGTCTTGATACTTTAGGAGAATGATACATGGGTCCTTCATGACAGGTATGAGTCATCCCAGACTCAATCAGAGACGTGGTGTGGCCGATATCACTCAAAGGGTCTCTCTTTTGTTTAAAATGAAAACTATTCTAAGTGAAAACAAAAAAAACCTATGAAAATCAGACCAAATGCATTAGGATTGTTTGTATCCTTTAGGTGAACTATCCATGGGTTTTTTTGATGTGTAAGAGTCAACTCTGCCTCAATCCAAGGCACAGTGTGTCCAGTATCACTCAAAGAGTCTCTCTTTTGTTTAAAATGGACACAATTTTATGTGAAAACAACAAATGACCTATGGAAATCTGACCAAACACATTAATATTGTCTTGATACTCTATAAGAACGATCCATAAGTCCATTTTGTTGTGTAAGAGTCAACCCAGCCTCAATCCACGACACGGTGTGGCTAGTATCACTCAAAGTGTCTCTCTTTTGTTTAAAGTGGATAGATTTTTAAGTGAAATCAACAACTGACCAACGAAAATCCAAACAAATGTATTCAGATTGTGTTAATACATTATGAGAATTATCCATGGGCCTTTTTAATGTGTATGAGTCAACCCCTATTTAATCCTAGCCATGGTGTGGCTGGTATCACTCAAAGTTTCACTCTTTTGTTTAAAAAGGACACAATTTTAAGTGAAAACAACAACTGACCTTTGGAAATCCAACCAAATGCATTCATATTGTCTTGATCCTTTCGTAGAAAAATACATGGGTCCTTTTTTATGTGTGAGAGTCAACATGGCTTCAATACGAGGCCCGGTGTGGCCGGTATCACTCAAAGGGTCTCTCTTTTGTTTAAAATGGACACAATTTTAAGTGAAAACAACCACTGACCTACAAAAATCTTACCAAATGAACTCATATTGTCTTGTTCCTTTAGTATAACGATACATGGGTCCTTTGTGACATGTATGAGTCAACCAAACCTCAATCAGAGTCACAGTGTGGCCGGTATCACTCAATATATCTATCTTTTGTTTAAAATGGACAAAATATTTAAGTGAAAACAACAACTGTCCTACAGAAATCCAACCAAACACATTCGAATTGTCTTGATCCTTTACAAGAACAATCAATGGGTCCTTTTTTATGTGAAAGAGTCAGCCTCACCTCAATATGAGGCACCGTGTGGCCGGATTCACTCAAAGTGTCTAAATTTTGTTTAAAATGGACATAATTTTAAGTGAAAACAACAACTGACCTATTGAAATCTGACCAAACACATTCAGATTATGTTGATACATTAAGAGAATTATCCATGGTACTTTTGGACATGTATAAGTCATCCCAACATCAATCTGAGGCATGGTGTGACTCGTATCACTCAAAGGGTCTCTATTTTGTTTAAAATGGACACAATTTTAAGTGAAAACAACAACTGACCAATGAAAATCCAACCAAACACATTCAGATTGTCTTGTTCCATTATGAAAATGATCCATGGGTCCTTTTTTATGTGTACGAGTCAACCCCACCAACCCCCTGGACCGCCTCCCCACCCCCCCTGGACACCAACCCACCCCATGGACACTCCACACCTCTAGTCACCCCACCCCCTAGAAATCCCCCTCAACCCCCTGTACACCCCCCACCACCCCTGGACAAGCCCAAGGACATCCCCCCACCTCGTACGTCCCTGCCACCCCCTGCACACCCCCACCCACCTGGACAACCACCACCCCCTGGACGGCACCCCCACCTCTCCTTGACACAACTCCACAATCTGGATACCCCCACCCATGGACGGCCACCCCCCGCCCTCCCAGACACCATACCCCCCTCGTGGACAGCCCCACCTACCCCCTGGACCCCCCCCCCCTCGGACACCCCCACCCCACGGACACCCCCACCCCCTTGAAAGCCCCCACGACACCCTGGACATCAGCCCACCCCTCTGGACACCCCATTTACATCCCCCCTGCTGCAAACTCCCCTCCTTCGACACCACCCCACCCCTTGGACAGCCCCCCAACCTATTGGATAGGCCCCCACCCCATATACACCCCTATCCACTGAGACACACCTATCCCACACTCCTGGACACCACGCCACCCCCTTGGACAACCCCACCGTCCCCCTGGACCTCCCCCACCCCCGGGACGCCCCCGCCCCCTTGAAAGCCCCCCCCCCCCCCCCGACACCCTGGACACCATCCCACCCCTGGAGACCCCATAGAATGCCCCCCACCTGGACACCCCCTCCTTGGAAACCACCCCACCCCCGTGGACAGCCCCCAACCTATTGGATCGACCTCCACCCCCCCTGGACACCCCATCCCACTAGACACCCATATCCCCTAGACACCCCCATCCCACCCTCTTTGACACCACCCCACCCCCCCTGGACAGCCCCACCAACCCCTCGGACCACCCCCACCCCCCAGACACCCCACCCCTGGAAATCCCCCTTGACACCCTGGACAGCAGCCCACCCCTGGACACCCCATAAACAACCCCCACCTTGACACCCCCTCCTTCGACACTATCCACCCCCTTGGACAGCCCCCAACCTCTTGTACCCACCCCATCCCCCGAGACACCCCCACCCACCTGGACACCCCTATCCCCCTGGAAACCCCGATCCCACCGTCCTGGACACCACCCCACCCCCCTTAGACAGCCCCACCAACCCCCTAGACCGCCCCCACCCCCCAGACACCCCCACCCCTTGGAAAGCCCCCCAACACAATGGACACCAGCCCACCCCAACTGGACACCCCCATGGATAGCCCCCCTCACATGGACCCCCCTCCTAGACACCCCCACCCCCTAGACACCCTATTCCCCCCGGAAACCCCCACCCCCCCAGACACCCATTTCCCCCTGGACACCCCTACCCCCCGGACATCCTCCCTAAACCCCTGAAGAGCCCCCAACCCCACGAATTCTGAATAGAACTCATTATATATTTAATAAACATATGAATTATTTGTTAATGGTGTATGGGTATAATTGTTGTATGGGTATACTTGTTGTATGGGTATACTTTGTGTAATTACCTTCTGATTTATGTGTAAATTTTGTATGGGTATAATTATTGAGATGATGAACTTTTTGCAGGTGTTGTTTGGGTGTGCAACTGCATCATTTTTTGTTGCAGCAGACAGGGAATTTATCATCTCTTTTTTAGCACTGATAAAGTAAGCCGTTATCAGCGCTAATAAAATACACATTTATAAGTGCTCAAAAGTTCTGATAAACGATCAATTTATCAGTGCTAAAATAGCGCTGATAAAAACACATTTATCATTGATTTTTTAGCACTGATAAAGGGTTCCTTTATTAGTGCCTTTTTAGCAGTGACAAAGGCTCCCTTTATCAGTGCTGATAAATGTGGATTTTATAAGCGCTTTTTTAGTGCTAATAAAGTAACTCTTTATCAGCGCTTATTGAGTGCTGATAAAGGGGACCCCCTTTTTCAGCGCTAATCTTTACACTGATTTTTTAGTGCTGATAAAGCCCATTTTGAGCACTGATAAATCCAGTTTTTATAGTTGTGCACAAAAACTCTCCTAACTATGGATCATCATGATTAAATTTCAGTATTACACCACGATAAAAGCAATACTGGTTACTTATTATATATCAAAAATATGAGTTGGTGAGTGATGATGCCTCAGTTTAGGGTCCATATCACCTGAGTTTTCCACCTGGTAGATAGGTTGAAGCACCCATAGATGTCAAGCAGCAGATCATACCAGAAGAGTATGAATATGATTTTAGCATTATTAGCGCTCTCTACGAGTTCCAGCGCCATAGGTGTCTAATGTTCCATGGTGAGTATAACAACCATGATCTTTATTACACATTAATTCATGATTAATTACATAAATCATAAATTATTCAACCAAAAATATTGATAAATATAATGGGTTTGGTTATTAGGTACAAATCATAACATCTTGAAGATGGGATATAACAACATCATCTAAAACATTGTTAACATTCATTTAAAATTCAATGGATTTTATAACTCCATGGGATAAATTGGAAAAAACATACAAAAGGGGTGAACTATAAATCATAGTAAGGGAGTAAACATGGAATACAGAGATACATTTTAGACTATCAGAATATGTAAAAGGGGAATTAAAATATTAGGAATCGTAATCATGAACAATGAGACATGATATAGCATTATTATAATTACATGGGAATTTTGGAAACAAATTAAAACACTACATCCTGAACATAGGTCAGGGATAAACCAACAAGAATTCACGGTGTAAAAAGTCTCTTAATTTATTTTATTATGTCCCTTTATCAATATTATGTATCATGATAGTAAGCATTACCTAATTCATTAGATCACTATGTAATTTATGTCCCAACCATAACATTCATTTCATCCTCTTGCTTAAGTGTCTCATATAAATAACAAAACATGGATTAATTGTTCATCGTAATTTATTCAATGATTAAGGAGTGGGGAATACATATATCTAAGTACCCATTAAAATGTATATGTGCATAAATGTGACCACCTGAGATAGGAAATTGGTATGGTATTCACTACATAATTGTTTTGGAATCGAAAAATCACTCTGAAAATCATACAGAAAATTGACGTCACATAATGATTCCTAAAAATGGGTTGATGAGAGTGAATAGGGTACATAATGACATATAAACTAAATGTGAAGTAATATTAACATGAAAAAAACACCCCAACATTAGAAATTAGACATTGACAGAAAAAGTTAATGAAGAAACTTGGATAAGGAAAATAATCCAAATTATTTCAGTATGGTAATTATTATACATAATGGATATGTGGAGGATTAATGGGAGTGAATGGGGGATCATAATTTATAAATTAAATGTAAATTATGGGAATAATTAATAAAAAAACCCAATATAACCAAATAGAATTTTATAGACATTCCATATAATAATTTCTTGATAAACAGAGGACAGTGGAGGATCCTTTACTTGAGTTTGTGACACCAAATGCTTAAGAGGGGATTCTTGGGAGATTTAGGGAACATTGGGAGGACTCTAGAGAGTGCAAGGAATATTATTTATTCTTTCCAGGGATTTTGAGTGAAGATAATTGTGATAATGGGTTGGTTTATATATGAAAATCGGGGGATTTCATTATTATTTAGGTTTTAAAATCTACATAATAAAATTTCCAAAACCACAAACCATCCTATGGTTTGACACTGATTTCTTCCAAATGGGAGTGTTTTTTTATAAGAAAAATTTCTAAATATATCAAAATAATACCCTTCATTATGTGGAGGTTAGTAATACTCTTAAAGAATGGATTTTAAAACCGTAAAATATATTACATATTTTAGAGGATTCATAATGAATATATAAAATAAATAAAATAAACTAAAATCATATTATTAAAATTTTAAAACATTAACATGGTGATGGATACCCATTATAGTATTTATTACATCACTTTTGGGTCATCACGTTGTCATAATACATAGAGTATATTTATATGGTATTCCATTTTTACTCGAAAATATGATTATCCCAGAAAATTATTAAAAATTAATCATTATATAATTTCGATTTTATGATTCCAAAAAATTATAGTCATTTTATATTTATAAGTTTTTAAATATATGAATTTTCAATTTTAAAAGTTAAATAAGAATTTATTAAAAATGATGTGTTTTTTTGACAATAATAGTATTTGGGCCCTTATAAATTTTACATTTGACTTCATAAAAATTATATGACCATTTATAATTAAGAAAATTATTTAATAATAATATTTTATTAATATATTATTTATTTAAAAAATATAACAATTCTTGAATATATATTCTGTAATTGAATTTTGATATGAACCAAAAATACTATTTTTGTTATACTGAATAAAATTAAAATCATTTATAAGGTTAAAATAATAGGATGAAAATGTATTCCCTATTCTGTAAAAAATAATGTGCATATGCAAATTTATATGGTATTTATACATATCCCTTTAATACATAGGTAAACTCCCTAAGGATAAGGTGTGGGATGGTGGGACATTCATTGGGTGGTTCAACAAGGATTATTTGGGTTGGCATCTTGATGAGCTTGAACTTCTCACAAAAATGGTTTTGTTGATGCTTAAGTAGTTTGATATAATATTGGGATTGGTCAAGAGAAAATACGAGAGATTCAATCTCCCACAGAATCTCTGATAAATGGGCATCATAGGGTTCGATATTACAAGTTGAGGACTTCACTACCTTTTATTACGTCACTTGTATTCATTAAAATCCGTTATTTACGCTAATCATTTGAACAATTTTAAATGAAAATATTATCAATGTTAATGATTCATAATGGTAAATTAAAAATGAAAGGATATAATAATACCAAGTATGTGAAAGTGGTTTTTACAACCCTATTACATAATAAGATATTTTAATAAATTTCATGGTTAATTTTATTTATAAAAGTTCAATCATTACTGAGATAAATATTCCCTTATTGGGGAGGGTTTGATAGATTCAATGATCTATGTTTTCAATATTATCTAGACAATGATTAATCACGTTGTTTCACTAAATGCAATACTATTCCGTGGATTAGTTCGGAGATGGTCGAGTTTAGTCACAGAGTTGCATGATGAGTCAACACTCTCATGACCTGAATTCCAGTGGATATTCCAGGAGGATTTCAACCCCGCTTCCATGAGCTCAAATTGAAAGTAGGATATTATAGATACTTATTAGGGAGGAAAGATAGAGGATGATTATATGCCTATGTTCTAGGCCTTAAATAGTAATCCCCTGATGTGATTTAGGATGACTAGATCAAAGACTGGAAGATTGAGTAGGGTCTCTATAATGACATTTTTTCTAGGGTAGTAATTTTTTGCATTCCATCCTATCACAGGGTGCTCGAGTGGTTACTGGTGAGGGATATTTTTCTGTTAAGGATATGATAGGTAGTTGGATCATGTAGTGGGTGTTTAGGGATGATTCATCAACAAGAATTAAGAGACACGAATTGATAGGATCTCGGTGAATGAGATCTTTCCAGGACCAAAATCATACATGTTGTGATGTGGAATAGGGACCAGATAGTAGACCAAGGTATATCCGATAGCGGCAGTGTTTCTCATGTGATAGTCAGGGTCACATGGTGTGAGATTTCCCGACCAGATATTCTTAGTAGGGATTGCAGATTGTGGATCGACCACCATAGTAGAGGAAGCACTTTGATCCTAGATCTCCCTGGAGGGGGATTGGTGGACCCATGTGAGGAAGATATGGAATAGTTTTAGGTGGAGCTCTAAGAGGAGGTGAAAGGTGTAGTGGGATATATCTCCTCATGATTTTGTGAAGTATATTTTTCGAATAAATTAAATCTTTTCAATATTTTTCAATTCAAGAAACAAAGAATAAAAGATGTGTTATATGAAAGCACCATATATTTAATCCTTTTTATAAAAAACCAATTCATGATCACACTACACACACAGCATATATTATATTTTGGTACATAAAACAATATATTTATCTTCTATTTTACACAATTCTATATTCATTAAATAACTTGTGTTACACGCAAGACTAGTTTTTACTGAACTGCAATTTACTATTAGTATTGTTATTAAAATACTATTATAGTTGTCACATAGCCATTTGGATGGATTTTACAACTAATATAAACTAATGTTTTGAAATATAGTTTACAAATATATATAAAATGAATCCTTTGGTTTTAAATTATCATGAAATTAAAGTAATATCTATTTGAAAATAAATAAATTCTTTATATTAGAAAACTATATTTCTATGTTAAAATATGTGATATATATATATAAATTATGAAAACCAATTTTTAAGAATTTTTTGAAAAACATTTATATATTATATATTTAACCAAATTTTTTTATATTAATACAACATGTTTTATAAGAATAAAATAAAAACAAATATGGTTTTAGGCATAAAAATATATATTATTCTAAAGGGTATTTTTACCAAATTTTAAAGGAAAATTTGTTTTTAATATAATCTAAAAAACATTGATAATTTAAATTTGAAATAATAATAATAATTTTTTAATGTGGGATATCAAAATTTACTTTGGGTAGATTTTTGGTACTCTTCTGAGAAGTTTAATTTTTAGATTAATAGTGAAAAACATATAATTTTAATTAAAAACAACATTTTTGTATTATTTAATTATATAGTTAAATTATATTTGGGATTAATTTTAATGTATAATTAGTAATATAGTATATAAATAAATACAATTTAGTCCATTGGAACCGATTTAACTCTAACAGTTTGTTATAAAAACAATTTTAATATCACGACCTTTTCACAATAAAAACATCTAGTTTTGTCCCATCTATAAGATTTTTTAAATTTAAAATTTTCCACATATGTGTAACAAAATTTGAAAAATAGATTTCATATATTTTGTAAAAAATAATTTTAAATTTCAAATAATCTCATCTTAATTTTTTTATACAAATATTAATGAATGAAATTGAAATTAATTTCAGTTATTAAGGAATTAATGAGTTGTTTTAGTGCGTAAAATTTAATTTTATGTGAACAAATTACCTTTAAATATATCCAAAATCCATTGTTTTAAAATATTTCGTACATTACACATATTATATATAATATTGATCATTATTGGAGGCACACATGTCTTATGTGAGATCTCAAAATAGTTCTTACCTTTTTATATTTACAAGAATGTCACTCCCTCTCCACTATAAAACGGAAATCACATCCTGAATTATTAACACATATAAATGCATTTGGTTCATAAAAATAGTTCCAAAATAATCTATAAAATTACATCATATCACCCTCAAATCCTCACATTAAATATAAAGAAATCTACATGAGTCCTTTAATGAAAACCAAAAGGAATTACCCAAAGAATATGTAACTTTCTTCAATGAGAAAATTTGTTTCATTTTCTTATCACCCCATATATTATTATTATTATTATATGTTACATAATACCTTTAGTATCATTAGTATACTGATATGATATTATGTTTACTTTAGTACCTATAATTTTACCGACTTTGATCAAATGGGACACACAACCATCATTCATGTGTATGGTGGACTATCACATCGTGAAATGATGTCATGTGTTATTATGTTACCACCACTCATGGTTTTGAAAAATGATGGTAAATATGTTTTATGATTCTATATATGACGAATTTATTCATCTATAAATATTATATAAAACAATCCTACATTCATTCCATTTTTTGGGAATATGATAACATCGTTTGTGGATGTGTGGACTATCGCCTCCTCAATGCAATGTGATTTTTCATGATTTACATTAAATTTATTATAGATGAGTTTAATAAACATAAGTGATTTATATGGAATTATAATTATATAAGATAATATATATAGGTATATATAATTTACCTACTTTCTTTAAAAATACGATAAAAAATGGAAACAAAGTTCATGTGTACGTATGTTCTACCGTCTCCAGGAACGGTGCACTTCATTTCACATTTATAAATTTTATAGACTATTATAAATACTTATATAATGAATAAATATTACATTTATATCATTTATTTAATTCTTTATGTATATATATCATGATATATGTAAGAATATTGAGAGTAACATGTTAAAACATATATAAAAACTTGATTTTTATTACCCAAACCATAACATTAACCTGAAATTTTATATAAAAGAAAAATATAAAGTCAAAAACAAATAATATGTTTCTTGATATTAAAAAATATGGTTGTTTTTTATAATTAATTTATAAATATTATATATTAGGTATGAATGTATATGATGAATGTCATGACTTAAGGTAAGGGGTTTATTCTCAGTTTACATTCCATCGAGACTTATTTGTTATTATAAAAATAACTACATTTATATGGTGTATATAATTTCATATGATATGTTTTATCATGAATTTAGTTTATTTATTTATATGAAATTTTTAAATTAATGTTATTCTTTTAAGGATCACATGATTCAAATGTTACTCATGTAGTAAGGGGATTTATAGTCTCACTTTTATTTCTACCATAATTTTACCATATTCAACAATTTTTTTTTCATGGTGAATATAATGAACAAGAATATATTTTATTATTATTATCCTAAAATAAATGTGTCTTTAAATATCCATTTTATATTCTCTATTTCATGGTATTTATGGTTCAAATGTTACCAAATTGTCAAAGTAATTTTTTCATGATTTTCTTTCTTTGAGACATAAGAAAAGTTAGGCACATATATTATTCAACGAGGTGTATAAAATACCATTTTACATGTTATATCATGATTATAAACTTTTTCATGATGTCTTATGATTAATTTACTATTATTACTAAATTGTTATTATGATTCAATATTACCAAATTGGTAACAATTTATTTCTATAATATCATATTTTATCCAGATTATTTATTATTATGTTTCCATTATTGAAATTTTATGATATATATCTCAATAAATCTCATGATTTTTATGATGCTCTGGTTATTATTGATATCATAAATTGTTTGTTCAGTTTTCCACTCTTTGGTAATTAAGTTAATTAATTTGGGGTTTTAATAAAATCTATCTCTACCACATTATTTGGAAAAAAACTCTCTGTTATTTCACAACCATGTTTTCTATAAATGTTTTCAAAAAGGTTATAGTATTATACTATGAACAATAGAAGAAATTTTTCCTATATTTTTCCTTTTCTAATAATTATTTTTAAAATGTAATCTTCATGTTTTTTTCTAATCGATGCACTTTTTACAAAAATTTATTGTGCAAAATGAATGTTAGAGATGTGTAGATTTATACACCATCATGACTGTCATTTATTTGAAGCATAATTAATATTTTTTAATGGTTATTTTAAACTAAAAATGATTTAAATATTTTTCATGTTTTATAACTATTTTTTCAATGTGTAAAGGATATTTTGATTAATAAATGTTTTAAATTAAATTTAAGTATTACTTCATATTTTTTTATTGTGGTTTTCAATGAAAATGATTTTGGAAGATGTTTAATGTTTTTCAATTTATGGTTATTTTACTTAAGAAATATTCAAAGAAATAATTAAATATACTTATCCATATATTATGATATCCTTACATATACTTTATGATTTATTAGGGATAATATCCAAGGATAACATTCATATTATTTCTCTGGAGAGTATATATTTTGATCACATGATGTTTATGGAACCCGTTTCTTTTCCAAGTGTAAATAATATTCCAAGTAGAGAGACATGAAACCCAGATATTTTCCATGGTCTAATCCTGTTATGAAATAATAATTGTTTTTATGTGTTTTTGTGATGATATGAATTCTCTTTCTACTTTATTCATGTTGTGGTATATTGAAAATGAAATTATAATGGGGTGACCCAAATCGTGCTGGGTAATCCGTCTATATATTATATAATGGGGTGGCATCGATAGAGGTCATTAATCTAACTATATCTTGTATTATGGAGTGGACAAGACTAGACCAGTTATTCCTCTCATAACTTATATTATGGGGTGTCCCAAATAGAACTAGGTAAGACCATTGAAAATTATATAATGGGGTGGCCCAAATAGAGTTGGGTAAGGCTATTATATCTTTTATGATGGGGTGGCCCGAATAGGGCCATGTAATCCTTTTTTAGATTATACAATGGGGTGGCCTAGATAGCACCGATTAAACCCACTGTAGCTTATATAAGGGGGTAGCCCAGATAGTACTCCATTGCATTGGGTAATGATTTATATCTCATAAGATAATGATTGAAACTAGTCAATAGGCTTGATCTACTATGGGAAGTTGGTATTACATTATCCACTATAAGGAAAGAAATGTGACTGGGGTTGGTGGTGTTTTCATACCAATAGGTGTATTCCCTATGAAGTGAACTGATAAGTTTTGGAAATGTTCATTATATTATAGGGAATGATTTCTCATGCATGAGTGTATGCCACAAGTTCATGTCTTATTCCTATATTATTATTTCATGGATTATAATCTTGATTCCCATATTGTTCATGTGTTATGACATCCAATCATTATTCCATGACTCATGTATATTCTCTTTGATATACAATGTATGATCCTGAAATGTTACTCTCATGTTCCTATTCTCTTAAACTCATGTTATGCTTACGAATATCCATTATTAACTCTTACTAACCATCTTATCTCACCCTTTCCTATGTTTCCTTTCCCTAGGTTATGAATAATGTATTTGAGTAAGATTACTAAATTGGATGACCCATATTGGAAACATTGAAGTTCATTCACTCTGTCATAATATTGTGTTACGTGTTTTTAGAGAAACTAAACTATTACTATCCTCGAATAGGTAGTTTTTTAATGTGATGAATATTCCTCGAAATGACGTTATTTCCATGTTTGTTAATCTTGGGACATTATGGTTGGTATCAGAGGAATGTATCAATTAACCATTGAAATATAGTACGAGAAAAAATTAGTGGGATTCCTAAGGATATTTCTAACGATATGTCTAGGGATCTCTCCAAGGATAAGTATATGGATGAATCAAATTATTTGAAAATATCCTCATATTTTGGAAAATTATTGAGAGAGTGGATTCATTGAAATTATATCCCTGTAATGATACTACTTGTGGATGGGGATCTAGCATAGAATTACATAAGGGGAAACAATCTCAAAAACAACTTAATGACGTATACTCGATCAAGAATTCGTGTACAACAATAGGACTCTCTACACACCTTGTTTGAAACTCCCATGGGATATGATGTCCTAACCCGTCCCAGTGGGGCCCAAGCCACAACTCCCCAAGCCCGCCTCCAATAGGCCAGGGGCTGGTGACTTTCACCGAGTAGTCATAATACTGACACAGGATGCATTTCCTATAAACCTGTACAAACACACACACATCTCCAAGCCCAAAAAGCTGAAAAGTAAAAACTATTAAAAAAGGAAATGCATGAATACACTAAACTCCCAACAAACAGAGTTTGACAGGGAGGTAAAGTACAGTAATGTGAAACCCTAGGATAAAAACACAAGCCCACAAAAAGAGAGTATATAACAATGTCCAACCTGAAAATAAAGGTACTGGGACTACAATCTGTAGTCGTAGGAACACACCTCGGCCTGGTCGATCTCCTTGAGCACCATCCAGTCCTGGTCGGCCTAGAATCTTGTCCAAGGCTCACTCGTCTTCACAAGACACGACATGTGCGGGCAAAGCTTGTGCAGGGGTGAGTATAACAATACCCAGTAGGACACCCCGAAAACTACAAAGCAAGTACAACATGTTAAAATTACAACAAATGAATGATACGGTCAGCTCTACACAATATATGTCTACAAAAAATATAACAATAATATCTAGATATACTCATACAAGAAATACTATCGCAATCCCACCACTATGATCCATCTTGAAGATTCCACTAAGAATGTAACTAGGAGAACACACTCCTAGGTCTAAAGAGACACACGAAATCCTCGTTCCGAGAGAACACACTCCACAAGTACTTTGGAATATGATGCTCAGATGAGGATCACTACCAATATCCAGGGGTGATTCCAACTACTCAGTCTAAACAAATCCATTATGTAGAGGATCAGATCCCGGGTAAAGTTGGTCACGTCGATACCAAGAACTCTACCTAGGGTACCAGTAATGAATTGAGGATCTGACTCCAAGTCTCACAGAGGGGATTCCAACTACTATATTCAGGAAGTCCAGTTGAAGGGATCATACTCTTGGGTGTAGGAAATGACACCAGAAACCTTCAGGAGAAAGATCAAGGGGAAAAACCCTAAGGAAACTAGTCCAAGTCACAGAAGGCAACTGGATCAAGCCATGTAAATTGGGTTACACGCCATGTAGTATGGTTACACGGCATATTCCTTGACATTTGGTGACTCCCGTGTAAACGGCCCCTGTCATCCGTCCAAGCTGTGTAAAACTAGATTACACGACGTGTAGTAGGGTTACACGTCATGTTCCTCGACCCCAGGTACATCCCTTGTAAACGGCCCGTGTCATAATTCGAAGTCATATAAAAAGCCAATACACGGTGTATACTTGGATTAAACTCCATGTCCAGACACCTGGGCTAGCTCCGTGTACGCTGGCCATGTGCCCGTACACGGTCTCTGCCCGTGTTTCCATCCCCGTGTATCAGTCCACAAGGTGTCCCGCATATCAGGTTGTGTCTGGTAGGGGAAGGGTGTACACGCCGTGCCCTTGGTCGTGTAACCAACCCGTGTCCGTGTACTCCAAGAGTACACACCAGGTGATCCCTGAAGAACACATGTCGTGTAGCCCATACTACACGCCGTGTAGTCGGGATGTTTTTAGAATCGTCGTCTTCCTCCTGGTGCCTTGGCTGATCCTCCGGATCCATGGTTGCTAGTTTGTTTGTCCCGATACTCCAGGGGTTGGTTCGTTTCATCCTAAGAACACCAAAATACGTTTTTTTGGTGCTTAAATAAGATAATAATCCTCGAACAATTCATCCGATGAAAAACGCCCAAAAACTATCATCTTTTGATCTGCTCCGAATCATCTGCCGAAACTGTCATCGCACCTCCGTGACACCGCTCCAGGGCGGGATCTACAATCTCAGATCATTTCACTAACAAAAGAATGTGCAACGATTGATTTCCTCCAAGAACGCGTAGAACAAAATGAAGAACGCGAGGGAGAAAAAAAATTCCAAGAATCGAACAAAGAGGGACGAACCTCAATCGTTGTTCATGACAATCCGAGTTCTTTTTCATTAGATCAAAACCACAACAATAAACAGATTATAAAATATCAAGTATTTAATCTCCCGATAAAACCCCAAATCACACCCACCCGCAAAACGATCGATCTGTGGGCTAATCGATTCGCAGATTAGTCCGCGTTCATCATAGAAATCAAGAAAGGGGAAAGGAAACCATAAAATAAAAAATCCTACCTAGATCTGTGGCGTTTGTTGGTGAAGATCCAGTCACCGCGTCGTCGTCGCCGGAAAAAATTGTCAAGAACGTCGTCACTGGTAGGGAGGTTTTCTCCAGAGCCTCTAGAGCCACCAAGGGTTTCAGGGTTATGAGGTTTGTAACCCTGGACCCCTACACGTGACCTTATTTAAAAAGGATAAAATGTATCATCTACAATAGATTTAAAAATATTTTCCTACAGGAAAAAATATTTTTATTAAGTATTTTAATACTGTTATGTCCGAAAAACCCGATTTCACCACCTCCCTGCACCAGCCGATGTTTGGCCTCGCCCAAGGTAAAATCGTTGTTCTGAACGCAACGGTGTACTTTGATTTCTAATCCTAGAACCCATTCGGGAGTTATCCCACTTTTTTAGGAAACCCGCCCACACGTGTAATTTAATTATTTAATTAAATTCAAACATTTGTTCCAGGCTCACCAGACCTCGGAACCGCACGTTGTCTTAGAGTCTGTTCTTGAAATAATTCCCACATAGAATTTAAAATAAAAGAAGGAAAAAATAAGAGTCATTACAACACACCCACCATAGGGATTTAACACCCCCGACAAAAGCTACTAAAAAAGATGTGGGTACTGCACACGAATCTGAGCCTCCCGCTCCCACATGATCTCCTGGAGATCCATGTCCTGCCACCAGACATGCACTAAAGGAATAGTTATCCCACAAAGGATCTTCTTCTTCCGATCATAAATCTCCATTGTGTATGCACCAAAGGTCGCTCCATTATCGATGTCCAGCTCGCCCCAATCAATAAAGTGCAATGGATCATGCACGTTCTTCTGCAGCTGCAACACATGGAAGACGTTGTGTACCTGATCCATCTGAGGAGGTAGACCGAAGAAGTACGCCACCTCGCCAACTATAATCAGAATCTGGAAAGTGTCGATTAACCTCGTAGATAGCTTCCTACCTCATCCAAATCTCTGCATTCTCCGTCGTGGTGAGACCCGAAAGAACAAATGGTCTCCCTCCTTGAAGTCCAAGGGGCCACGTCTCCTGTCAGCATAGGACTTCTGCTGACTCTGTGCAGTCTTCATCCGCTCCTGGATGACCTGCACCATATCTATAGTAGCTCGCACCATCTCTGGGCCCATGATTGCTGACTCTCCTAGGTCGGTCCTGGAAAGGGGTGACCTGCAATGTCGCTCGTACAAAGCCTCGAATGGGGCCATACCAATAGTGGAATGATAAATTTTGTTATAAGAAAATTCAAATAGTGGTTTTTAATCCTCCGAGCTACAACTGAAATCAAGTATGCAAGCTCATAGAATATCCTCTAGAACCTGGATGGTCCGCTCCATCAGACCATCAGTCTGAGGATGAAACACTGTGCTCAAGCGTAACTAAGTCCCAAAAGCTTCCTGCAATCCCTTCCAAAACCGGGATGTGAAACGAGCATCATGATCTAAGATGATCATGGATGGAACTTCAGGAAGACATACTATCTCCTGCATGTAGAGGTGTCTCAATCTCTCTAATAAACTCTGCTCTCGTATGGCTAGGAAGTGGGCCAACTTGGTGAGTCGAACAACGATCACCCAGATCGCATCGTGTCCCCTAGATGTACATGGTAATCCCATCACGAAGTCCTTGGATATCCTATCCCACTTCCACTCTGGCACCTCAAGGGGCTGAGTCAAACCTGTTGGCACCTGGTGCTCAGCCTTCACTTGCTGACATGTAAGGCACCAATAAACAAACTCTGTCACACTCTTCTTCATTCTTGTACACCCGAACTGAAATCATAGGTCCTGGTACATATTTTCCACACTTGGATGCACCGCCAAAAGATATGTATGGAACTCCCTCAGAACCTCCTCCCACAACGTCACTGGTACTACCATGCACCCTCTGAAAAGAAAAACGTGCTCCCCACCTTTCAAATATCCTTTAGAAGCATCACCTGTGGATATCTGAGCACGTAGAGTCTCACAACTAGCATTCTTGTGTAGTGCTTCCCTGACTCGCTCTAAGAGTGGAGGGTCGACAACCATTGACTAAAGGTAAGGTCCCTCATCTCTAACCACAAAGGATAACTGTAATGAGGCCAACTGCCTTGTCGCCTCATCCAGCAACTGCGAACTGGATTTCCTGGTGAGAGCATCTGCCACAACGTTCCCCTTCCCTGGATTATAAATGGTCTCAAATTCGTAGTCCTAGAGGAACTCAAGCCATCTCCTTTGTCTCAAATTTAGATCCTTATTATAAAATATATATCCGAGACTCTTGTGATTAGAGTAGACAGTAAACCGCTCGCCCATCAAGTAGTGCCACCACATATTCAATGCGAAGACTACCACTGCCAGCTCAAGATTATGGGTCGCATAGTTCTGCTCGTGTGACCTCAACTATCATGAGCCATAGGAAATCACTACTTGCCTCTGCATCAGGACACAACCAAGCCCCGTTCCTGATGCATCACAGAATACCACGTACTCGTCACCCTCTGGTGGTAATCTCAAGATCTGGGCGCTCGTCATACTCTGTATCAACTGCTGAAAAGCATGCTGGCATCTCTCGGTCCAAATGAAAGGCTGCCCCTTTCGGGTCAAAGCTGTTATGGGTGCTGAAATCCTAGTGAAATCAAGAATGAATCTCCAGTAGTATCCTGCCATCCCAAGGAAACTTCACTCCTTTTTCACCCTCTGGGGTGGCTCCCATGCTAACACTGCCTTCACCATGCCTGTGTCCACTACTACACCATATTTTGACATAACGTGTCCCAGAAAGTGGACCTCCTGTATCCAGAACTGACACATAAAGAGTGTTCCATACAAATGGTGCTCTCGGAGTGTGTCCAGAACCATCCTCAGGTGCCTCACATGCTCCTCCTCGGACGCAGAGTACACAAAGATATCATCGATGAAGACCACAATGAACCGATCCAGATAGGGATAAAAGATCTAGTTCATGAGTCCCAGAAACCCTACTGGGGAATTCGTCACGTCGAAGGGAATCACCAGGTACTCATAGTGATTGTAGCGACATCTGAAAGCCATCTTCAGTATATCCTCATCCCGTACTCACAACTAGTGATACCCTGATCGTAGATCAACCTTCGAGAATCATCGTTCCCCTCTTAACTTGTCAAAGAGGTCATCGATCCTCGGTAGTGGATACTAGTTCTTCCCGGTCACCCGATTCAAGCATCGGTAATCCACACACAACCTAAAACTCCCATCTGCCTTCTTGGAAAAAAACTCTGGCCGCCCAAGGTGAAACACTAGGTCTGACAAAGCCCTTCCTCTACAAGTCTTCCAGCTGCACCCTCTGCTCACGAAGCTCTACAGGAGCCATCCAATATGCTGATGCTGATGTCGGTGTCATCCCGGGTTGCAACACAATGCAGAAATCAATCTCCTGATGGAGAGGTAGTCGGAGGACATCCTCTGGAAAATATGTCTTTGTACTCAGCCATTAATACTAGAAACTGGAAACTCGTAACATCTGTTGTGCCAAAGTCTAGGCTAGCCAACTTATAGGAAATCAGTTTCATATTCCTACGCATGAGTCAATCCTGCGATGCATGGGTATCCCTTTCACCGATGAAGGGAACCTCGTTCGATCACTGCGGACACACCGCACCCTTCACTTAAAACAGTCAATCTGGGCATGAACTGTGGATACACAATCCATACCAAGAATGACATCATAAGGCCTCGACGCTACCAGCAAGAGGTTCTAACCAAGGCTCTCACCTCCAAGGGTTAGGTCACACTGTCTGCAATGGTGTGTGATCTCTGAATTCTCTCCAGTCAGTGTTTCTAAGATTAAGGGTCGAGTCAACGGCTCCACTGGAATCTCAAGGTCTCGAACAAGATAAGAAGCCAGAAAGGAATGACAAGCACCTATGTCTATCAGAATGATAACCCAAGTATATAAGGCACATATAGTACCTCTAATAATTTCGGGAGTACCTGGGTCATTAGCCTGTGATGCCTACAACTGTCCCTGCCACTTTCCACCCGCTCCCTGAGCCCGAGGTGGACCTCCTAGGGGTGGTGGTGGTAAAAGGTCAAAACACCGACCACCTCCATGTGATCTCCGAGCTCTGCTACCATGTCCTCCACCCTATGGATCTGTCTACTCCACATATTTCCTATACCTAAATGGTCCATCCAATACTCCAGTGTCAGTAGTACTGTGAGTCAGACAATCTCGAGCGAGACGTCCCCTGCCATCACATGAGTTACGTCACCTCTTTCAAGGCAAGATGGACGCGCCCTGCAAACCATATACGGCCGATCCCCAATCCTGGAATCTCCTTTGAAAACGTATCCCACTCCTGGGTCCCTAACGTCGGTTCCCTGCTGCCGATGACTTGACTCTAGCTCACTCGCTACTGACAACTGCCGGTTGTATCTGTTCTGCCAATAATCTCTCAACCACCAAAGCCCGCTTGAGTACCCCCAGAATAAGTAGGAATTATCATAGGGACGATCCAAGATTGGATGTCTCTATCCAAGCCCCGCTCAAATTTCCATGCTCTGAAGTACTGATGCTTGACCATATCAATCGAGTACCATGACAGGTCGGTAAAGCTCGGTGAATAGTCATCCACCATCATGGTTCCATAATAGAGATGAAGAAGCTCCTGTATATGTACCTCTCTTAGGCTAACCGGTGAAAAATTATCCCTGAAGAGATGCTCAAACTCAGACCATGAGAGAGTCACCTCATCATGGGTCTGCATAACCAAACTCCACTATCAATCTGTCGAGCCCTGTAGAAGGCTCGCTGCTAGGATCACCATCTGGTCAGCTGGTGGTCTGACCAAACGGAAGACTCTTGCTACTCCCCCAAGCAAGTCCTCAGCTGCCTGAGGGTCTGGATCGCCTCAAAACCTGAGGGGTCTCTGTTTATTAAACCCGTGGAGTGCGTACAGACTGCGGTCCCCCTCTACAGGTACAGCAGGCATAATAAACTTCTCCACAGGTGGTGGAACAACTGGCACACCACCCGAAGGTAAAAATGGGCGATCTGATCCCTCAATCGAAGCATCATCACTGATGGGGTCATCCTCGTGATCGAGCTGCTGGATCCTAGCGGGTGCACATTGCGGAGGCATCCTATAACAAAACATTATGTATCCCAGTCAGTGAGTATATCTAGAGAGATGACTCAAGAAGGACATGGAAGTCACAACCCATTCTTATATGATGCATGCACCATTATTTTCCCTTACAACTAGTGTTCTCATGTTCCGATTCGAAAAGCAAGTTATCAGAGTCCTGGTGTATGGATAGGTCGGCCGCCCGCACCAACACTGGGGTCCCTGGACTGAAATCCAAACTCAAAACACTTAACACTATTTCCCGAAACCAACTAACAAACTCTCAGTCCTATGGTAGAACTGACCACCTCTGATACCACTCTATCACGATCCGTCCCAGTGGGGCCCGAGTTGCAACTCCCCACGCCCGCCTCCAATAGGCCAGGGGCTGGTGACTAGCACAGAGTAGGTATACTACTAAACTGGGAGGCATTTCCTATAAACCTATACAGACGTACACACATATCCAAGCTCACAAAGCTGAAAAAGTAGAAACTACTAAAAAAAGGAAATCCATGCATACACTAAAATCCCAACCAACAGAGTACGATAAGGAGGTAAAGTACAATAATGGGAAACCCTGGGCCAAAAACACAAGCCCACCTAAAGAGTGTCTTAAAAAAGTCCAACATATAAGGAAAGGTACTGAGACTACAATCTGTAGCCATATAGACACACATCGGCCTGTCCAATCTCACTGAGCATCGTCCGGTCCTGGTCCGCCCAGAATACTGTCAAAGGATCACTTTTCTGCACAAGACACGATAGGTGTGGGCAAAGCCCGTGCAGGTGTCAGTATAACAATACCCAGTAGGACACCCCAAAACCCACAAATCAAGTACAATTGGAAAAAATTACCACAAATGAAAGATACAGTCACCTCTAAATAGTATACATATATAGAATATATAACAAGAATATACAGATACACTCATAAAAGATAGACTATCGAAATCCCAGCACTAGGATCCAACTCGACGATTCCACAAAGCATGTAACAAGGAGATAACACTCCTAGGTTTTAATAGATTCACGAAGTACTCGTTCCGGGAGAACACACTCCGCAAGTACATGGGAACATGATGCTCAGATGAGGATCACAACCAATAGTCATGTGGTGATTCCAACAACTTTGTCTGAACAAATCCTCTAGGTAGAGGATCAACGCCTGGGTAATGTTGGTCACGTCGATACCATGAACTCTATATAGGGTACCAGGAATGAATAGAGGATCCAGCTCCAAGTCTCACATAGGGGATTCCAACAACTCTATTCAGGAAGTCCTGGTGAAGGGATCATACTCCTATGTGTAGGAAATGATACCGGAAACCTTAATGATAATGATCAAGGGGAAGAACCCTAAAGAAACTAGTACAATTCATAGAAAGAAACTGGCTCAAGCCATGTGAAACGGGTTACACAGAGTGTAGTATGGTCACACGCCGTGTTCCTTGACTTCGGGTACTGCTCGTGTAAATGGCTCGTGTCATCCGTCCAAGATGTGTAAAACTGGATTACACGATGTGTAGTAGGGTTACACGCCATGTTCCTCGACCCTGGGTATTGCCCGTGTAAACGACCCGCGTCAGAAGTCGAATTCATATAAAATGTCACTACATGGAATATATTTTGATTATACCCCCTATATTAACACATGTTCTCACTCTGTGTACGCTGGCCATGTGCCCATACACGGTCTCTGCCTGTGTTTCCATGCATGTGTATCAGTACATGGTGTGTCCCGCGTATCTGGCCGTTTCTGGACGAGGAAGGGTGTATACGCCGTGTCCTTGTTCATGTACCAAACCCTTGTCCATGTACTCCCGGAGTACAAGACAGGTACTCCCGGAGTACAAGACAGGTGATCCCCGAAGTACACATGCCATGTAGCCCATACTACACACTCTGTAGTCAGTATTTTTCCAGAATCATAATCTTCCTCCTCGCGCCTCGGATGATCCTTTGTAACCACGGTTTCTCGTTCATTCATCCTGATACTCCATTGGTCGGATCATTTCATCCTACGAACACTGAAATAGGTGTTTTTGGTGCTTAAATCGGATCATAAACCTTGAACGATTCATCCAAAGAAAAACACCCAAAAACTCACATCTCTTAATCCGCTTCGAGTCGTCTGTTGAAACTAACGTCGCACCTCCGTGAAACTACTCTCGGGATGGATCTATAATCTCAAATCTTTGTGCCAACAAACGAATTTGCAATGATCGATTTCTTCAAAGAATTCGTTGAACGCAACAAAGAACATGAGGGAGAAAAAAAATACAAAGAATCAAACAAGAGGGACGAACCTCGATTTTTGTTCATGATGATCTGGGTTCATCGTCGTTAGATCAATACAACAACAATAAACATATTATAATATCTCAAGTATTTGTTCTCCCAATAAAACCAAAAATCATACCCACCCGCAAAACGATGGATCCGAGGGCTAATCGGTTTGCCGATCAGTCCACGTTCGTCATAGAAATCAAGAATGGGGAAAGGAAACCTAAAAAATCAAACATCCTTCCTAGATCTGAGAAATTCATTGGTGAAGATCCGGTCGCCGCGTCGTCGTCGCCGGTGAAAATAGTCAAGAACGTCATCACCGCGCTGGGAGGTTTTTCCAGAGCCTTCAGAGCTGGCAAGGGTTTCAGGGTTATGATGTTTGTAACACTAGACCCTTGTGCAAGCACTTATTTAAAAAGTATAAAATATACCCTCTAAAAAATATTTAAAAATATTTTGCTACAGAATAAAATATTTTTATTAAATATTTTATTACTATTACGTCCAAAAACCCCGATTTCAACACCGCGCAATGCTGGCTGATGTTAGGCCTCGCATAACGTAAAATCGTTGTTCTAAACGCAACGACGTCCTCGGATTTCTGATTCGAGCACCCATTTGGGAGTTATTACACTTTTTCAGGAAAACCGCACTCGTGCGTAATTTAATTATTTAATTAAATTCAAACATTTTTTCCGGGATCACCGGACCTCGGAACCACATTCCGTCTTAGAGCCTAGTATCAAAATAATTCCCTCATAGTATTTAAAATAAAACATGGAAAAAATACGATTCATTACATATTATATGGTAATTCATAGGATCATTCTGATCCAAAATGAAGGATTTAGATAGATAATGACTTTGAATGACCTAGGATGAACCTATGTTGTCATAGATTAAAAAATTATGTGTTATTATTTAGAAATCATATTAGTAATTTGTCATTATTATGTGGTTTTATTATATGATAAGTTTTTATCACACTATTCTTGCTAGTTTTATTCAATGTATGTAACCCAAAGGACCTATGATAATGTTGAATGGAATTGATAATGTGATGATTTTCCACCTACGAACCCAAATGATTCATGAGCATGAATTATTTTTTTATATTATTTGAAAATGTTATGAAGATATGAGTCATTCTGAACTTCAATGCATGTAAATTAGGAAACAATATTTCGTTGAATCCTTCATGATGAAACATCCGGATTTATTTAGTGGTTATACAAATTGACTAGTTCCTAGAATATGGAACATTACCACCTAAAATATATTTTACATTCATTAGTTATAAGAGAATGAAAATCCAACATGACTGCTTATCATTTAGAAGGTGAAGAATATTACTGGTGGGAACTTATTAAGAAAATAAGGAAACAAAAAAATTGAATCTATAGAATGAGAAGAGTTTAAGGGGATAATTTTCATTATGTACTTCTATCACATTCTATGAAAAGTGATGAAAAAATAATTCATAGAGATACATAAAATGGTGGAGGAATATAATAGTACCTATGTGGATAATTTTATAGGATATTCAAGGTATGATTTTAGATGTATCATCAACATAGAAATAAAAATGGATCGATTCTTTGGTGCCTCAAAACCAATTCTTGAAGAGGTATTGTTTATAAAAAACATTAGTAGTTATGAATATTTCATTATAACTGAACTGATGGATGAGAAGTAAATTGGATATTCCAACCACTCTACTAGATTTTATAAGAAAATTAAGATTGAGTCTCATGAAAACTCTATTAGTGGAATGAAATTCAAGGTGTATATGTGCCATAAATGTGGGAAGAAGAATCAAGGGAATTTCATGAATGAAATTGGTGGTTTCATTAAATATGAAAATGAAGGTAATAATGTTTTTGAATGTACACATATGGTTTATATGATGGATAATAGAATATATGAGAAGATAATGCGAACTCATTCACTACTAAAAATCTAATGTTTGATGTAAAACGAGTTTTGGAATTAAAAGAATCAATTCCACAATCCAATGGATAATATTGATGGTGAGTCACCAAAACATCAGAGGATAATGGTCAAATGGAAAGATTATGAAATCAAAGTGGATGAAGTGATTCATGATAACTATGTCACACTAAATATCACCTCCTTATATTGGATATTTCCTAATTTATTTTGTATGAATAATCCCTATGAAAATCATAGTGTTCAATATTTAGTGATGTTTAATATGATTATTTCCATATACATATATTTTAGAATATTGAAAATCTCATTTGTTATTATATTGGTATGAGTATAGACCCATGTTTCCATTGAATTTTTTATATAAGATAAGAGATCATTTATGAATTAATGGGTGAATTATATTTCAAAAGGGTTAAAAAGTTGATCATTGATGGGGTGGTTTGAGT
Organism: Viscum album; assembly: GCA_963277665.1. Classification (NCBI taxonomy): domain Eukaryota; kingdom Viridiplantae; phylum Streptophyta; class Magnoliopsida; order Santalales; family Viscaceae; genus Viscum; species Viscum album. The sequence continues at coordinate 1,738,511,819 of OY728151.1, forward strand.
TGAAATTTTCAAGAGGTGTTTAAGATTAACATTTAACTTATCCATATGAATATTTATGAAATCGTTCATAATTTTTTTGATGATACCTCAATATATACTGAATAAAATATTTGTCTATCTATTGATATTATGATCCTCTAGTGCTTCAGGGATAAAAACATTCACCATTATTCCTAGAGTAATAGATGAAGTGTAAATTGAACAAGCTATAACCAAAGGGTGAGATTGTGTATATAAAATGTAATGAAATAATGTAAGTAAATCACATTTTGAGAATTATTCATATTTAGGAAAGGGTCATGGAATAAACTTTTTTCCCGATATCATCATTTTTGTGGTATCAATGATTTTTTTTCAATCAACATTGATTTATGGATTTCTGATCATTATCTTTCTCCCAAAAAAGTTCTATATCAATCTACATTCAAAATTGATATTTATATTTTTTTGATGCCCATGTTTTCACTTTACACCTATTTTATCCTTTGTGGAATCCTAGTTTTCTATTACTTTTAGTAACCATTTTTCCAACTTTTATTTTTAATGGTTTTTTAGTATTAATGTTTTTGATTTGGGTCTCTATGAATTGATATTTCATGTATTAAAACATTGATGACTCAAATGAATTTGGAGGGTAAAATATATTTTAAGGGGTTCTAATGTAATAGCCTGAGATTTTTTGAAATAATTTTTTCAAATTAATTTAATCTTTTTGATATTTTTCATTTCTCGCAACACTAAATATAGACTGTGTTATTTTAAATCACCATGATATTATTTATTTATATGAAACCCCATGTATAAATCACACTACCAAAAATTGTTAGATTATACTATGGTACATTCTACACTATGTTTGTCTTGTATTATACACAATTTTTAGTTCCATCAATAACTTCTATTACACATAAGACAGAGTTTTACCGAACTACAATATACTATTTGTATTTTAGTTCAAAAATTATAATATTTATCAGATAGTCATTGGAATGTAATTCACATATAATATTAACTAAATTGAGATATTATTTTTTACACATGTATATAAAATTGATCCTCTAGTTTCAAATTACCTAAAAATCAATTAAGAACCATTTCAAAGTAAAGAAATTCCTTTTTGAAGAAAATTATTTTTCTCAATCAATTAAAAAAACCAAAATTATGATTATTTTTAATAAAATTTATATATTATAAATTTAATGTTTTTTGAAATTAATCCAATAAATTTCACATACATAAATTATGAACAAATCTAGTTTTAGTCATAAAAATTGGTATTAATCTAAAAGGTAGTTTTAAAAATATTTGATGGAAGAATTATTTTGATACTAATTTTTTAAAAATTTATAATTTCTATTTGAAAAAAACATTATTCATATTTACAAGGTTAATATCAAAATTTACTTTTATTGATATTTGGGTAAATGTTTCGGATGTTTCATTTTTTTTATGAATAGTGAAAAACACCAAATTTTAATTGAAAACCACATTTGCGTCGAATTTATTTATATATTTAAGTTATATTTTAATATATTTGTATTTAAAATTTATTCCATGATACATAAATTAATCCAATTGAGGTCATTGGTATCAATTTCACATTAAAATTATATACAAAATTGAATATTTTGAACATTTTAACTTTTATAACAGGTTGTTTCATCCTGTATGTGGGTTTATTTTTAAATTAATTTCTAACAATACATTTTTTTTGAATTTTGTAAAATGGATTCCCTAATTATAATAAACATAATTTATAATTTATAATATGTTCAGTTTAGTTTTTTACCAGAAAATTGAAGGAAATAAATTGAAATTAATTACCATAGTTAAGGTAAAACAGAATTTACTTAGTGGTTAACATTTATTTTTAATGGTCCAAATGACCTAGAAACATTAAAAAAATTTATCCCCATATATAGAAAATTTTCACTATTTAATATAATATAGACTATTATTTGATGCACATTATGTAAGGGATATCTCCAAATAGTGTTTATCTTTTTATACTTATGAGAATGTCACTCCCCATCTGCTATAAAAGTGCCCTCTCGCCCTCCATAATTCACACATATCAAGGAATGTTTCGAATAAAAAAACTTCCAAACTTATCTCCCAATATCCATAAACTCAAACTAGATGCCTTTAGTTAGAAATAATCAAATCCACGTTAATCCTCTGGTGAAAACCTAAAAGAATTACTCGAAGAAGAGGTAATGTACTTTAATGAGAACGTTTGTTGCATTTATTTATAAAACCATTAAATTATTATTATTATATGTTTATATAGAAACATAATATTCAAAAAAAATATATTTTGTTATGTTATGGGTCAAACCTACATTTTAACCCACTTCAATCAAATGGGATACATAATAATCATTTGTGTGTATGATAGACTACCACCTCACGAACCGATGTCATTTGTTCTTCAATTACAAGCTATCAAGGATTGTAATAATGATTTAATTTATATCTTTATATGATTTATATAATATATATGATTTATTTTTGATTCCATATTAATAATATAACACATACCTTCATTCTTTCCGTTTTATGGGAATATGATAACTTCATTTGTTGAGGCGTGGACTACCTCCTCCTCAATGTGATGTGACTCATTCTCTCTTTACATGGAGTGTTCTAAAGATAATTTAAATAAAAATATGTTATATATATGAAAAAATAATTCTAATTTATATAATATATATTTATATATAATTTAACTTTCATTCTTTAAAAATACAACATGAAAATAAAAATAGCAATCATGCGTACATACGACCTACCGTCTCCATCAACGGTGTATTTAATTTCATATTTATATCATTTATATATTATTATAAATACTTATATATAGAATATATATTATATTTATAATAATTTTTTAATTTTTTAAATAGGTAAATAATGATCTATGTAATAGGATCAACAAAAAAAGTCAAAACATATATAAAAAACAAAGCAGTTATTACTCGAAACATAACATTTACCTGAAATTATTCATAAATTGTTAATATTATTTCATAATAAAATATTATATGGTATGATATTTAAGAATATGAAATTTTAGTAGATTTATATTATTTTTATATATATTATATAGGAGGTTAGAGTGGGTAATAAGATATTCCAGATTAAGAAAGGGGTTTCGTCTCAATTTACAATCCATTAAGACTTATTTGTTGTTACATACCTAATTAAATTTATATTTAGTTTACTATTCCATTTTACTTGTTATATAAATAATATTTTTTATTTAATTATATGAAAAGTTTCAGTTTATGTTATTCCTTATCTAATCCCATGATTAAATTTTTTTTCATGTAGTAAGGGAATTTCTTGTCTAACATTTATTTCTACGATACTTTTTCCATATTCACCACTCTGTTCTTTAGTGTGTTGTAAGTAATTTAATTGAATTTATTCTATGATTATCATCCACAAATTTATGGGTTATTACATCTCAATTTTATTATATCTCATTCACGAGGTTTATAGTTCAAAATATACAAAATTCGTAAAGTAATTTTTTTATACATTTTCTTTCCCCAAGGCACAAGCCATGTTTTGCAACTATAATATTCAACGAAGTGTATATAATTCCAATTGAAATAATATATCTTGAATTTCCATATTTTAACAATATTTTGATATTAATATAGTGTTATTACTTTATGGGGATTATTATTCAGGTTTACTAAATTGGTAACAATTTATTACTACATTCTCATAGTTTGACTGGATTGGTTTTTATTATGCTTCCATTGATGAAATAATATGATCCATTTATAACATAATATCATGAATTTGTTTCTACTATAGTTATTAATGATATATTTAAGTAATTTTACCATTTTTACGTTCTTTGGTACATAAGATAATTAGGAAAGTGTTGTCATGAAAATCTTACGTTTTCTTTCTCATTGGATAGAAATATGTGTTCATTCAATATCTACTTCTATAAAATGTTTTAAAAAATGTTTCTATATCATCCATTGATAATTAAAATCCATTTTTAACTTTTTTTAGTCTTTTTGACAATTTTTTTATTAAAAATTAATATTCTTGTATTTTCCCAATTGAGGCACTTTTTTAAACCTTATTCAGCAAAAAATGATTGTTCTCCATGTAGATGTTTATCCACCTTCCCAAACATCATTAATTTGTTGATTATTTTATATTTTTCAAGGTTTTGTAAAAATAAAAAAGTTTTCAAAAATGATTTATGTTTTGAAAAAGAGTTTTTTCAAAGTTGAATGTTTATTTTATTCATGAAATATTCTAAATGATTTTTAAGGCTTACTTAAAAAATTTTCAGTGTAGTTTTCAATGAAAATTATTTATAGAATTGTTTTATGATTTTTAATGAAAGATGATTTTAATCAAGAACTATTCAAAGTGATATTACAAAATCATTCTCTAATTATTATGACATCAATTGTGATTTTTTTCCTTAATAGGGATATGATCCAAGGATACCATTCATATTATTTCACTAGATGGTTTATGTTTTGGTAGAATGACGTTTATAATACCCATTTCTTCTCCACGAGTATATCATATTTCAAATAGATATACATGAATCCCACATGTTTTCCATGGGTTAGTCATGTTATTAAATAATAAAAATATTATGTGTTTTTATGATGATATGAATGCTCTTTTTTTACTTTAATCATTTTATGGTTCATAGAAATTACTTTTATGATATGGTGGCTCAGATAGCTCTAGGTAAGAAAATTATATTTAATACAATTGGTGGACTATATTATGATAGGAATTTCAATTATATATATTATATAATATGGTGGTCCAAATATCATTTTGTAATCTATTTATAGCTTATATGATGGGGTGGGAGAGATAAAATTAGTTAAGAACATTATTTATTTTATGATTGGGTGGCCCAGATAGCACTATGTAATCCCATTATATCTAAAGGAACTGGGAGCACATAAGATGACCCAAAAGGTGGTATTTTTAAGAAATTTAATTGAAGTTCGATGTAATCATGTCGATGTGGGAGAAAAACTACCCAATTTATGCTGAGGATCTCACATGAATGGTTTTAAGCACAAAAATAAACCATAAAATTTCTGGTTTAAATCTGAAGCCATGCACGACGTCTCCTTGTTGTTGGTGATTTCTACTCAAAGAATCTGAAGTCAAATTCTTCTAGATCATCTACACATGCTTCAAGGAATCTGTGAGAGCTCCATTCATCATAATCCAGGTGCTTCTATGGCATTCCAACAATGCCTTTGATGATCCAACGATCACATCATCGCTTCTCTAGTGATGACTGAGAGAGTGCTTGATCCAAGATCGTTGTATCTAGAGCCTCTCTCTCTAGATCATGCGATAGAGGAGAGGATATAGAATCCCCATGAAGAGTACTTATAAAATCCCCTCCTCTTCTACTTATATTGTCTAATTAAAATTCCCACTATAGCCTCGCTGACCCTTAATAATTAACGCACTCTCAACGACATTTTATGACTACTAAAATAAGATAGAAATACTATTATCATTTTACGTTAATATATTAAATATATTACATGACAATAATTGAGTCCAAAACATGACTCTTCATTCCCATAAATATTAATTGATCCTTGAATATTTTTAATATTCATTGATTAATATTTTTCTTGGGTTTACATAAAACTCATAAATATATTTAATAAATAAATTCAATGATAATTATTATAAACTCTAAAAACATGAATTTATTTATTTTATTGTTGATCGTTTATCTTTGGAAAAAACCTAGACCCTAGTGGTGGGGCCCACTATGTCCAAAACACCAATTCTACTCAATAGGGAAGATTCTTGACTATGCAATTGTATGTGACACTCTAGGCCCTTATTTCGATAGAAGTGAATACTATTAAAAGGCCAAGAGCAGGATATAACTTCCCATCATGGCCCTTAAAGATATAAGGATTATCACAACAATGAAAACCAACCTATGAACCTGCACTGTGTAATATAATCTCTTTTTCATTAATATCTCATAAATCAGGATGCACTCGCATGTCATCACGCTTTCCTTTCTAAATTGTTTGTTGATTTGACTTGACAGATTTACCCTCTACTACCATGTCCATGATCTTATAATGGTACATCCATCCATTTTGACATAGTATGAGATATATTACTTCCATAACCCAGAATCAACAAATCCTTTCTTTACCATTCTACTAATTCAATTCCACCAAAGACGCACCCAACATAAACTACCTCACCACAAAATCATTTCCATGGTATTTGTCTTGTATCAATGTATGCAATCAAATGACATACATTGGTAATGATCTCACATAATCATACCATTAAAAATGCACTTAGATAGGAACATGAAATTACACTCGAAATATGTGGTGCTTCTATTGGTGGGTCAGACCTCATTATCTCACTACTAAAGATCACCAAGTGAGAACTTCATGAGAGGAAGTCTCAATGCTTATAATCCCCTGACACCTGATATTCAAACATATACTATGTCCAATTTATGATATGTATCTTGAACATAGAACATATATTTATGATTAATGTCATAGTATCTAGAGGTTCTCATTATATCATGGGATCTGATATAGCATTTTGATATGACAATTAATCTTTGTACATTACCTTTTAAATAGTGGATGCAGAAAAATATACACTATAATGGTATGATGAAATCATGTACAACAAACTGCATACATGATATGGTAATCAAAATCAATGAATAGTTGGGTATAGGGAACCCACTATTTAAATAATATCTTATATGATGGGGTTGAATAAATGGTATAGTATAATCACATTATGGCTTATATGATGGGTTGGCCCATATAGTGCTGAGTTTACCCGTTATAGCTTATATGATGGGGTGGGCCAGATAGTGATCCAATTAATTAGGTAAAAATTAATATCCCATAAGACAATGATGGGAACAATTAGAATAGGTTTATACACTTTGTAAAAATGTATAAAATGATTCACTATAAGGAAACATATGTGATTGGTGTTGGTGGTGTGTCCCTCTACGTTGGTGTAGCCCCCATGAATTTCCCAGATAATTTTTGTTAATGATCATTGACTAGTATGGAATTATTTTTACCTTTTTTATGTCTACAAAACAAGTTCTATGCCTTATTCATATATCATTATTTCATTAAATATGATCTTTATTGACTTATGATTCATGTATTATATACTAAAATATTTATTCCATGACTCATGAATGTGATATTTGATTTGTAGTGTATGATCATCAAATGTTATTGTAATTTTATATTACCTATATACTCATTTTATGCTTATGAATCTCATTTATTTACCCTCACAGAGCATATGAGATCACCCTTTATTATGATTACATTCCCTAATATATAAGGATTTTTATGAGTATGAATTCTAAAGGAGAATATAACTAGGGGAAACATTAAAGATCTTTCACAATGTTATAAGATTCTGTTCCATGATTCCAAAGGCACTAATAAATTATTGTAATTGAGAATGTTATTATTTAATGTTATGAATATTCATATAAATTTTTTTAATATTTATGTATGTTAATCTAGGGTATTTATGTGGTACATTCTCTGATAGCCTTCCACCTCCACCACCGATAGGACCATGCTAGGCTTAGGGAGCTAGTTGTGGGGGCAGTTGACAACAATAGTGTATGGATTTGTTGGATCCTGCTGCACATGATATGGTAAAATATATGATATGTGTTTTTTATACTCTTTCTTTTGTAGTAGTAGACACATCAGAATGTAATTCCATCATCACTTTACTCATGGTGCAATTAATGGAGCCCTTAGTTGAGGCTTTAGTGCAACAATTTTTTTCTTGTCATTTCCATAAGGATCAGTTCATATATATATATATTATCTAATGGTATTTATTTTTATTTTTTTTTAGGGAATGGTTATCATGAGACCTTTTAGTCATCATAATAGAAACAAGTAAAATCATTTTGGGTATGGATTTTTTTTCCACAGTCCGAGCCCAGATTGATTGTCACCATATATGAGTAAGATTCCTTTTCAATTATGGGATGAGATTCCCCATTATGGGGTAGAGAGATCTCATGGAAATGGTGAGTGGGTTTTTTGATAAGGAGGCTATAACCAGTCAATCATTAGTCAGAAAGTGTAACACTTAGTGAATCATGCTCTTCTGGAATAGGATTACTTCATACATGGAGGATTTTATGTCTCTCTTTTTCTAAGATGTTCTTAGACTCCCTATGAGAGGTATATGGACTTTTTCATTGAAATTATCCTTGATAATTATCTGATATATTCCTAGACATATTAGATGGCACTTACTGAGATTTGAGGGTTGTGTTTGTAGTTAGAGGAATTTTGAGATAGGGTTTTATTAGACCTCGTGGGTCCCATGGGTAGCTCCAATTTTGTTTGTGAAAATGGAGGATGGGAGCATGAGATTTGTGTCGATTATATTCACCTAAAAAACATGATAAAAAAATTACCTTTGTTTAAGGGTTGAAAATTTCTCTAATTAGTTGTTATGAACAAGATAGTTCTCAAAAGATTTATCACTAGTTATTCTACCAGTAGTTGAGAGTCTGCATGGCTGATATTATAATGTTAGAATTTTGATGTCCCTTCAAAAACTATAAGTTCTTTGTGAATCCCTTTGGTATTATTAATTCCCCCACCATATTTATGGAATTTATGAACCATATATGTTATCCATACATGAACTAGTTTTTTTGGGGCTTTCATTAAAAAAAGACTCAAATAATCTTCAATAGAGGAGAACGATACATAACATTTGAGGTTGGTCGTAGATTTTTTTTGAGCACAAATATTACAGTATACTCTAAAAGTGTCATTTTTGGATTCATGAGGTTCATTTCTTAGGGAATGTAATTTCAAATAATGGATTATCCATAGACCCGATAATGAATTATGTGGTCATTCTTGGGAGCCTCTCTAGAGTGTGTTAGAGGAGCATAGATTTAATGTTTTTCAGGGATACTAAAGGATGTTTACGACAGAATTATCAAGGATTTTTCCAACTTGACCACCCAAACTTTTAAAGGGATGATATTGACCACGTATGGGTTGCTCCAGAGAGCCTTTGAAGATTTGAGATGAGGTTGAGGAGTTCCCATATTTTGAGACTAGAATATGATGTCTTGGAGTATGTAGTGTATTGCGATGCCTCATGTGGTGGTCATAGCTAAATATTGATGTAGAGATTAGAAATTATCACATATGGTTTGAGGCAGTTGAGACCCCATGATAGAAACTATGTGACTTGTGACCCAGAGTCAACATTTCTAGTATTCACTATCTAGATGTGGAGGAACTATATTCTTTAGAGTAATTTTTTTTACTTCACTTATACCACTATATTATCAGGTATGTCTTCACATAGTGAAACCTAATCTTGAGATATATGCACTAGTTGGTGTTAATTCCAGACTATGTATTTAGGATACTCTATAATTATAGAAAGGGAAAATAGGTTGTAGTTTCCCTTAGTAAGAAGTCCCATATCCTTTGGTATAAGAGGCATATGATTGGTTATATTCCTTTTAGCTTACCCTAGTTGATTAGGAGGTTGAATTTTTCCTTTTGTCTATCGTGTTGAATCATTTTCTACTTTAGTGTTCGAGATAGTCTCGATATGGTTTCATTGACTGTGAGGTATTTTATAACTAGTTTTACTTATGAGATTCACAATATAGATTCTCTAAAGTAGAAAATTACATCATACTTTTCCATGGATAGATGGTGGTCATGGTCATGATGCGAGAAGCAGTTACTATAGAGCTACCTGCATCTCCATTTTCTATACATGCCAAAGTGGGTATGATGTAAAGATACCTATAGTGAGAGCTTTGGTGGGCCCACATGAGATGGAGCATGGCTGAGTTCATCTCACGATCAATCTCATGTCAGTAGGTGAAGTATGAGCATCAGTCTCTAGAAGGCCTGCTTCATGTGCTTGAGATCCTAGAGTAGAAATTGGATGGCATGTCCATGGACTTCATGATAGTGTTTTTGTAGATATATAGAGTCCATGATTTGTTCTACATGGAAGTTGACCGAATCCAAAAGTCCTAAAAATTCCTTTATATTAGGGATAAATGTTTGGTTGAGTGTTTGGGGGAAGTGGTATGTATGTGAGATCTTTCTCCTTCACGAGGATCTATTTACGATTTTCTCTGACCATGACAGGTGATTCTCATCCTGGCTATAGAGAGGCCTGTAAGAGGAATTTAGGAACAATGAAAGGATGAGTACATACTTTCACCCCCATATATATGGAAAAATTTAATTAAATATACAGGTGTTGGAGGATATGATGATGTTTTTCATGCAATATTTTTATGGAGATGAGAGGATCACTTTACCATGGTAGATAATTAGTACAATAATAGCTAAAACTTTTTAATTGGTGTGGAACCTTTCAAACCCATGTATGTGATAACCTTTATGTCACCCTTGTGTTGGAATGATATTATAAAGGAATCACTTATTGTGAAGGAAACGATGATTATGATGATAGAAAAGGTCCAGGTCATCCATGTGTGGATGAGGGTAGTCCAGAGAATGTATAAATCTTTTTTAGATTGACATTATAGGACCTCCGTGTTTGTGTAGGTATACCATGTATTTTAAGAGTATCCACAGGATGAGTATTACACAGATTTCATCCGGGAGGAAATCTCTCTCTGAGGATCATTAAGCCATATAACTTCTTGTGGAGTGTTGGATAGGTTTCTAACCGCATCACCCATCTCAAAATGAAGGAGATAGTTCAGATTGTATTCCATGTGTCGAAGCTAAGGATGTACATTCCTTATAACATGAATTATATTTAATGGGGCGATCTGGTCATCATGGAGAGAGACAATGTTGTAGAGAACTCTATGAATAATGAGGATCAAAAGGATAAGAACCTTTATAGATAACAATCTCCTTAGTTCATGTGATGTAGTCCTATAGGAGCATGTGGGAGAGATCCTGGAAACAGTAGAGCCATATTCATGCTTATTATATTAGGATTTTTGTTTTGTTTTATAATTATGATGGAAAAAAATATTTAAGGAGGAAATGATGTATATACACTATTTTTCCTTTTTATGACAATGTGATATGTTTTGAAATCTTTCTGCGATAGTCTCTGAGATGGAGTGTGATTATAACTCCAGATATAACTGAAATATATTTTATAATAATATTAAATATATTATATTACACTCATGCATGATTTATTAAAGAAAATGGGTTAAAGATTAGAATAAATCTTAGATTTAAAATCTGAGACCATGATTGGGTCTGATATGTGAGTTTTACCCTAGGCAGGACCAGAAGACGATCGATAGAGGATATTTCTGTAAAACAACCTTTGCTGGGTGCATTTAATTAAAATAAATAATGAAATTATTTATTATATGAAATGACGTAAAATCTGAACTCTCTATATGTAATGTATTATGGTGTATCCCCAGTATTTTCTGCATAACCTAAGGATCATTGAGAATAAATCCATCTACCTTCTTCTAGTGAATCAATATCAGAAGATGGTGATCTTCCAGATGTATCTTGATCGAGAAACAATGAACACAATGATTTCTATCATTCATTGGTGAGTGCATTATGCCTTAATGAATAGTCTGAATCGACTTAGAACTCATTAATTTGTGTATTATATCCTGATTGATTAAATAGATTGGGCATGGTAATACTTTTCCATTGATCCGTGTCAATTTCAAACCTTTTCATTCACCTCTGTATCGATTTTAGTTGTTTATTCAATATATATCTGTTGTTCTATTCCATATCACCAAAATCTCCCCAATTTGAATTATTGGGACAAACAAAATTTGTTGATGATCATTATTGATTCATTTTGATCTTTTCCCCTATCCTGTTATTTTTATTCATTCCATTAGACTACAGGGCCATGGATCGATGTTTCATGGAGGGATCGATCCTGATTAAACCCCTATAATCCTAATGGATTCACATGCGATGAATGATTTGGTGAATATATGAAAAATAGTGATGAATCATAGGATGTGGTTGATCATTTTTTGGATAAAGGATCTAAAATTAGAAAGGTGTGTCAAGGGATGTGTGTGAAGAAAATGAGGCTTCAAAAGATCCCACGGTTGAATTGGAATCCATTTTTTGGCCAATTGATGGAAACAAATTATGGCGATAAGCCTTACCCACTAACATTTAGCGGACTAGAAGTTAGATCTGGGAAGGAGAGGCTGAATTTGGAATTCCGGAATCAGATCTAAATTTCAGCCAAAAACTCGACTACATAAGATGTATTGTGATGAAGACTTGATATGTAGTGCCCCATTTTTTAAGACTCTAGGGTTATGGAAAGGGTTCACACAAATAGTGGCTATGCCACATGCCGTGGGACCCTTCCCAGGTAGAATAGATGTGTGGCATTAAAACGTGGTTAAGTCCCCTGTTGGGGTACACACCATGTACCATGGAACATGGAGACATATAATTATACATGTGCATGACCAAGAGCATGAGCATGCAACATGGTGGTTAAGACACACTGTTTATTCACTTTACACATCATTTAGGGCTACAAATCTAGTGAGACAAGTACCATTAACGATGCATCCATGTACCAGTGTGCCATCATGTATGTCCTTTTACACACCGTGTACCCTTAATTTCTTTTGAGTAAATTTCAACCTCTAATATATCCTTTATTTGGACTTAGATTCTGGCTCATGGGTGGCCTATCCTAATTTTTTCTTCTTAGAATGCATAAGTGTACTTTTTAGTGGATTTTTTGATACAATGAGAGGTGTTACGATTGTGAAACATCTTTAGGTGGTTCTTGATGGTGGAAGTGATTGGGAATGATAATTAGAGTTAATCATCCCTATGGAGTTAGTGTGAAAGTCCTCTATCTACTGATTGGTACCCCCTAATTAATTAGAGTGTGGGACCTATATGTATTGGGTGGTACCCACCTATAGAATTATGGTGTAGTTCCTCAATGAATAGAGTGGTACGCCCAATGGAATTAGGTTTCATGTCCTCTATCTACTGATTGGTACCCACTATGTAAATAAGGAACTCATATTATATCTATAGATTTGTACACAATATTAGATAGGGCACATTCCCTTCATATAATAAGTGGTACCCCCTTAAACGGACATGGCGTGGGTACTATTGACACTAAGTAGAACTCCTTGAAACACTAAGACATGGTTCCTATACTCAGAGACAATGCCCTATAGATTATTCAAAATAATGGCGAGGTGTGGGCCATCCACACAGTTACTTATATGGATAGACTTGTGAGATGTTGTGAATCAATGAAGGAAATTTGGATATAATAGAACTTTTTATTGGGTTGGTCCATGATATGGTTGTATCCTTTCTCTCTCTTTTTATATTCATATTTTTGAGAACATATATCGCTATCCATTTAACTGGATATTGTTACTCTCTTGTTTTGAGTTGTCTGTTTTCCGATCATGTCACTTACTATCCCCCGTCATCATTTAGGAAGTCTAACCATGTTTTCATATACTCACACCTACATGAGATTTTCCTATATGTATCATGTCCTATAAAGAATATGTTCATATTTTCAGTGATTATAGATGAGCACAGGGATACTATGATGCACTACGATGTGTATGTAGGTTGTAGTTTGGTTATCTAGAGCCAATCTCTCTCATCATTTTACACTTCATGTTTTTTTTAGGTTGGGAAACATTTATGGTTTGGAATCTATTTTTTGACATTTTTTTAATTTAAAATTTCATATACCTTTTCTCCATAGTGTTTTTACCTTTATGGTTTAAACTTTAAAAGTTTCATATTTTATTTTTATTCCCCTCCACTTCTGAATGGATATGGTCTTGAATATGCCTATATGTACATTATGAAAAATAATCTTATACTAGTTATTACATTATATGATTGTCACTATTCCCTAGACTATAGAGGTGACATTCGGGTAGTTTTGGATCGATCCCAATCAGGTCGGGTCATGACACATTTGTTAGTTATCTCTTATTTTATTAAACAAATGTCATAATTTTGAGTTTTTAAAAAAATTTCATAATGTCAATTCCAAAACCCATTCATTGAAAATAATTTCCTAAATACCATGTTAAAAAATATATTATAATACTTTTCTAAATTAATTATGTATCCACAATCTCATTTTATGGGAACTATGAGCATGGTTTGATAGAACTAGATCCATGATGTGCTACTTTCAGGTGATCTAATAATTAAAACAAATGACACGTAATGATCATAAATTTTTGAATCATGTATTGATAACCATATTAATGATACTAATTTATCCAATATATAATAAATATCCACAAAACAAGTTTCATAAAAACCTATTTAAGATAGTGATAAAAAATGAAATACATCATTCCATGGAGGAAGTAGTTTGCACATACAAAGAGATGGTGTTTTCATATTCCATAGAACACGAGGGAGGTATAAAATTATTATATTTTATGATTATTAATCATGTTATAAATATAATTTATATTTATTAAATACAATTTTATAGCTAACTTTGTATGGTCGGGATGATAAATAAAAAATGTCATTCGTGGAGGTAGTAGTCTACACATACACAAAAATGAATTTTTCATTCTTCTAAAGCGAATGGAGGAATGTATATAATGATTATTCCATCAAAATAATAAAATACAGGAATAAAAAATTTTCCTAATTTATTATTTTAATATGTTATAATAGAATATTTGGTGGATGAATAAGACTTAATAAAATTGATATCAAAAGGATTGATTTTATAGTTTCAACCATAATCCTTGGAGTTACTCCTTTACAACATGGATTAATAAATTAAGGTGTTTTTCATTGAAAAGAACAAATTGTCTATGATTATTAAATTAGATTTAGGGAATTATTTGGAAAAGCTAGATCAATCTAATGGGATTATGGTGTGAGGATTGGTAGTGTGATGAAACTATCATTTATATGTAAGGGAGTGACATTTTCATAATAAGAGGTGTAATATTTATTCAATGTGTCTCCAAAAGGGGGAAATAATGAAGAGGGAAATATTTTTTGTAGTGAAAATATTTCAAATCATGTTTTTTGATATGATTTGAGGATTTATAGGCATTTTAACCTTAGTTTAAATATTTATCATAATTTTCAATAACCATGATAAATATTTTTTTAATGTTCATAAATTAATTATATAACTAAAGAAATTATCCCTAAATGATAATTTTGTACTTTTTTAACATATGAAAGCAATTTAATAATATGAAATATATATAAATGAAAAAATATTAATCTAAAAAATAAAAGTTTGACACATAAAAAATGATAGTTTGAACAATATTACATAGGATGGGAAATGCAAATACATGGTTTCTAAATTAAACATATTATTTTAAATTTTATATTTTTACTTATAAAATACATCATTTTTCATTAAAATGGTTTATTTAATTTTATAGTAATTTATACAGAAATTATTTCAATAATGTTCAGAGATTTAAAAATATATATTTTTCACAATTCAGCTAAATGTCAATATTTTCATAAAATTCATCATATGATAATATTTTTATGATAAATATAATTATGAAGTTATTTTTTTCACATTTAAATTGAAAATTTTGGAATTTAACATTCAAATAGAAATATGAAATATAATGAAATAATGTTTTATAGGAAAATGGATTTTTATATATAAAATAATATTTTTAATATTTCCTATCAATTAATAATTAAATTATTGATAACATATTTATCATATGAGAAATATATTTTATCATCATTACACCATAAAATATATTTTTTATATAAAATATAAAAAAATAATGCATAATATGTAATTTTTATAAAAATACATTTTTGTCCAAAAATGATATTTTTAGTTATTTAACACTAATAAATGTATTTTATCAAGGAATTAGTATTAAAAATGAAATTTTATTTTGTTTATAAATATATTTCTAATTTTTTTAATTATTTTTATACATGTCATCTCAATAACAATATATTATTGATCACATTTAATACATATAATTTTTTCTGAACAAAATGTATGATTGTTTATTTTAGTTTGTGGTTACATGTGGATGAATTTACATTGGAAATTATATTATTTAAGAAAAATATATACTAAAATATATGGGTGTAACAAAAAAAATATCCCACGGTTTACCTTTGAGAATAAGTTTTCTCCATTCCTTTTGAGGTTTTACAATTGTACACTCAAATTTCAAAGATCAGTAGGAGCCATATAATATGCTGATGAAGAAATCCTATTATACTTAGGATATAAGTTAATTTTGAAATCAACCTCCCGATGATGAGGTAAACTACGTATTTTCTCTAAAAAGACATCCCAGTAATCCTATAATACAACAACGAGTCATATGTATGGTTTGTGTACTCCACCAAGAGTCAAGCTATCCAATTTATAGAAAACCGACTCCAATCACCTTCACATGAGCCCAAAATACTCTAACATGAATTTATTCAAAACAGAAATGTGACGACCCACCCTCGGGGTCCGTGTCGTGACTACCCCAAGCCCGCCTTCCATTGGCCAGGGGCTGGAGACAAGCACCAAGGCATAAATCCCGGTAAAAAGGGAAGGCATTGCCTTTGTAAAGTAAACAAACACCACAGAGTAAGCAAGCGGAAAGTAAACACTAAGAAAAAGCAGAGTACAACTGAATGTGCGGAAAAGTAAATGGGTCAGTATACAAACCCCAACTGAAAGTAAAGTACAACTCGAAAGGGAAAACAGCAATTGAAAAGTAAAAGCCGCTACAGCGAGCTGTCCACTGGAAATCCCACCTGAAGGATGGGTACAGATAGCTCCACGGCTCCACGGGTTCCGCCGTCCGCTCCGAGCACGTCCGCCCAGTGGTCCACCTCCAGGTACCGTCCTGCTCTGCAAGCCTCACCTAAGATCAGCGCTGTCCGTCGTCTGCAACCAACACAACGTAGTGCGGGCAAAGCCCATGCAGGGGTGTGTATAAGCTACTCAGTAGGGACCCCGAGACCCCTGAAGGTCTCTCAAAATCCACAAAGGATAAACCACAAAGAAAGGTACAATCACGAAGTAACAACCGACACTGCTTAGGTATATGCCCATACATATACATAAGTCATCAATTTCAAATACGCTCCAACCTCCGAGCCCAAGTACAACTCCGTCCACATAGGAATGTAAACGTATTCCACACAGGAAAGCAAAACGTAATCCAAACAGGATAGCACAACATAATCCACACAGGAAAGGAACAGGATTCAGCTCACACAGGTATACTTCTTCAAAGGACGATAAAGATGATCACTGATCCATCTATGTCGTCGGACCCACGAAGGATCGATAGGTAACTAACCCCCGCAAAAGACCCACACAGGATCGGGCCCACACATGACCTGTAGGCGCTGGTTCACACAGGACCGCTGAGCGCAAAGACCCACACAGGATCGGACCCACACAGGATCTGTAGGCGCTGGTTCACACAGGACCGCTGAGCGCAAGGACCCACACATAATCGGACCCACACAGGATCGGGCCCACACAGGACCTGTAGCACTGATCCATGTAGGATCGCTGAGTGCTGTAGTCATCGTCGTCGAATCCACACAGGATCTCTGTACTGTCGTCGTCGCAGTCATAGTAGCAGTAGCAGTAGCAGTAGTAGTCACAGTCGCTGCCAGCACTAGGGTTCCCGCACACAGCAAGCTCATTCAGGAGGGTTCTCTCCATGAGCCGAGAGGCTGATACATCAACTGTCACAAAGTCCAGAGTTGATGTATCCAAAAGTTCCGTATCGTAAACAGGGACTCAACGCAACAGACGGCGCGTCGATCGGACGCTCGGTCTGAGAGTTATTGGCTTTTTCGTCCCAGGGGCCCGGTTGGTTTTTAAGGAAAAACCTACCCGACCGTACTCCACCTGCGTCCAAACCTCGGGCGAAGTATGCCAAAAGATCCGTCTCACTTAGAGGAATTCAACGAAACAGACGGCGCGTCAATCGGACGCCCGGTCTGTTAATTATTGGCCTTTCCGTCTCACACCCACCCTGGGAAACTTCCCAGGAGGTCACCCATCATGATCACTACTCTAGGCCAAGCACGCTTAACTACGGAGTTTTAACCACATAGGCTCCCGAAAAGGAAGGTGCACCTTGAGTATAGTATACCGAAACGACTGTCTCGATCCAAGGATCGTGTTGCCGCTGACGGCGCGTCGTTCGGAGGCCCGAAGCTCAAGTTATGAGCATTTGAACGAAATCAATTCGAAAACGGGGGGTCCGGGCTGACCCCCCCCTGGGTCGGCCCGAACCGGGTCGACCCGACCCGAGTCCAACCCGGCCCGGCCGGCGGCATGGTCCGGCACGGCAGCGTGGCCCGGCCGGCGGCGGCACGGCCTGGGCGCCGCTCGGGTGCCACGCGCGGGGGGCATGGCCCCCGCCCCTCTTCGCTGGCGGCGCGGCTGAAAGCCGCGCCTTTGGTGAAACCGGCCCCCCTCGTGGGGGCCTGCCTTTGAGAAAAACGGGGGGCCGCCTGCCCCCCTTTATGAAACCGGCCCCCCCTTAATAATGGGGGGGCAATTAACCTGGCCGGGGGAATTTAATTCCCCCGGTCTTTCTCCTTCCGGCCGGCCCACCTGGCCGGCCGATTTTTCTTTAATGGGACCGGGAAACCGGTCCCCTTTCGGGCTTCCGACGCCGGCGGCCCGGCGAGCCGCTGGTCCTCTCGTCCCGCCGCGGCCCGGAACCGGCCGCGGTGTTCGTCGTCCGGCGCGGTGGGACGGCACCGCACCCCTCCGCCGCGGCCCCGCTCCGGCCGCGGCGCCTTCAGTTTTCTTCGACGCGGCGCGACGGCGTCGCGTTCATGATGATCCTTCCACGGCGCGGCGCGACGGCGCCGCGCAGTGCAACCGTGCGAATTCCCGCGTGGTGCGACGGCACCACGCCATCTCGTCATCCACAAGAAAATAATAATAATCACGAACAGAGGGGAGATTCGGCAGTGTTTGTGCGGTCCGACCCCCCTCTCGTTAGATGATAACTCTTAAATAATCATCCACAAGACTATCATGCTAGAACCAAGAACGAGAGTAAATAAATAATCAACAACAACCCCTACCTTGAAATTGACGCCGCACATCGGGTATCGCGGAGAATTGGCGTCGCGACGTCAGATGTAGATTCCGTGGACGTCGGGGTGCGTCCGAGGAGGAAACGACGTCTCCTCACTTGTCGCTATGATGAAGAAGGGAGGTACGTTGTCGTTGGCGATGATCACCACGGTCGGCGACATCTCCCTTGTCGAGGAGGAAGATGAAGACGGAAGAATTCCGGACGCCGAGTCTTGAAGGTCGTGGGGTCGATGTTCTTCGTCAGAGAAGAACCGTTCTTCACGTTCTTCGTCGAAGACAAAGAAGATCTTCAAGTCTCTCAACGATTCTCCCAAACCTCTCAAGGAACAAAGAAACTAACCAAAAATAAATTAATCTCACACTTAATTTATTATCACAACACCAACCTTTGAAATTCAAGAGTTTGAATTTCAAAAACTCAAATTAAACTCACTTATTAATGTCATAAGTTATAACTCATGTTCACATCATTAATTGTGAGTTGGGGGGTTAGAGGATATGAAGGGGTGGGGTTCGTGTGGGCCCCACCACCCTCTTAACCTCACAAGGGAAGTTGGGTAGTTACCCAACTTCCATCCAATGGATAAAAACACTTAAGGAAAGATAAAAATAAAAATTGAAGTTAAATTTTTATTTTAACATCCACAATTTATTTTACAACTTCCCTCGTGTAAACGCATCTCCGGAAAAGGTCTTCTTAAGCGAATATCGGCGCTGCGAGTTCATCGGTGTCCTCAGATTTCAATTCTGAGCACCAGATCAAAAGTTAGAAATTCCCGCTCGTTCGTTCACTGAACGTACCCGAGCCAAACTTCGGAAATTGATTCTGGGCACACCGGGCCTCGGAATCAGGTGCCGTCAGAAACCGCGCTCTTGTAAAATTCCAAAGAAAATTAAGAAAAAATTTCCCTGGAATTTTATGGGTCTTTACATTACTCCCACCTCAGGGCTTTACGTCCCCGTAAAGATACATCAAAAACTAGGGAAACAAATGAGGGTACTGAGCACGCATCTGAGCCTCCCGCTCCCATGTGCTCTCCTGGTGGTTTCCGTGCTGCCATCAAATGCGCACAAGAGGAATCGATCGCCCATGCAGGACCTGCTCATGTCGATCCTCTATCTCCACCGGGACCTCCGTAAAAGTCGCCCCATCATCAACGTCAAGCTCCCCATGGTCAATGATGTGTGTCGGGTCATGCACGTATCTCCTCAGCTGAGATACGTGGAAGACGTCGTGCACCCGGTGCAACTGAGGTGGCAGATCCAGACGATAAGCCACCTCGCCAACCCTGCTTAGGACCTGAAAGGGTCCGATGAAGCGCGGAGATAACTTTCCGCCTCGGCCAAATCTCCGAATACCACGTCGAGGTGAGACCCGCAAGAAGACGTGGTCGCCATCCTTGAACTCCAATGGCCTCCACCTCCTGTCAGCATGTGACTTCTGCTGGCTCTGAGCTGTCCTCATCCACTCCTGGATGACCTGGACCTTCTCGGTCATGGCCTGGACCATCTTCGGTCCCACAAGTGCTGACTCCCCAGGGTCTGTCCAGCACAAAGGAGATCTACAAAGTCGGCCGTACAACACCTCGTACGGTGCCATCCCGATGGTGGAGTGATAGCTGTTGTTGTACGCAAATTCCACCAAGGGTAGGTGGTCCTCCCAGCTACGGACACAGTCGAGGACACATGCGCGGAGCATGTCCTCGAGAGTCTGAATGGTCCTCTCCGTCTGACCATCCGTCTGAGGGTGAAAGGCTGTGCTCAGACGTAGCTGCGTCCCGAACACCTCCTGTAACCCCTTCCAAAGCCGGGAAGTGAAGCGAGCATCTCGATCGGAGACGATAGATGATGGCACGCCGTGGAGCCGCACAATCTCCTGAAAGTAAGGACGTCCCAAGCTCTCCACTGAGTGCTGCTCTCTAATGGGTAAGAAGTGTGCCGACTTGGTGAGTCGGTCAACAATCACCCAGATGGAGTGGTGACCTCTGGAAGTGCGTGGAAGTCCTGTCACGAAGTCCATAGATATGTCGTCCCACTTCCACTCCGGAACCTCCAAGGGTTGTACCAAGCCTGATGGTACCTGATGCTCTGCCGACAACTGTCTGACCACACGAAGGGTTTCCCCTTCCTCCTTAACGTACGGCAAAGCTGCAAAGATTTCTCCTTTGCCGAAATGTGAAATCTGGTCTCATCCCCTGGATGAACCACGTTCCTTGCCTAAAACAGTCAATCCCGTCATGATTAGTTAATTCATGGCATGGATGACGCCGTAAGGCCTCGACGCTGCTACCAAGAGATCCAACCGTTACTCTCGCCTCCAAGGGTTGAGTCACACTGTCGGCATCAGTGTGTGGTCACAGGGTTTCCTCCAGTACGAATCTCGCAAGTGAGGGTCAAGTCAACAGTTTTTAACCAGCACCTCTTAGTAAAAACAAAAAAAAAGACAAGAAAACAAAATTCACCAAGGCAAGTGTCTTTTATTACTTCAACTTAAATTACAAGGACACAAGGCAACACAAACTACGAAGCTAGAGGCATTATGGGAAAAGGCCTCTATGCCTGGAGCTAGTCCCGCACTAGTCCACCCGCTTCCGGAGCTCCATGATCGTAAGCTTCAGTTGCCTGAAGCTGTGCTCTCCCCTGAGGTCGGGGTGGACCTCCTGGTGGTGGTGGTGGCAGAGCCTCATAGCGTCGCCCACCACCTGCTGCTCGGCCTGCTCCTCTTCCTCGTCCTCCTGCTCCCTGCAGACCACCACGGTCGAACCTCTGCCTCTGCCTAGGTGGTTCCTCAATCGTCTTCTGCTCCTCTTCATGGCGGGTCGGGCAGTCACGAGACATGTGGTCTTGCCCTCCGCATGCATAGCACTGTCTTCCACTCGAAATAATGGCTCCGTGCTGTGTGCCCCGCACTGCTAAGCCAGTGTCCTGAGGTCGTCTAACTGAAGGTCTGGTCTGTCTGGACCCCTGAGTCATCCGTCGACTGCCAGCTGCAGATGACTCTGCCATGTGCCGCCCTGCGGTGGGTCGCTGCGTTGGTGTAGACTCAGCAAGGAAGCTCTCGATCAGAAGGGCCCGCTCCAGTACTCCTGTCTGAGTCGGTATGCTGAGGGAGATCAGCGATGCCCTGATCTCGTGTCTCAAACCCTGCTCGAAGGTTCGGGCCCGGAAGAATGGGTCTCGTACCATGTCGGTCGAGTAGCGCGAGAGATCAGTAAATCTCGCCGAGTATTGAGCGACCGTCATGCTGCCCTGCCGCAGCTGAAGAAGCTCCTGGATACGCACCGCACGAAGGGTGGCTAGGACGAACTCCGAGTGGAAGAGGTTCTCAAAGTCCGTCCAAAGTAGAGATGCCTCATCGTGCACCTGGAGCATCAAGCTCCACCATCGTCCTGCTGCTGCGTGTAGTAGGCTCGCAGCGAGGATCACCATGGGGTCTGCTGGTGTCCTCACTAGCCTAAACACACGTACCACTGCCTCCAGCCAGTCCTCGGCTGCCTGGGGATCCGTCTCCCCGCGAAACCTGGGTGGTCGCTGGTGCTGAAACTCATGCAGTGCGCTGAGGCGACGTGCATCGTCAGCGGCTGGCGCTGGAAGCATCAGGGGCTCGGTGGGTAGTGCTACCGCCGGTGCCACTGCTGACAAAGGGCCC
Source organism: Viscum album (assembly GCA_963277665.1). Classification (NCBI taxonomy): domain Eukaryota; kingdom Viridiplantae; phylum Streptophyta; class Magnoliopsida; order Santalales; family Viscaceae; genus Viscum; species Viscum album. The sequence goes on from OY728151.1 coordinate 1,738,534,644, forward strand.
TGCACCGAGGCCTCATCACTCGGTGTGCTGTCGTCACACTCGACTCTCGGAACCCTAGCTGGCTGCCGTCGTGGGGCCATCCTGAATAGGAAACAGGTGCGCCACGGTCAAACAGTATACCTGGTGAGCTGACACAAAGAAATCACAAAGAAAACTTTGAAACACACACGCAATCAATGTTTTCGTGCATTATGTCGGACATCAGAAGTCAGGGTCCTGGCGTACGGATACGTCGGCCGCCACACCAACACTGGACTCCCTGGACTGATAACCACACTCATTACGCTAAACATTATTGTTTCACATAGAAAAGATCAGAGTTCGCGGTAGAACCAAACTCCTTTGATACCAATTTGTCACGACCCGCCCTCGGGGTCCGTGTCGTGACTACCCCAAGCCCGCCTTCCATAGGCCAGGGGCTGGCGACAAGCACCAAGGTGTAAATCCCGGTAAAAAGGGATGGCATTGCCTTTGTAAAGTAAACAAACACCACAGAGTAAGAAAGCGGAAAGTAAACACTAAGCAAAAGCAGAGTACAACTGAAAGTGCGGAAAAGTAAATGGGTCAGTATACAAACCCCAACTGAAAGTAAAGTACAACTCGAAAGGGAAAACAGCAAATGAAAAGTAAAAGCCGCTACACCGAGCTGTCCACTGGAAATCCCACCTGAAGGATGGGTACAGATAGCTCCACGGCTCCATGGGTTCCGTCGTCCGCTCCGTGAACGTCCGCCCAGTGGTCCACCTCCAGGTATCGTCCTGCTCTGCAAGCCTCATCTATGATCAGCGTTGTCCGTCATCTGCAACCAACACAACGTAGTGCGGGCAAAGCCCGTGCAGGGGTGAGTATAAGCTACTCAGTAGGGACCCCGAGAACCCTGAAGGTCTCTCAAAATCCACAAAGGATAAACCACAAAGAAAGGTACAATCACGAATTAACAACCGACACTGCTTAGGTATATGCCCATACATATACCTAATTCATCAATTTCAAATACGCTCCAACCTCCGATCCCAAGTACAACTCAGTCCACACAGGAATGTAAACGTATTCCACACAGGAAAGAAAAACGTAATCCACACAGGATAGCACAACATAATCCACACAGGAAAGGAACAGGATTCAGCTCACACAGGTATACTTCTTCAAAGGACGATAAAGATGATCACTGATCCATCTATGTCGTCGGACCCACGAAGGATTGATAAGTAACTAACCCCCGCAAAAGACCCACACAGGATCGGGCCCACACAGGACCTGTAGGCGCTGGTTCACACAGGACTGCTGAGCACAAAGACCCACACAGGATCGGACCCACACAGGATCTGTAGGCGCTGGTTCACACAGGACCGCTGAGCGCAAGGACCCACACAGGATCGGACCCACACAGGATCGGGCCCACACAGGACCTGTAGCACTGATCCACGTAGGATCGCTGAGTGCTGTAGTCGTCGTCGTCGAATCCACACAAGATCTCTGTACTGTCGTCGTCGCAGTCACAGTAGCAGTAGCAGTAGCAGTAGTAGTCACAGTCGCAGCCAGCACTAGGGTTCCCGCACACAGCAAGCTCGTTCAGGAGGGTCCGCTACACGAGCCGAGAGGCTGATACATCAACTGTCACAAAGCCCAGAGTTGATGTATCCAAAAGTTCCGTATCGTCAACAGGGACTCAACGCAACAGACGGCGCGTCGATCGGACGATCGGTCTGGGAGTTATTGGCTTTTTCGTCCCAGGGGCCCGGTTGGTTTTTAAGACAAAACCAACCCGACCGTACTCCACCTGCGTCCAAACCTTGGGCTAAGTATGCCAAAAGATCTGTCTCACTTAGAGGAATTCAACGAAACAGATGGTGCGCCAATCGGAGGCCCGGTCTGTTAATTATTGGCCTTTCCGTCTCACACCCGCCCTGGGAAACATCCCAGGAGGTCACCCATCATGATCACTACTCTAGGCCAAGCATGCTTAACTATGGAGTTTTAACCACGTAGGCTCCCGAAAAGGAAGGTGCACCTTGAGTATAGTATACCTAAACGACTGTCTCGATCCAAGGATCGCGTTGCCGCTGACGGCGCGTCGTTCGGAGGCCCGAAGCTCAAGTTATGAGCATTTGAACGAAATCGATTCGAAAACGGGGGGTCCGGGCCGACACGGCCCGGCCGGCGGCGCGGCGCGGCGCGGCGCCGCGGTCCGGCACAGCGGCGCGGCCCGGCCGGCGGCGGCACGGCCTGGGCGCCGATCGGGTGCCATGCGCGGGGGGCATGGCCCCCGCCCCTCTTCGCTGGCGGCGCGGCTGAAAGTCGCGCCTTTGGTGAAACCGGCCCCCCTTGTGGGGGCCTGCCTTTGAGAAAAACGGGGGGCCGCCTGCCCCCCTTTATGAAACCGGCCCCCCCTTAATAATGGGGGGGCAATTAACCTGGCCGGGGGAATTTAATTCCCCCGGTCTTTCTCCTTCCGGCCGGCCCACCTGGCCGGCCGGTTTTTCTTCAATGGGACTGGAAAACCGGTCCCCTTTCCGGCTTTCGACGCCGGCGGCCCGGAACCGGCCGCGGTGTTCGTCGTCCGGCGCGGTGGGACGGCACCGCACCCCTCCGCTGCGGCCCCGCTCCGGCCGCGGCGCCTTCAGTTTTCTTCGACGCAGCGCGACGGCGTCGCGTTCATGATGATCCTTCCACGACGCGGCGCGACGGCGCCGCGCAATGCAACCGTGCGAATTCCCGCGTGGTGCGACGGCACCACGCCATCTCGTCATCCACAAGAAAATAATAATAATCACGAACACAGGGGAGATTCGGCCGTGTTTGTGCGGTCCGACCCCCCTCTCGTTAGATGATAACTCTTAAATAATCATCCACAAGACTATCATGCTAGAACCAAGAATGAGAGTAAATAAATAATCAACAACAACCCCTACCTTGAAATTGACGTCGCACGTCGGGTATCGCGGAGAATTGGCGTCGCGGCGTCGGACGTAGATTCCGTGGACGTCGGGGTGCGTCCGAGGAGGAAACGACGTCTCCTAACTTGTCGCTATGATGAAGAAGGGAGGTACGTTGTCGTTGGTGATGATCACCACGGTCGACGACTTCTCCCTTGTCGAGGAGGAAGATGAAGACGGAAGAATTCCGGACGCCGAGTCTTGAAGGTCGTGGGGTCAATGTTCTTAGTCGGAGAAGAACTGTTCTTCACGTTCTTTGTCAAAGACGAAGAAGATCTTCAAGTCTCTCAACGATTCTCCCAAACCTCTCAAGCAACAAAGAAACTAACCAAAAATAAATTAATCTCACACTTAATTTATTAACACAACACCAACCTTCGAAATTCAAGAGTTTGAATTTCAAAAACTCAAATTAAACTCACTTATTAATGTCATAAGTTATAACTCATGTTCACATCATTAATTGTGAGTTGGGGGGTTAGAGGATATGAAGGGGTGGGGTTCGTGTGGGCCCCACAACCCTCTTAACCTCACAAGGGAAGTTGAGTTGTTACCCAACTTCCATCCAATGGATAAAAACACATAAGGAAAGATAAAAATAAAAATTGAAGTTAAATTTTTATTTTAACATTCACAATTTATTTTACAACTTCCCTCGTGTAAAAACATCTCCGGAAAAGGTCTTCTTAAGCGAATATCGGCGCTGCGAGTTCATCGGTGTCCTCAGATTTCAATTCCGAGCACCGGATCAAAAGTTAGAAATTCCCGCTCGTTCGTTCACTGAACGTACCTGAGCCAAACTTTGGAAATTGATTCCGGGCACACCGGGCCTCGGAATCAGGTGCCATCAGAAACCGCGCTCTTGTAAAATTCCAAATAAAATTAAGAAAAAATTTCCCTTGAATTTTACGTGTCTTTACAAGAAAAGGAAAATCTCAACTTATAATCTTGAGAACACTGCATCCTCTATTGGAAAAAATTAATATAGTCAAGGATAATATATAGCTATTCCACACCAAAAATTACAACATAAAATCTCATCACAATCATGAAGAGATCTTCATAAAAATTCCCCCTTCATGTACTAAGTCACATTTCAAAAAAGTGATTTAAAAATAGATCCACCACTAGAAGGAGTATCCAACGATAAAGTTAGTTCTAGAATCACTACTGGAATCTCTAGTTCTCAAACATGTGATTAATGCCAGAATGGAATAGTTCAAACCTAGGTTTATGAAAATATATGATATAGTGGAAAAGGCAAATATTGTACCTCAAGTCATACTAGAATTTGTGTCATAATAGTCAATTTAAGATAAAAATATCATTCTCCTAGGTGAGAGATCTTTATTAATGACATTAAACACTTAGAGTTTCTGGTGGTGGAATTATATCATAACATCTCCCAAATCTTATAACCTCTCATCCCTGACTTCCTCTTTTATGATCTCCCTAACCACCCATTGGAAATATCCTGTCCGTTTTCTATCTATGATGGAATAGTTCATAAAATATATATCCTCCCTCTATGGAAAGATATGTTGGATAGTCATGGTAAGTATGACAATACCTATCATAAAACAATAATCTCATCCTACATGATTGACTAGATCCCCTATATAATCCCTAACCCACTGATCCTATGTTATGATACTACAATAAAGAGCATCTCATGAATCATGCTCCTGTTGTCCACCACTAGATTCCACCTACTGAGGATTCATATGTATGTGAACACTACTAGAACCTACTAACAATGGATTCTCAACTAAAATGTGATCTACCACTACTGTATGGTTCATTACTCTATAATATATGAAAATTTAGACAAGAACCACTCCTTCTCAAATATCCATATAACGACAACTTTTGAACCTCTTTTTAAATAAGTACCCATTACTAATAATGTCAGGGGAGTATTTTATTTTTCTGGTTATCCTTGACACATGAATTGATATAATCAATCATCCCATGTGTAAATCAATGATATATTGGATGCATAGAAAATTTTGAGTCTCTATGAAATACGACACCCTAATGATACACTCAATCACAATCTAAATAAGATTCATCTCAACATCAATCATAGTCACCAAGCCCCATAAACATCCTACAACGCCATAAATATGGCTAGTCATAAGATCCACTATCCATTTATGAGGGGTCTGAATAGGACATAACACATAGACAATCGATTATAACTACTGATTTTCATGCTATATGTACGGATCACCCTAAAATCGAGGATCTGTCTATATCTTTAACTCATATAGTTCACTCATGCTATATGAATCCCCACCTAAAAATAATTGAAAAATCATATGGATCAATACAGGAAATAATTGAATGACATGGTACCCATGGTAGGTCAACTCATAGCATGATGGGTGTATGTATAGTTCATTTTCCCCATAGGGGAAACACCTCATATAAAAAGCTATAGAACAAGGAATCATAAATGAGATGAACATTATAATTATACCTTCATGGAATCCTAGTAAGATGACTTTATTGAGGCATACTCTAATAGTCAATATCTAATATGGTTAAATAGTACAATTGAGGAGTTATGTAAATAAGTTAATGTAAAAAAAATTGTACCTGTATGATTCATTTTGAATTTCCTTACCTACAATCAATTTATTTGTGTGCCAAGTTGACAATTGGGTAATCAATGTCCTGGAGAGTCGATATTCCAAACCCTACACAATCAAAGGGTTTCCTAGCCTGAGATCCTAACTCATGTAAAATTAACTATATTTCCATAAATTTAAAACTCATCCCCACAATAACTCAATCTCCATTCTACATCATTGGAAAACATATTACCTGATACCGATTTGAAATGTCTAGACCCACTGGGGTTCTCCCAGAAGATTATAAGCTATGATTTCAACCCTAATAACACCTCTAATAGGTAAGGGGTTGGTGACTAGAATTTATTAGTCATATCTCATAGATATGAGCCCTTTGAATAATGTATCTATACATGCACACACAAAAAAACATCCCCATTCAAATAAAATCAATGCAGAATATTAGATTAAAATAAAAATATATGCATGAAAAAAACTAATATTCTGCAATAGAGTATGTAAATATTAAACCATTAAAAATATGAAATCATATAGTCAAAAAAACTAGAAATTAGTTCTAGACTGAAAAATTGTGAGAATATTTTCCCTGAACGCATGATTCGAAGTACAAACATAGTCTAACTACCATACCTTCTAAACATCAATATACACCACCTTCTCTAGGTCCACAAAGATCGCTATTTTACAGTATATCATCTATATCTGAAACTACACATAAGGGTAGATCCAATATAGGGGATAATATATAAATACCCTATAGAGAAACCTAGAGTCACTAGTAAGAAAATAGTCATTGAAAATTTTCTTTAAACTTCAATGAAGAGGGTATGGTTGGTGAACCCAAATGTGCTCCAAGAAAGGATCCATACAACCAAGTAAGGTCCTATACCTCAAATCCAACCAATGAAACCAAACAAAACTCCATAAATCCACACTAATTAAAATATATTTTATGAACACTGAGTAAATTCTTGATGAAAATAGACACTATATATAATGACCCCTCAAGTGAGGGAATTAAACTCATAGATAGATAATCACACCATTGGAAATATATGGAAACCAAAATCCTTTTGTACTGACCCATAGGTTCATATTTCATGCTCTAAAAAAAGGTAACATTATACTTGATCCTACATATGAAAATGGAATAGAGGATTACAACCTTGGGCCCCATAGGGGGATACCACTTTGATCAAACTGTAGATAAGGGTTCATGGAAATTATATGATAGGATATGATACCCAACCATATCTATGAGGATCATATATTCATCTTCAATGTTCAACATGGAAAAATACTCAAATAGATACTATTTGAAAAACTATATATATGTGAATGGAAATTAGATGACATGTGTAGGTGGTATATGATGTGTCTCCCCAAGTAAAAATATTGTCTTTCACTTCCAAAAAACATGGTATGTAAAATACCTTCAACATGGATTACAAGACTAATTACATGACATGTACGTCTAGGATTCCTAGTCATTGAGTGCATAAACACCAATGTCTAGTTCCTCTATGGCCACATAGTGTTTGGACACTCTAAATGGTGTGTGAGACTACTAATGTTCCTAATTTATTACCGTAATTAAATGTTGGCTAGTTATCTATGGTCCTATGAACTATTATCCTAGCAACATGACCATGTGACATTTTTCAATGTTTAAATCCATATTTCCACACCAATCATACACATGGTTTGTGTTATTTCAAACAACACTTCATCTATCCGAGTTCAATATAGGATTTTTACTACTTAAACATGTCTCTAGATTTCACACATATTACTTAGATTATAACATTATTCATGCATGAAACTCTTACAAAAGAATCATCCATGTATCTTTCATCATTGTAAAATGGTTTTGATAATAGATTTATAGAATCTTCATATCTCATCAGAGTCTCAATATTAAAAACTCCCCAAATTATAAATAAAATTGTACCAAATATTTCCCTAGATTTTTTTTTCCATCAATGGTACTTCACCATGCCATAATACAGAAAAATAATTCACAAAAGTTTTCAACATAATAAATAATTTACTACACAGTGGATTTCTCCATAGGGGAAAATTAAAATTAGTGTAAAAACTGAATACCATATATAAAAACACCTATAATGGTTGGAAAATCCAAAAAAAGTAAAATTAATTACCAATGATGACCATAAATAGTTAAAAAACATTTACAATTGAGGAATATTGTGTAATAGATAAAAAATAGAATGTTCCAAAATAAATGATTCCCAAATCACAGGTTCATGAATGTATAAAAATTAATATGGCATTGCAATGGTTAGTTATGCATTTTATTCCATTATTTAAATCCATGATTTGAATAACATAAAAATAAAGAGAAAGAAAAAAATATAACGAACTACATAAAATATGTATTGATATCTAAGGAAGAAAAATATTTCATCATTATCATTGAATATGTGGGTGATATTTGATGGGTTCATGATCAATCCTCAACTCCACGCATATCTGTTGACATTATCTAGTGAATTATCTCATCTTAAGACTGACTCTGGGTTATATATATAACCCTAGATATGTTTCCAATAAATAAAAAATTCAATAGTAGATATGGTTAACTAATTAATTAAATAGTAGTTCAATTAATTAATTAATACCCTATTTAATCTTCATGCTACTACTCACCATTGTGGAACAAGATGAGATTAAAAAATATTTCTTTCCTATGGTAATTTCCATCTTCCAGATTCAATAAATCGTTTATTTTCATCACCTAAGACTTCATTTAGGAATAAATCCATCATATTTTAAATTATACATGCATACAAGTTAATAAATTTTATATTTTTAGTATATCAACATTGATGTTACTTAAACACAAAAATCCACACCCACTCCATGAATAACATTGAAAATAATAATTAAAATATTAAATGGGTTTAATAATATAATCCAGTGCCCTTAAAATTCAATGAAATTAATAGTTTGATGAATTATAAAATAACTGCATCTAAAAATAAGAAGATTTTTCAGTTATGTTCTAAAAATAAGCCCCACTACTACAATTAATGAGTTAATGATGACACACCATACTCTAAAAATTTTGTAACTATGTATATTCAAAATTGGAATTGAAGCTGAATCACCATATTGAGAATATATAGAACATTGTGATATTTATATAATTAATAATAATTAAACCATTATGGACGTAATCTCAGTTGGTATATTAATTTATCCATGCATCCCATAATGCGATTTATTTCTATTCCTATTGAGTAACAACTCGTATGAAAAATTCTTATGGATTTTTTTTGAAAAAAAAATCACCAAAAAAGTATTATGGAGAGAATACCTTTTGGGGGAGCCCATTTAAATTGGTGTAAGTTTCCAGATATTATAATATTTATGTTAAATCAATATATCTAGACTAATCAAAATAAAGATGAATCTTTAGTTAATATTTCTACCCACCTAATAATTTTTTTGATATGTGTTTACTCTATCTATCAAGGGGGAGTGATTACCATGAAAAAGGGGGACAAATATACTAACAATTGAGGGGTTTCATGTATTTATTGAATTTTTGTGCATGTTTTTTAAATTTTCTAAAAATATATTTTTACAACAAATATGAATATAATCTAAATATTTATAAGACTATGTAATAGAAATAGATATATGTTTTGATTTGGAAATATTTTTTTTATAATTTGGGTTAGATCATGAATATTTATAGGATACTTACAAAAGAATTAATTCTAAAAATAATGTGTTACAAGAATTCTATCACTGATTTGATTAAATCTCCCATTAAAGGAGAAAATGTAGAATGATAATTATCCATCAACTGAAGAAGATTCATTGAGAAATAAGGGGACAAACATATTTTCCATCTCATGTGACCTTATAATAAGGGTACAATTTTTTTCCAATATAAATTTATTATAAATAATGGAGAGTAGTATGGAATTTTTGATAGAAGTGATAATATATTAATAAGAATAAAAATTTGGATAATTAAGTGCCATTAGGGATTGATGTATATGTTATTATATTTTGTTGACAAAATATTATAGGTTAGTTTTCAATGTTATTATGATATAAATGTTGGGTTATCGAGTGAGAAGAAAAACACCAAAGATTATTTCTACTTGAACCAATGGAATTTATGAAATGGGATAATGATGTCATTTAATTTTTTTAAAGACCAGACAACAAATTATTTATTTATTTGTTCTTCATGTGAAAGACAAGTACTAGAGAGATAAGTATTTTGTACAACATTTAGAAGAATAATGTAAGAGATGGAAGGGTTAATATATTAATGAAGATGTTATTTTAGTGTAAATATTAAACTTAAATGATAGATGAAGTGAAATTTTTATAAAAAAACAATACATATTGTTCCAATCATGTTGTATACTAATTTTAGTAGAGAATTCATTTATATGATATCCGAAGTGGAAATAAAATTCATAGAAAGTGGTATTTTCTGAATATTTTTAATACATTAATTTATAAGTTTATATTCCATTAGAATGGGACTATGATGATTTGATAAGGGTTGAGTAATATCCAAAATTAATTTGAGATGATTGGATCCATTTTAAATCAGTTTGAGTTGATAGTAAGTCTCTTTACATTCAATTAAAGTAAGTCTAGAAAAAAATCCATGTTGAAAAAATAGATAAGGGTCATTGGAATAGTACATAACCCCATAAAGGGTTCCCAATGTATATATTTTTAGCTATGAAGATTTACATAATGGGATTCCAAGATAATCCATCTATATAAGGGGATCCAAACATCATGGGATTCACTTATGTGAATTAGTCATCGATATAAGTGGATCAATAAAGAGTAGACATCAACCTAAGGGGATATAGAGAAACAATAATTATATAAATGTAATTCCCAACCTATGTAATTTTCATAATACACTCAAATATGGGAAACATTGAAGTCTATGCTGTTGTACCTATCTCTATCTCATGTTATTTTCATGATCACAAACATTCTCTTGTGTATTTAGTTTTTTCAGCTGAGTTTTTTTCATCACATAAATTTGAATTTTAGTCAATATATTAATAGTAATAAAATTATTAAAAATGTTAAATCAATGAGGTTGTTTTGATACTTGTTAAGGGTTGGATATATCTTATATCATGATTCATGTTTTTGGAATCATGTTTGGATATCCAGTTATGGTAATGGAAGGAATAATGGGAGCCTCCTCCTAGATGTAATTATATGCATACTACAACAACTAACAAATAATTTTTCGCATGATAATCGTTGGTATGGAATGTAGTGGAAAAACCATCAAAAATCCCACTGACTATCCAATTTAGGTGATCCTCATAACTGGTGGAGGATGTACAGTAGTTTCCAATTTCAGGTAGGCCACCAACTACCCAATAAAGGCTATCAGGTTACTGATAGTATCAACACAAGATGTCTAGCAATGATTTTAATGTTATCAAAATAAAAATTAATGTTTTCTTCTCAATTCATAATGGTACTAAAAAATAGTATATGGTACCCATTTTATTTCAAATCTATAAATAGAGGCCTTGGGTGATTAGATTTTAACAATAAAAACAATTTATATTGTGATGTAAATATCTACATTAATCGAGACAAAAAATCAATATCATTCACAAAGACCTACTCTCAATTATCCACCTTTCATCTTGAACTCATAATGAAAGTAAACTTTGTATATATATCTATATATATATCTATAACAATTTTATTCTATCATTAAATGAGATATAAGTGTTGAATTGTAACAGATTTATGCCTTGAAAATTATCTCTTCTCATCCCATCTTCTACCTTTGGTTCAGGGTATTCCATTAAAAGAAATTGATGTTGGTTCTTGGTATTCACTTTAATGTACGGTAGGTTAGTTCTCGGTTTTACATTAAAAGCATTAGAAATTGTATCTTATATTTCCATTATAATAAACTGACGTTCTTTATGATATATATCTCTCTAATTGAGTGGTGGAGATGTAGTGGAACCATGTTTACTATTTCCAAAAACCTTATGAATTTTTTTCATCTCTTATTTATTTCCACATTGCTTCAAAAAAATATAAATACAAAAAAGTTAATTTATTTGATTCTTCATAGTTTCATGATTCCTAAATTCATATTTAACATTGAAAAAAATTAAATTATACATATCGAATTTATTATTTATCACTGAATTGATTATATGTCTTTATATTTTAAGAATTATTTTAATTTTAAATTATGATGTTATTTTATTTCATTATTTTTTAAATAGAAACTCAACCTCCCTCTTTCAATTCCAACTATATATATATTGGAATAAATGGAGATCATTGTATTTATTTCAAAAATCCTATATTTTGAAATTTGTTTTCCACAAAATCATTAAATATTTCAATTTATTATTTTTTTAATGGAATCTAACTATTATAGGAATGATAATTTACTAGATGGTACAAATTATTATTATTGGAAAACATTTATGTCTACCATTATTAGTATCATTAATTATATTTTTGGGAAAATTTTCATTCATGAATATATAATTATTAATAAACCAAAGGACAAATATACTTCTCAAGAAATTACTACATTTGAACATAATGTGAAATATATAAAATCCATTCTTTTTAGGAACAATAATAATTAATTTAATAATATTTATTATTGAAAATATACACTTATATTAAGAGATAATTTAAATTATCCCATGAAAGAATATATAAAGTGAGGTCCATGTTTTTAGATATGTATTGTCGTGATTTCCAAAAGTTCTCTATTCATCATAATGAATCTATTACTAGAATTTTTATTAGGTTTAGTAAATGTTTTTATTGTATAATATCAATTGGTGATGATTTGTATACAAAATAACTCATGAATAAAATCATATAGGCTTTTCAAAATTACTGGTATCCCAAATTCTTGATAATCCAAAAACCCAATGATCTAATGAAAATAGAAGTTAAGAAACTCATTAGGTCTCTCATGATGTACAAAATCACCTTGAAACATACAAAAATAATTTAATTAATGAAATTTAAGGAAACTAAGAAGTAAATATAAATTTAACATATCAAAGATGGTAATTATTTTGAAAGTGATAGTAATTTCAAAGGATAACATGAATTACCTTTCAAAAAGTTTAAAAATACAAAATAATACGTAATCTTCCTGATATGAAACAACTAAAAATTGAATTGATTCTACAGTTAAGATGTAATTTGGTTTCAAAAATAAATTTCACATTAATCTATATTTCCCCTTAATGAAAATTTACAAAGACAATATAGAATCAAACATGGATATAAAATTTTCATCTTCGACTACTAGTGAGGTTTATTATTCATCAAATTAATAAAAATAATCTATTCCTAAATTCCTTATGGATATTATAAATGTATATTAAAAGGGTAGTTCTCACTCTCCTTACATCATCTTCCTCCAATGAATCTATTTTTTATTTCCCATCTTATCCATATTATTCAAAGCCCCTAAGCTATAATTAAATTAAATAGGGTCATGATCGAATAAAAAATGTTTTAATGAACTTTTTTTTCAAATGATATTTCAAAAATAATAATTATTGGTGAGAAAAATTAACTTTTGAACAAAAATGATATTATTTTAATATAAATTAATGATATGGTTTTAAAATTTAAAAATCAACATGATTATATAGCATTCAAATATGATATCAAGGATGCATTTCAAAATTCACCTGAGGTGAACAAAATTTTAACATGAAAATTGGTTATAAATGATATAATATAAATATACATGGTTTTAGTTTTACAAATAATGAATAATCTTGAAAAATTATAAAATTTGTGAAATTTGTTCCTCAAAATATTTTTTCAATTATTGTAAAAATACTACCATTTATTTCAAGAATGTGATTGAAAAAATGATAAATACGGTAGATCTGAAAGCATCCATCATTTTTAATAATTTATAAAATAAATTCCCAATATATAAATTTTTTTGTTCCTAAATACTTATTATCAAATATTATTGGTCCTCATTTTGTTTCATCATATCAATGCTTATTATCTCACACTACCTGACCATCAATTATACCAAAAGTCACTAGATTTTTATATTTTTGGGTCTGATCCGTTGATCTTGATTGATCAACCACACGGTGGATTCACAATAAAAGTGTAATAATTAACTAGTGATGTTAATGATATTGAATTTACCTTATTTAGAGCATTATTAAATTATCTATTTGAGGTAGGATAGATTTTTCTCTTTTAGTGAGTTTTTTGGATGATCTAGATAGAATGTTCTTAATATATTATTTTTTAATTCCCTCTTGAACATATTTTCATTGTCTTGTAATCACTCATAATTATTTATATGTTTTATTATCATTTTAAGTATTTATTTTATTATATTTTTAGAAGTAGTTTTGAAATATTAAGATCCACTAATAACTTTTTTTTAAATGAGATGATGTGATCATAAATTATTTATCTTTGATCAATCTATTAGACATTGGATAATTTAATATCAGGTTTTTTCAATGCATTCTATGTCTATTCTTTAATATGTTTTATGTTTAAAATAACCATAATCAGGGGATGGTGTTTCATGATTTATATTTTAACCTTTTGTGAAATTTCTGTATTTATTTAAGTCTTCTATTTTTCATTTCTGTTTCTCATTTTAAAGTCACAATGGTGGAGATATTTTTGGGTCCAATGGTTTAGAATTATTTTTTTATATATAAATTTAATACATCTTTCTATTGTTAAAGGTTGATATGATTCATGATTATTTTGGGATATGTTAGTTAAATTATAGATCATTTTTAATATATTTTCCTTTTTGTCTGAAGTATGTTTTATTTTCATGAATTTTAAGAAATATAATTTTGTTTATATATCTTAATCTCATGATTTCCTTATAAGTTAACTTTTTATGTTAAGGTTTTCTGATCATAAAAAGGGGTATATAGCTGTACCTCTCTATGAGTCATGATGTTTTCATTATCACAGACAATATCTATTGTAACTAATGCTTTCATTTGAGTGGGTTTAGGCTCCTCAATATGACTATATATCATTATATTATTTGTTATAATGGATTTATTAATGTAAATTAAAATTTTATAGGTTGATCTTTTTTAGGGCTTGGATATATCTTATATCATACTTCATGTCTGTTGAATCATATTTACTGATCCATTAAAGGGAATAAAATGTTGAAAAAAAGACTACTTATTATGGTAAATAATTGTATGCATCACAATATATCATTTGTAGTGACACCATATAACCTTTGGTATATATAGTAGCATATAAATCCTCTATAATTTCATTATCTGGCTAGGGGAGTTGAACCTACTCACTAGTAGAATAATTCTTATGGTAACAATATCTTCTATGTTGGCCACCAACTAAATGGGTGAGGATGCTGGGTATTTTAGGCCTCAGGGCATGGTCATACAGAATTCTTATAAATATAACTGTCACGACCCGACCTCGGGGCCCATGCCGTGACTACCCCAAGCCCGCCTTCCATAGGCCAGGGGCTGGCGACTAGCACCAAGGCGTAAAATCCCGGTAAACAGGGAAGGCATTGCCTTTATAAGTAACAACCACCACAGAGTCAGCAAGCGGAAAGTAACTACCAAGTGCAGAAAAGTAAAGGGGGCCGGAATACAAGCCCAACTGAAAGTACAACTGAAAGGTAAAGAACAGCAACTGAAGAAAAGATGGCGGCCTCGTGTCGTCCACTGGAAATCCCACCTGAAGGGTGGGTACAGATAGCCTCCAGGCTCCTCGGGTCCCACGTCCGCTCCAAGCACGTCCCGCCCAGTGGTCCGCCTCCAGGTACCGTCCTGCTCCACGCCCCAACCGAGATCAGCGCTGTCCGTCGTCTGCATCCAACACAACAATGTGCCGGCAAAGCCCGTGCAGGGGTGAGTATAAACTACTCAGTAAGGACCCCGAGACCCCCGAAGGTCTCCCGAAATCCACAAAGGATATAGCACAAAAGAAAGGGGCAACCACGAAGAAACAACTGACTCGACTTAGGTATATGCCCATACATATACCTAAGTCCCCATTTCTAGCTCTGCTCTCGAGCTCAAGGTCAACTCGATCCACACAGGAAAGCAAGACTCAAATCCACCAGGGAGAGTAAATAGTAAATCCACATAGGATAGTTCAACACAAACACCAAGGAGAGTAACATAAGATTCAGCTCAACCAGGTATACTTTTTCAGATGACGACAAGATGATCACCGAACCATCTAAGTCGTCGGACCCACGAAGGATCGATAGGTACTAACCTCGGAAATGACCCAAACAGGATAGGGCCCACACAGGACCTGTAGCAATGGCTCACACAGAACCGTAAGAGATGACCCACACAGGATCGGGCCCACACAGGACCTGTAGTCAAGGCTCACACAGAACCGTAAGGTGATGACCCACACAGGATCGGGCCCACACAGGACCAGTAGCACTGATACACGTAGGATTGCTGAGTGCAGTAGTCGACGCAGTCCACTGAGGATCTCTGCACAGTCGTCGCCGCAGTCCACGAAGGATCTCTGCTCTGTCGTCGTCGCAGTCCACGGAGGATCTCTGCTCTGTCGTCGAAGTCACAGCCAGCGCTAGGGTTCCCGCACACAGCGAGCTCGTTTAGGAGGGTCCGCTCCACGAGCCGAGATGCTGATACATAAACTGACACATAGTCCGAAGTTGATGTATCCAAAAGTTCCGTATCGACAACAGGATCTCAACGCAACAGACGGCGCATCAATCGGACGCCCGGTCTGAGAGTTATTGGCATTTTCGTCCCAGGGGCCCGGTTGGTTTTTTAGGGCAAAACCAACCCGACCGTACTCTGCCTGTGTCCGATCCTCGGGCGGAGTATGCCAAAAGTTCCGTCTCACTTAGAGGAAACCTCCACAGCTGACGGTACGTCGATCGGACGTCCGCAGCTCGAGTTATGAGCGTTTCCGCTCCGAGGGCCCGGTTGGTTTCGCGTACGAACCAACCCGGCCGAACCCAAAGTCTTCTGAAACCTTGAGTGTAATATACTGAAAAGACCGTCTCGATCCAAGGATCGCGTAGCCGCTGACGGTTCGTCAAACGGAGGTCCCATGCCCAAGATATGGGCAAAAGACCGAAGAGGGCCCAAAAACGGGGGGTTCTGGGCCCGGGGCGACCCTGCCCGAAACACCCCTGGGTCGGCCGAACCGGGTCGAACCGAACCGGGTCGACCCGACCCGGCCCGACCGGACCGGCCGGCTCGGCTTCGGCCGAGCGGCCGAAGAGGGCTGCCGCGGGGCGCCGCCCCCGCGGCTCGGTGGAAAACGCGGCCCCGCGGGGGGGGGGGGGGGGGGCGCCTGTCATGCGGACGCGGCCGGGCCGCCGCGTCCCTCCCCGGTTCCACGCGGCCGCGGAACCGGCCGCCGCCGCCCCGGCTTCAGCCGCGGCGGATTCCTTCATGGCGGCACGCTGGGCGCCGTCGCCTTCCGCGGGCCGCCGGAGTTGCTCCGGTGGCCCGTTTTGCCTCCCGTCTGCGCCATAGCTCCTCCCGGGGGCCGATCTTTACTGCAGGATCAACGGATCGCCCCTGCCGCACTGTTCGTCGTCGTCCGCCAAATCCGCACAACAAAAAGATCGGAGGAGGGTTGCCGGGTCTTGTTTGTTAGACCCGCACCCTCCGCGTTAGTCATAAAATCATCGGGAGAGATTAAGACAGCCACAATTTTATCCAAAAATAAAATTGTTCAAGTTTGGTTCTTTAATTAAAAAGAATTAGATCACAGGAACGAATCACCAAGAAAAAAAAATAAAATCCCTACCTCGATGTCGCCGTCGGACGTGAGGTCGTCGCGGAATGCTCGTCGCGGAAGGAGGGGATCGTCGCGTCGTCGCGGAAGAGACGTTCGTCGCACCGCGGGAAAAACGTCGTGCCGACGATCTCCGGATCTAGAACAAATGGATTTAATTAATTAAATCCGTTGTCATTGAAATTAAAAGGGAGAATTAAACGATCCGTTTCTCACCTTAGTTGCCGAACGAGGATCGGCCGCGGAAGAAGAGGCGTCGCCGAAGAACATCGCGGGTAGAGCTCGTCGAATTCCGGTCGCCGGCGTTCTTCGCGTTCTTCGCGTTCTTCGCGAGGAGGGTGGAGGCTCAGAGGATTCTCACAACGATAGCAATCCTCCAAAATAGACAAGTTTGTCTATTTTATTAATTTGCCAACGAACGCAAACGCGTATGTAACGACCCATTAAATTCGTTGAATTAATTCAACGAATGAAACAACCCATTTAATTCACGAAATAAACCGCCCAATTAAATGGTATGTTAAGAATTAAGGAAAACGCGTCAGTTGACTTTTCAGTTACTTGACGGGTTTTCGCGGGTGCGTTACTTAGCGAAAGAAACGGCGGGGCTCGTGCGGGCCCCACCTCACAAATATCCTAGCAAGGGGTAGGGTATTTCCGGATAGCACCCTATCTGCTTTAACTCAGTTCATGTGGCTTCCACGTGACTTCCAAGCGGCTTAAGTGAAATAAAATAAAGTTGTCGCACAACCTTTATTTTATTTCCGAATTAAAGCCCAAAATTTTTAAAACCACGGTTGAGAAAACGAAACTCCGGAAGAGGCGTTTCTAAGAAAATACCGGCGCTGCGATTTCATCGGTGCCCTCAGAATTCGATTCCGGGCACCGGTTCAAAAGATAGAAAAACCCGTTCGTCCGTTCACTGAACGTACCCGAGCCAAACTTCGGAAATTGATTCCGGGCAAACCGGGCCTCGGAATCAGGTGCCGTCTGAAGATGCGCTCTTGTAAAATTCCAAAGAAAATTAAGAAAAAAATTTCCTTGAAATTTGCGGGTCTTTACATTACTCCCACCTCAGGGCTTTACGTCCCCGTAAAGATACATCAAAAACTAGGGGAACAAATGGGGGTACTGAGCATGCATCTGAGCCTCCCGCTCCAAAGTGCTCTCCTGGAGGTTCCCGTTCTGCCATCTGACGCGCACAAGAGGAATCGACCACCCACATAGGACTCGCTCCTGTCGATCCTCGATCTCCACTGGGACCTCCGCAAAAGTCGCCCCATCGTCCACGTCCAGCTCCCCAAAGTCGATGATGTGCGTCGGGTCGTGCACGTATCTCCTCAGCTGAGACACGTGGAAGACGTCGTGCACCCGGTGCAACTGAGGTGGTAGAGCCAGGCGATAAGCCACCTCTCCTATCCTGCTGAGGACCTGGAAAGGCCCGATGAAGCGTGGAGACAACTTTCCGCCTCGGCCAAATCTCCGTAATCCACGTCGAGGTGAGACACGCAAAAAGACGTGGTCGCCATCCTCGAACTGTAGTGGCCTCCGCCTCCTGTCAGCATATGACTTCTGCCGGCTCTGAGCTGTCCTCATCCTCTCCTGGATGATCTGGACCTTCTCTGTCGTGGCTCGGACCATCTCTGGTCCCACGAGTGCTGACTCCCCAGGGTCTGTCCAGCACAACGGTGATCTGCAGGGTCCGCCGTACAACGCCTCGTATGGTTCCATCCCGATGGTGGAGTGGTAGCTGTTGCTGTACGCGAACTCCACCAAGGGTAGGTGGTCCTCCCAGCTGCGACCAAAGTCGAGAACACATGCACGGAGCATGTCCTCGAGTGTCTGTATGGTCCTCTCCGTCTGACCATCCGTTTGAGGGTGGAAGGCTGTGCTCAGATGGAGCCGCGTCCCGAACGCCTCCTGCAACCCCTTCCAAAGCCAGGAAGTGAAACGGGCATCTCGATCGGAGACGATAGACGATGGCACAACGTGAAGCCGTACGATCTCCTGGACGTAAAGACGTCCCAAGCTCTCCACTGAGCCCTGCTCTCTGATGGGTAAGAAGTGTGCCGACTTGGTGAGTCGGTCGACAATCACCCAAATGGAGTCGTGACCTCTGGAAGTGCGTGGTAGTCCAGTCACGAAGTCCATAGATATCCCGTCCCACTTCCACTCCGGGACCTCCAAGGGCTGTACCAAGCCTGCTGGTACCTGATGCTCTGCCTTCACCTGCTGGCAGGTGAGGCATCGTGAAACGAACTCTGCCACAGCTTTCTTCATGCCCGGCCACCAGTGCTGTCGACTGAGATCCTGGTACATCTTCGCCGCTCCGGGATGTACCGCCAAGGGAGAAGTGTGAAACTCTCTCAGCACCTCCTCTCGTAAAGTGACTGGTACGAAGGTACGTCCTCTGAAAAGGATGTCGTGCTCTGCTCCAAGGGAGAAACCATCAGGCGCCTGACCTGAGGATATCAGTGCACGCCGGGTCTCACAGTCAGCGTCCCCACGCTGAGCCTCTCTGACCCGCTGTAGAAGTGGAGGAGAGACTGTGAGAGACTGAAGAAAGGCTACTCCGTCTCTATCCACGAAGGATATCTGTAAGGAGACTAGCTGCTCCGTCGCCTCCTCAAGTAGCTGAATGCCCGTACACCTGCTGAGGGCATCAGCTACCACGTTCCCCATCCCAGGAGTATAGACTATCTCAAAGTCATAGTCCTGGAGGAACTCAAGCCATCTCCGCTGTCTCAGGTTCGTGTCCTTCTGAGAGAAGATATACCTGAGACTCTGGTGGTCAGAAAAGACTGCGAAGGGCTCTCCCATCAGATAGTGCCGCCAAGTCTTCAGAGCGAAGACCACTGCTGCTAACTCCAGGTCATGAGTGGCATAGTTCTGCTCATGCGGCCTCAACTGACGTGATCTGTAGGCGATCACGGCCCGCTCCTGCATCAGGACGCACCCGAGTCCAGTCCCTAATGCATCGCAGTAAACTACGTATCCAACTCCCTCCTCAGGCAACCTCAAGATAGGTGCGCTGGTCAATCTCTGTCTCAGCTCCTGGAAGCTCTGCTGACATCTGTCTGACCACACAAAGGGTTTCCCCTTCTTTGTCAAGGCTGAGAGTGGTGCCGCAACTCTGGAAAAGTCTGCCACAAATCTCCGATAGTATCCGGCTAGGCCCAAGAAGCTCCTCACCTCCATCACGCTCCTGGGTGGATCCCAAGCTAGCACTGCCTCGATCTTCGCGGGATCCACTGCAACTCCCGCCTCAGAGATGACGTGCCCCATGAAATGGACCTCACGTAACCAGAACTGGCATTTTGAGAGCTTTCCATAAAGTTGTTGCTCTCGGAGTGTGTCTAGCACAACTCGCAGGTGGTAGGCATGCTCATCCTCAGTCGTCGAGTATACCAAAATGTCGTCAATGAAGACCACGACAAATCGGTCGAGGTATGGCTGGAAGATCTTGTTCATGAGGCTCATGAACACTGCTGGAGCATTGGTTACGCCGAACGGCATAACCAAGAACTCATATTGGCCATTCCGACACCTGATGGCCGTCTTCTGCACGTCCTCGTCTCGAACTCTGAGCTGATGATAGCCTGACCGGAGGTCTATCTTCGAGAACCACCGCGCTCCCTTGAGCTGATCGAAGAGGTCATCAATTCGTGGCAGCGGATACTTGTTCCTCACTGTCACCTGGTTCAGGCGACGATAGTCGACACACAGTCGCAATCTCCCGTCCGCCTTCTTGGCGAACAAAATCGGGGAAGCCCAGGGTGAAACACTGGGTCGGATAAACCCCTTGCTCTGCAAGTCCTCCAACTGTACCCGCAGCTCTCGAAGCTCGGCGGGGGCCATCCGATATGCTGGAGTAGATATCGGGGCTGTCCCGGTGTACAAGTCGATGTAAAAGTCTACCTCTCTACGAGGAGGTAGCCCTGGAACGTCGTCGGGAAAGACGTCCACGTACTGGTCCACCACTGCAGGAAAAACTAGACTTCACACGTCCACTGCTCCTAGGATGAGGCTAGCCAACTGATGAGAGATGGGCTGCACTCTCCTCCGCGGAAGTCCATCCTGTGCTGCAAAGGTTCCTTTCTCGCCGGTGAAGGTAAACCTTCTCCCGTCGGTGCGAACACATCGCACCTTGCGCCTAAAACAGTCGATCTGGGCATGAACCGTGGATAGCCAATCCATGCCCAAGATGACGTCGTAAGGCCTCGACGCCGCTATAAGGAGATCCCAGCCGAAGATCTCGCCTCCTAGAGTAAGCTCACACTGCCGGCACCAGTGCGTAATCGTCGAGTCTGCTCCTGTAGGAGTCTCTAGCCGTAAGGATCGAGCCAACGGCTCAGTCGGAATCTCCGAGCTCCGAACAAGGGCAGAGGCTATGAAAGAGTGACTCGATCATGTGTCTATAAGTACTGCAGCAAGGGTGGAATAGACACAGATCGTACCTCGAATCATCTCTGGCATGTCAGGGTCGTAGGCCTCCACTGCCTGGAGCTGGGCCTGTCCCTGCCCGCCAGCTCCCTGTGGTCGAGGTGGCCCTCCTGGTGGTGGTGGGGGTAGAGCCTGGAAGCGTCGCCCACCACCCGCTGCTCGGCCAGCTCCTCTACCTCGTCTGCCTCCTCCCTGCGGACCGCCACGGTCGACCCTCGGCCTCTGCCTGGGTGGCCCCTCCATCGTCTGCTGCTCCTCTGGTCGGCGAGTCGGGCAGTCACGAGCCATGTGACCCTGCCCGCCGCAGGAGTAGCACTGCCTGCCTCTCGGAAGGCTGGCACTCCGCTGTGTGCCCCGCACTGCTGAGCCGGTGTCCTGAGGCCGTCTGCGTGGGGGTCTAGTCTGCCTGGACCCGAGAGTCATCCGTCGGCTACCTGCTGCCGAAGACTCAGCTACCTGCCGCCCTGCGCTAGGTCTCGCCGCTGAAGAAGGCTCTGCCAGGAAGCTCTCGATCAGGAGGGCTCGCTCCAGCACTCCCGCCTGGGTCGGAATGCTGAGGGAGATCAGCGACGCCCGAATCTCCTACCGCAAGCCCTGCTCGAAGGTCCGGGCCCGGAAGAAGGGGTCCCGTACCATGTCGGTCGAGTAGCGAGATAGGTCAGTGAACCTCGCCGCGTACTGAGCGACCGTCATGCTGCCCTGGCGCAGCTGGAGAAGCTCCTGGATGCGCACCGCTCGGAGGGTGGCCGGGACGAACTCAGAGCGGAAGAGGCTCTCGAAGTCCGTCCAGAGCAAGGATGCCTCATCGTGAACCTGGAGCATCAAGCTCCACCATCATCCTGCCGCCGCCTACAGGAGGCTCGCCGCGAGAATCACCATGAGATCCGCTGGTGTCCTCACTAGCCTAAAGATCCGTACCACCGCCTCTAGCCAGTCCTCGGCGGCCAGGGGGTCCACCTCACCGCGAAACCTGGGCGGTCGCTGGCTCTGAAACTCATGCAGTGCCCTGAGGCGACGTGCATTGTCAGCGTCTGGTACTGGTAGCATCGGTGGCTCCGCGGGTAAAGCTACCGTCGGTGCCACTACTGGCAAAGGGCCCTGCACCGAGGCCTTGTCGCTCGGTGGGCTGCCGTCGCGCCCTACACTCGGAACCCTAGCTGGCTGTCGTCGCGGGGCCATCCTGAAAAGGAGAACAAGAGCACCACAGTCAGAACAGTATACCTGGTGAGCTGGCACAAGTAATCACAAGGAAAACTTGAGACTTTCAGGAAGTAGATCAGTATAGCCGGTGAGCTGACACAAGTACTCACAAAGAAAACATGGAACACACACGCAATCAATGTTTTCAGGCATTAAGTCGGAAATCAGGAGTCAGGGTCCTGGTGTACGGATACGTCGGCCGCTGCACCAACACTGGGCTCCCTGAACTGATAACCACACTCAATACACTAAACACTATTTCTTCATATAGAAAGAAAAGACGATCAGAGTCTGCGGTAGAACCGACCACCTCTTATACCAATTTTTCACGACCCGACCTCGGGGCCCGTGCCGTGACTACCCCAAGCCCGCCTTCCATAGGCCAGGGGCTGGCGACTAGCACCAAGGCATAAAATCCCGGTAAACAGGGAAGGCATTGCCTTTATAAGTAACAACCACCACAGAGTCAGCAAGCGGAAAGTAACTACCAAGTGCAGAAAAGTAAAGGGGGCCGGAATACAAGCCCAACTGAAAGTACAACTGAAAGGTAAAGAACAGAAACTGAAGAAAAGATGGCGGCCTCGTGTCGTCCACTGGCAATCCCACTTGAAGGGTGGGTACAGATAGCCTCCAGGCTCCTCGGGTCCCACGTCCGCTCCGAGCACGTCCCGCCCAGTGGTCCGCCTCCAGGTACCGTCCTGCTCCACGCCCCAACCGAGATCAGCGCTGTCCGTCGTCTGCATCCAACACAACAAGGTGCAGGCAAAGCTCGTGCAGGGGTGAGTATAAACTACTCAGTAAGGACCCCGAGACCCCCGAAGGTCTCCCAAAATCCACAAAGGATATAGTAAAAAAGAAAGGGGAAACCACGAAGAAACAAATGACTCGACTTAGGTATATGCCCATACATATACCTAAGTCCCCATTTCTAGCTCTGCTCTCGAGCTCAAGGTCAACTCGATCCACACAGGAAAGCAAGACTCAAATCCACCAGGGAGAGTAAATAGTAAATCCACATAGGATAGTTCAACACAAACACAAAGGAGAGTAACATAAGATTCAGCTCAACCAGGTATACTTTTTCAGATGACGAAAAGATGATCACCGAACCATCTAAGTCGTCGGACCCACGAAGGATCGATAGGTACTAACCTCAGCAATGACCCACACAGGATCGGGCCCACACAGGACCTGTAGCAATGGCTCACACAGAACCGTAAGAGATGACCCACACAGGATCGGGCCCACACAGGACCTGTAGTCAAGGCTCACACAGAACCGTAAGGTGATGACCCACACATGATCGGGCCCACACAGGACATGTAGCACTGATCCACGTAGGATTGCTGAGTGCAGTAGTCGACGCAGTCCACTGAGGATCTCTGCACAGTCGTCGCCGCAGTCCATGAAGGATCTCTGCTCTGTCGTCGTCGCAGTCCACGGAGGATCTCTACTCTGTCGTCGAAGTCACAGCCAGCGCTAGGGTTCCCGCACACAGCGAGCTCGTTCAGGAGGGTCCGCTCCACGAGCAGAGAGGCTGATACATCAACTGACACGTAGTCCGAAGTTGATGTATCCAAAAGTTCCGTATCGACAACAGGATCTCAACGCAACAGACGGCGCGTCAATCGGACGCCCGGTCTGAGAGTTATTGGCATTTTCGTCCCAGGGGCCCGGTTGGTTTTTTAGGGCAAAACCAACCCGACCGTACTCCGCCTGTGTCCGATCCTCGGGCAGAGTATGCCAAAAGTTCCGTCTCACTTAGAGGAAACCTCCACAGCTGACGGTACATCGATCGGACGTCCGCAGCTCGAGTTATGAGCGTTTCTGCTCCGAGGGCCCGGTTGGTTTCGCGTACGAACCAACCCGGCCGAACCCAAAGTCTTCCGAAACCTTGAGTGTAATATACCGAAAAGACCGTCTCGATCCAAGGATCGCGTATCCGCTGACGGTTCGTCAAACGGAGGTCCCAGGCCCAAGATATGGTCAAAAGACCGAAGAGGGCCCGAAAATCGGGGGTTCTGGGCCCGGGGCGACCCCGCTCGAACCACCCCTGGGTCGGCCGAACCGGGTCGACCCGAACCGGGTCGACCCGACCCGGCTAGGCCGGGTCCGGTCCGGCCTGGGCACGGCCCGGCCGACCGGACCGGCCGGCTCGGCTTCGGCCGAGCGGCCGAAGAGGGCTGCCGCGGGGCGCCGCCCCCGCGGCTCGGTGGAAAACGCGGCCCCGCGGGGGGGGGGGGGGGGGGGGGCGCCTGTCACGCGGACGCGGCCGGGCCGCCACGTCCCTCCCCGGTTCCGCGCGGCCGCGGAACCGGCCGACGCCGCCGCGGCTTCAGCCGCGGCGGATTCCTTCACGGTGGCCTGTTTTGCCTCCCGTCTGCGCCATAGCTCCTCCCGGGGGCCGATCTTCACTGCGGGATCAACGGATCGCCCCTGCCGCATGGTTCGTCGTCGTCCGCCAAATCCACACAACAAAAAGATCGGAGGAGGGTTGCCGGGTCTTGTTCGTTAGACCCGCACCCTCCGCGTTAGTCATAAAATCATCGGGACGGATTAAGGCAGCCACAATTTTATCCAAAAATAAAATTGTTCAAGTTTGGTTCTTTAATTAAAAATAATTAGATCACGGGAACGAATCACCAAGAAAAAAAAATAAAATCCCTACCTCGATGTCGCCGTCGGACGTGAGGTCGTCGCGGAATGCTCGTCGCGGAAGGAGGGGATCGTCGCGTCGTCGCGGAAGAGACGTTCGTCGCACCGCGGGAAAAACGTCGCGCCGACGATCTCCGGATCTAGAACAAACGGATTTAATTAATTAAATCCGTTGTCATTGAAATTAAAAGGGAGAATTAAACGATCTGTTTCTCACCTTAGTTGCCGAACGAGGATCGACTGCGGAAGAAGAGGCATCGCCGAAGAACGTCGCGGGTAGAGCTCGTCGAATTCCGGTCGTCGGCGTTCTTCGCGTTCTTCGCGTTCTTCGCGAGGAGGGTGGAGGCTCAGAGGATTCGCACAACGATAGCAATCCTCCAAAATAGACAAGTTTGTCTATTTTATTAATTTTCCAACGAACGCAAACGCGTAAGTAACGACCCATTAAATTCGTTGAATTAATTCAACGAATGAAACAGCCCATTTAATTCACGAAATAAACCGCCCAATTAAATGGTATGTTAAGAATTAAGGAAAACGTGTCGGTTGACTTTTCAGTTACTTGACGGGTTTTCGCGGGTGCGTTACTTAGCGAAAGAAACGGCGGGGCTCGTGCGGGCCCCACCTCAAAAATATCCTACCAAGGGGTAGGATATTTCCGGATAGCACCCTATCCGCTTTAACTCAGTTCAAGTGGCTTCCAAGTGACTTCCAAGCGGCTTAAGTGAAATAAAATAAAGTTGTCGCACAACCTTTATTTTATTTCCGACTTAAAGCCCAAAATTTTTAAAACCACGGTTGAGCAAACGCAACTCCGGAAGAGGCGTTTCTAAGCAAATACCGGCGCTGCGATTTCATCGGTGCCCTCAGAATTCGATTCCGGGCACCGTTTCAAAATATAGAAAAACCCGCTCGTCCATTCACTAAACGTACCCGAGCCAAACTTCGGAAATTGATTCCGGGCACACCGGGCCTCGGAATCAGGTGCCGTCTGAAGCTTCGCTCTTGTAAAATTCCAAAGAAAATTAAGAAAATAATTTCCTTGAAATTTGCGGGTCTTTACAATAACCATTGGATAATTTTATCTCAATAATTATTTCAATCGATATTGGATAACAACATTCCTCTTGAATCATGATTCTGAATATCAAGAATTCTACAACCATCCTCTCCAAGAACAAACTATTGTTTTTAAATCATAAAGGAACTCACCAGTATATATTTATATATATAAATTTTATCAATTATTAGAAACAGATAATAAACTATATGTAATGTATTTCCCACTAGAAAAAAATATCTCACCATCCCATTTTCTACCTTTGGTTCATGGAATTCTGTTAAAATAAAGGAAACTAATTTTTTGTATTCTGTTAAAACCAAGGGAATTTGGTTCTTGATATTCTGTTGAAACCATTGTAAGTCTGTTCTTAGTATTTTTTTAAAACCAAAAGAAGTCTGTTCTTATATTTTCATTAAAATTAAGGGATGTTTTCATAAAACATATCTCAAGACTTGAGTAATAGAGGCAAATGTGTGTAATGTTTAATATTATACACCATATAAAATAGTTTTTCGTCTCTAATTTATTTCCACATTGTATCATCCGAATATTGATACACCCTAATTTCATATACAAGATTCTTTATCATTATAGATAACTTAAAAAATTATTTATCCATTATATTATCTTTATTATATGAAACAACTTTAGTATTTTTTTCTTAATATATTTCATTGCATTGTCCTTTCAAAATAATTTTTTTTATTTTATCACATTATTTTTATGTATATTCACCCCCACAATATATTTAATTCTTTGACTCATACATGTGAGATACACATGGGTCATCATCATTATAAGAGGTACATAATGTTAATTAGTGATCGATGTAAAGGTAATCGTCCAACCTCTTAAAAATAATTTCACTCAATTTAAATATGAATATATAAATTTCATAAGGATTATGTAATTCATAATGATCATCAATCCTCTATGAATAAATGACAAAACCAACTGTGTAACATTATTCCTCGGTTTAATGATCATTTAATACTATTTAAGGATGATTAAATATCTTTCTGAACATACTGACTCTACTATAAATAAAGAAAACAACCACATGTGAAGTGATAATAAAAAGTGTAAACATCATTCCACATTCACTTGTGGTTTTTTATTTATAATATATTTGGTATGTGATGTGGTTTACAGTGGAAGTGATTTTTATTTTGAGGTAGTGTTAACTCAGTGATGGTTTTTATTATAAAGGTTTTGACCTTTAATATATGGTTGTGTGCATCATATATTCATTGTATTTTCCTATTATTTTTTACGTACCACCACCCAAGTTCTTCTACCTATTAACAACCATATGATATTTTTAATTTTGAGTATACCACTATCATATAGGACATGGTTGATGTCTAATTGTTACTAGAACCTCCTACCCTCTATCTCATCCATAGAAAATACATGTTGTGATAAAATGAGGGTTTTCATATATTGTGATATAATAAGATTATGAATATAATATGATGAATTTATTTTACTATTCCATGATGTGGAAGTGATAAAATTTTGGATATGATATGTGGTGTGAGTTGTGGGGCTATGGTATGTGTTGTGTGGTTATAATATTTGGTATATAGATATATTTATGCATATGTATATATGATGTGGTTTATGAATATGGATGATATGTTAATTTTGGGGAATCGAGAATTGGGGGTGTGGAGGAAGCTAGTTATTATGTGAAGTGGGAGTAGAGTACCATTCATGATATATTTGTTTTACATTATATTGCAATACATATGTATTTATTTGGTGATCATTCCACTTAATGGTTATGAAGTTAATGACCAAATAAGGTAATGATTTTGTTTCAAAATTTAGGGTTTTATTCATTAATATGATTATGTCACATTTTTATGAAATTTTATAAGGAGGATCCTAAAATGTATACTTATATTCTCACCCATATATTTCATAAAATGGTTTTTTTTAAATTAGTATAGAATCGGTGATCTTGTTTCTCATTACTGAATTTTTATGTAGTGATCATTTGAGTAGGTGTTTGGTTTTCTTCCATAGGATCTATTTATTAGGGAATTTAATTTAGGTGCATAGTTTTTATGTTTGGAGATACATGAATTAAAAGATATTGGATTTATTTTATATAAATTATTTGGATTTTGTTGGTGGTTTCATTCCTTTATTCCTATGATTTGTGATTGTGATTCCTTACACATTTATGTTTTATAGCCATGATGATAGTTGTGTGCCCATTTCATATTAGGGGTAGGATTTGGGTGGAACATAGAGCTTATATTCTAGGCCTTTAGGGGTTATATTTCATGTGTTTTTTGAAAACATATCCCAATGTTAATGGTGAAACCTATAAAAAATGAATGAATCTCTCTTACGACCATGTTAAAAGAAAATTTTCACTAACAAAACACCATCATAACATGAGATATTTATTGGTGAATAATAACAAATAATAATATTTTCCTCAGATAATATCATTCTTGAATTATAGTAATAAAAATATCCATATAATATGATATTATTTTAAAATATAATTATTATGTTTGACAGTGTGTTTGATACACAACACCAAGCTTAAAAAACAAACAAAATATATTATTATATATAACTATTAGAAGGTATACATAGAAGTTTTGGGTAAAAATAAGATTAACCAAACTATATAATATATATAAGGGTCCTAATAAGTGAAAATTTGTTGACTAATTAGTATGATATAATAAAACAATATTCAGTAAATTCATTTCATTCTTAACAAATATGTTTTCTACAAAAAATATTTTTTTATTAATTTTTATGTATGTATAATGTTGACTTCACCTATTTTCATAATCTCTATTATGTTTTAATATGTTTTGATAATCCTCTCTATATGATAAATTATTTCATCCCACTGCTGAGTTGATAGAAATATCAAAATAATCATTAGAATATGTTAATAAATGTTTATCTATGGTTATACATGTTATGAAATAATACTAACTCAATTTGTATATAATTTGAATAGAACAGATATGTATTTTGTTTTTGCGTCACTGATACAAGATACTGATACAAACAGATAGATAGAAAGACCTACCAATACAAACAGATAGAAAGACAGCTACGGATATGAATTCTACCGATACATAGAGAGACACCGATGTACAGAGAGAGCCACCGATACAAGCTGCTACTGATTTACATGAGTTACCAATGGAGATATCCACTGATACAATAATTCTACCTATACCTAAGATCCACCGATAAGAAGATCCACCAATAAGAAGATCCATCGATAAGAATAGCTACTGATAAGAGGAGCTACCGATACAGAGTAACTGTCACTGATAAATAGTCTACAATTATAATGAGTAATAGCTACTACCAATACAGAGCTACTGACTCAAGTCCACCGATACAAGTTCACTGATACTAGGAGCTACTGATGGAAACAATTCACTATATATCTAAACCCTACTTATGTTTGTTTATTATCAATGGTCAAATTTGATGTTTTTAATGAAACTACAATGAATTAATGTGGGTTGTTGGAATGTTAGGAAACCATGACTCATACCTGTAAAAAGGTAACCATTCCCATTGTCAGAGCTGAAGATATATATATAAAAGGGAACCTTGAACTACAAAAAGAGATCGATAAGTCTTTCCATGCACATACGAAAAAATATTCTCGAGATACACAAGGGCGTACATGCGTAGAAGAAGAAGTAAGAATACATTCTTAATCTGTAGAACCTATTCACTCAATGAGTAAATATCTTCAACGATTTCACCTACACTCAACCTGATCAAGCTGATAAACCTGGACCTAGAATTCAAATACCAAAACGACACTATGTTTTTCTTAAGAAAATCAAGATAATGACTCAAATCATCATCTACATCCATCAAAGGAGCCCAGAGCTTCACTCCCATCATATAGAGAATAATAAACTCATATCAATTTATTTATCTCTATTTTGCTTCATTTTTTTACATTTTGAGCAGTGTGTTTGTTCTGTTTTTAAGCACACACTATCTCCTGTGCTGAACTAGAGGATTTATAAATCCTCACTCAATATTTCCCTTACACTCTTATATCCCACTGAGGAAAGTGGTAGTGGTCAAGTGTGACTTGGACATCCTGTGTGTTGTTGTTTAGTTTTTCCATGTAGAACTGTGGTTGTGGTCTGAGGACCTGGACAATCTGCGTACTATTGTAAAACCCCGATCTAGGGTGTCGAACATTTTTTATATAAATTTTTTTGAGATGACTAAGTCACTGCTTGATATTGAACATCTTAGTTAAACTTGCCCTGCATCCAATTTCATTTTAAACTATAATTTATATTCTACAGCTAATTACTTTGAAATTAAAATCTATTTTAAAGTTACTCTGATAGTTAAACTAGCAAGTGTTTTTAAATTTTGTCAGCCAGTAAGTTAGTTTCAATCTCTAACTTAATCTTTAGATTAAGTTAATTGAGAAATAATCAATCGTTGAGAAACTAATTGAAACCTTTCAAGGATTATAAATTCACTAAATTTTAATTTGTTTTATGAATTGGGGGTTTTAATACAAATCCTTTAAATATAAAATTTTAATTGGAACTCAATTCACCCACTCGTGAGTATCCACTCTGACCAACATTTCGTATCAGATGGTTGTTATAAGTATTCAAAACACTCTGTTTGTGAAAGTGTTTTTAACTTTGATTTTAGTTGTATCTTAATGATCAAAAAAATTCTGTTATTTATAAATTTTTAACTCTTTATATTTATTAGCTAAAATATAATTATGGATAATAGACTAGAAGGTGCAGCTACCAACCAGCCACCATTTTTTAATGGCGAAAATTATTCCCAATGGAAACTAAAAATGAAAATTAATTTAGAAAGTATGGTATTTTACATATAGGTTGTTATAAAGACTCAATATAAGATTCCAAAAATGGAAAGAACTACTTTGGATGAACCTACAAAAATTGCTTACAATAATAATTGTAAAGCAATGAATGCTCTGTATTGTGCTTCAGGATATGAAGAATTTAATTGAATATCTTCTTGTAATACTAATTATGAAATCTTGGATACTTTGGTTGTTTCCCATCAGGGAACTACTAATTTTAAGGAAAGGATAATTAATAACTACTCAATTAAGTTTGATAATTTTAAAATGAAGCATGATGAACCTATTTTTGAAATATATCTCAGGTTCAACGAAATTGTAAATACAGTGAGCTCACATGGAATAGTTATTCCTACAAAAGAGAAAATCATGAGGATACTGAGATGTCTGCCAGACAGAGGGAGAGGCACATCAGTTTCAATTATAGAATATTGTGATATTAGGGAATTTCCTATCAAGGAACTCATTGTTATGTTAATGATGTATGAGGAAGAACTAAAAGTGAACAAGGAAGAAGATGATGAACCAAGAATGAAGTCTGTAGATTTCAAGACTTATGCTTCAAAAAATAAGGACAAACAGAAAATTAAATGAGAAAGTGATAGTTCATGAAGTGAAGAGAGTGCATCTGATAGTGATTCTGAAATGGATCAGATAGACAGACGATTTATGAAATTTTATAGGAAAAATAAGTTCTTCAGAAAATCCAATTACAAGGGAATGTATGAAAACAAATGTCATTATAAGAAGGATTGGAAAATAAATGACAAAAGTTATGACATAGATTGCTACGAATGCAAGAGGAAAGAACATGTGAAAGCTAACTGTACAAAGTTAAAATACAAAAGGAAATATGACAACAAGGACAATAGATATTGGAAAGATATGAAAGAAACCTGGAGTGATTTAGAAGACAGTTATAGTGATTCTGATTCCACTCAGGATGAAAAATATCAAAAAACTAATATGTGTTTCATGATAAACACATCTGAGTTAACATTGGATAATCATGATTTAAATTCTTATTATTCTGGAGATGATTCTGATTCTGAAAACAAGTCTAGTGAAGAGTTATTTGAATACTATAACATGATATAGGATACCTGAAATGAGATAAAATATTAGTACATGTAATTAAAGAAATAGTATGCCTTGACTAGTACTGTTAAATCTGATCATAGTATAGAAAAGGAAAAGAATGCTCAACTGTTAAAGGAATATACTGAACTCAAACTGTCTAATGAGAAACTGAAGAAAGGTCTAGAAAAGTTCACTAATGGAAAGAACACTATTAAAAAAATTCTAGGAAAACAAGTATCTCGAAAATATATTTCATGTTTAGGCTATTAGCTTGGACAAAGATATATTACAAATAATAGATTTATTCCTAAATCTGGACAGTATGCAGCTCGTTCAAGTTTTGGAAATTCTTATTTCTCAACTAGTTATTCAAACTGATATAGATCAAAAAAATCATATCTTTAAAATTGTTTTGAATATATTTATTATATGAAACCCATTAGAAAAATCTGTGTACCAAATGTTTTACTTGATAACCTATCTTGAACCAAGAAAATCTGGGTACCAAAATCATATTCTTTCTAATCCAATGTTTTAGGAAACCTGCTTAAAAAGTTACTGCAGGAAGACATGGTACTTGGAAATTGGATGTTCAAGACATATGACATGATACTTTTCATGTTTTTATATCTTAGTCAATGTTGATGGAGGACATGTCACATTTGGTGATAATTCAAAAGGAAAAACCATCGGCATAGGAAAGAATGGTAACACTGATTCAATTTTAATCTCTAAAGTATTATTTGTTGATGGATTAAAATACAACCTGTTAAGAATTTTTCAGTTGTGTGATGATTTTTTCAAATGTTAAATTCGAAAATGATGCTTGCAATGTATTTAATTCTAAAAATTATTTTGTATTTACTGCCTTGATAAATGAGAATGTATATGCTGTAGATTTAAATTATTTAGCCAAACAAAAGGTTACCTATTTAAATGCTTTTCATAAAGAGTCTTGGCTTTGGAACAGAATATTAGGACACTAAAATGTTCATTCACATAAGAAAATGACTATGAAATATTTATTTAGTGAACTACCTCAACTAAAATACATATCAGACAAAGTTTGTACTCCCTGTCAAAAGAAAAAGCAACACAAATTTCATTCACATTAAAGAAGGATGTTTCAACTTCTCAACCTCTCGAGATGTTTCACATTGATTTATTTAGACCATCCAGAGTTTCTAGTTAAATGGGAAGCACTATGTTTATGTCATAGTCGATGAATTTTCAAGATATACTTGGGGATAATTTTTTTCTCAAAAAAGTGAAGCTTGTTCCTATTTTATTAAATACTCCATGTCTATAGAGAACCTTAGTGGACATAATATTATGTCCTTGAGAAGTGATCATGACCGTGACTTTGAAAATCATTAATTTGAATCATAATACTCACACAATGGATACAATAATAATATATCTTTCCCTAGGACAGCTCAACAGAATGGTTTAGTTGAAAGAAGGAATAGAACCCTTCAAGAAATTTCATGAACAATTCTCAATGAGTATGACCTACCTGTTTAATTTTGGGAATAAGCTATAAATACAGCTTTCTATACTGTAAATTGAGTCTTGATTAGACCTATTCTTAAATAGAACCCTTATGAACTATGGAATATTAGGAAGCCTAATGTTAATTATTTCATAGTTTTTGGTTTCAATGTTTTTATTGTCAATACTAAATATAATCTCGATAAATTTTCATCTAAATGTGATGAAGGAATTTTTATTGGTTATTATTTAACTATCAAAGCCTATACAGTTTTTAATAAAAGAACCAAATGTGTAAAAGAATCTGTTCACATCAAATCTTATGAAACTGATTCACATGAACCTAAGACCCCTCTTGAATTTCTTGAATGCGATTTTTCACTTCTACATCTTAATGAAAAAAATAGTGACCCTGTTGTCAAGACAACTAGTTCTGAAAATATTTCAGAATCAGCTTCTGGTGAACCAGAACCTAGAGAAGAACCTGAAATTTCTAGTCCTACCTTTACAAGATCAACTAAGATTCTAAATAATCATCCTTTAGATGCTATTGTAGGTAATCCTAATAGAGGGACATAAACAAGAGATTATCTTAGAAATCAGGTTGAACATCAATATTTTCTTTCACAGTTAGAACCTAAAAATATCAATGATGCTATCAATTATGAATTTTGGGTAATGGCTATGCAAGAAGAGTTAAATCAATTGAAAGAAACTATCCCTAGGAATTATATGACATACCTAAAGACACTTTGACCATAGTCACTAAATGGGTTTTTAGAAATAATGTTGATGAGTTTGGAAATATAGTTATTAACAAAGAAAGACTAGTTGCACAAGGATATCGTCAAGAAGCGGGAATATACTATGAGGAAACCTTTGAATCTGTTGCTAGATTAGAATCTATTAGGATTATACCTGCCTATACTTCTCATATGAATTTCAAGTTATGTGATATAGATGATAATAGTGCTTTTCTAAATAGTTTTATAATTAAAGATTTTTTTGTTGAACAACCACCTAGATTCATTAATCCTCATTTTCCAAATGGAGTTTTTAAACTTTCAAAAGAATAATATGGTTTAAAACAAGCTCCTTGAGCTTGGTATGATAGACATAGTAGTTTTTTTATTTCATAACATTTTTCTAAAGTGATTGCTGATCCAAATATCTTTATTAAAAGAATTTCCAAAGATGTTTTAATAGTACAAATCTATGTTGATGATAATATTTTTGGATATTCTAAAAGTTATTTTTTATTGATTTTTCAAAGACTATGAAAAATGAATTTTATTTGAGTTTAACGGGAGAACTCAAATATTTTATTGGATTTCATGTTTTTAAAAATAAAAATGGTATTATTAGAAATCAAAGTAAATATACAAAGGATATTTTAAAATGTTTTGGTTTGGATAGTAGTAATGGTAATTACACACCCATGAGTACTATTTTTAAATTGGATGCAGATGAGACTGAGAAACTAGTTTATCAAACCAATTATAGAGGTATTATTGGGAGTTTTCTTTATCTCACTGCTAGTGGACCTAATATTATGTTTAGTGTGTGTATGTGTGAAATATTTCAAGCTAATCCAAAAGAGTCACACTTTCTTACTGTTAATTGAATTTTCATATATATTAAACAAACTAATAACATAGGATTATTTTATCCAAAATTACAATCATTCAACTTAATAAGTTATTCAGATGCTGACTTTGCTGGTTTCAAGTTAGATAGAAAGAGCACGTCAGGAACATGTCATATTCTATGTAAGTCCTTAGTATCATGGTGTAGTAAAAAGCAGAACTATGTTGCATTGTCTACTACTGAAGCAGAATATATTGGTGCTAGTAGTTTCTGTGCACAAATTTTGTGGATCAAACATACATTATTGGACTATGGATATCAGTTTAGACATGTATCTTGAAACTGTGATAGCACTAGTGCGATCAATATCTCTAAGAATCCTGTGCCTCATTCTAGGACTAAGAACATTGATGTAAGGAACCACTTTTTGAGAGATCATTACCAAAAGAGTGATATTACTCTTGAATTTTTAGGTACTGAACATCAATTAGATTAAATATTCACCAAATACTTCAATTCAGATAGGTTATGTTACATTAGACATGAGTAAGGAATGATAGACTTTGTGGAAGAAAATCATCACCGTTATCCAAATCCTCACCAGTAGCCAAATCCTCACCTTTAGCCAAATCCTCACCGTTATCCAAATCCTCACCGTTAGCCAAATCCTCACCAATATACAAATCCTCACTGTTAGCCAAATCCTCACCATTATCCAAATCCTCACCATTGGCCAAATACTCACCATTATCCAAATCCTCACCTCTAGAAAGCCTCACCGCTAGAGACATCTCACTGATAGAAAAACTCACCATGAGAGACACCTCACTGATAGAAAACCTCACTGTAAGAGACACCTCACTGATAGAAAAACTCACCCCTAGAGACACCTAATTGATAGAAAACCTCACCCCTAGAGACACCTCACTGATAGAAAACCTCACCGCTAGAGACACCTCACCATCATGGTTCTCACAGGTAATTTTCACTGATATTTCATGCGCTGTCTGATTTTAGTTTTCTTTAGACAAAATTATTATTATTTTCAATATATTTATTTTTATTACATTTAAATTCCTTAATGATAAAAATTAATCCTTGGTCACATTTCAATCCACCACAAACTCTCCTCTCTTCAATTCTCACTTCTTGTATCGCCGCATTACGCATAACCCTAAGTTCTTCATTTGGAGATGGCAAAAACAAAACTCCCGATGGTTAGGGATGATAGTGATGAACCAAGTGCGAAGAAGCAGAAAACAGAACCTAAAGGTAGTGATAGTGATAGTAGAACAAGGTAGGGAAGTGTGAAGTGAACCCGCATTTCCAGAATAGATAAATAGTAATTGAAAAGGAACTCAAGGAAGAATGTACCTTTCCTTCAATGTCGGTGGTTCTAAGTGTATTGGGGAACATGGATGGCTCAATTGTTTTGAAAACAACAATGTACCTCATTATCCAATGTTGGTTAAGGATTTTTATGATTTTGTTCAGTTTGAGAAGTCTGAAGAAGAAAACAGAATGGTTTCATTAGTGAATGGAAAGGAAATTTCATTTTCTTTAGTTGAATGGGATGAATGACTGAATGTGCTGCATGATGGTGTATTTGGATATAATTAGAAGGAAATAAATCCTAACAATGACATTTGTTACTATAATATTGCTTTGTAAGAACTCACTGGTAGTGGAAAACAAGGAAGGGTAGTGGATACTAAAATAGATGGAGAAAACAGCCTGTTATTCAAATTCATCCAACATGTGCTAAGTCCAAGAAGAGGGGATTTTTCAAATATGAGATACCAGGATATTTATTTGCTTCATCTACTAAGGAATGGTGTCCAGGTAAATTTGTGTAGGCTGTTGATGATACGAATTGAGGATACGACCATGCATATGTAAAAATACAATTCTTTTTTATTTGAAAAGTTGATTTCGATAATGATCCTGGTGAAAGGAGTGGATAAGTCTCGTGATGAGACATTATTTGTGAGAATCAATTTTTGCATCACAATCACAATCTGTAAGTATATGAAGATTGGCCGGAACCCATGGAGAATGCAATGGGTTATTGATGATGAGAAGGTGTATGATAAATTCACCCCTACTGACCATACCAATAGGCCTTGATACAGAAGAGATCCAGGTCTAGGACCTAATGAAGTGGAACCTCAGTATAGTGATGATACTGATGAGGATGATACCTCTGTAGCTGATGGAAGGGATCTGGACTTTCCTCCAAGTCCATTTACTGATGTTGTATAATCTGGAAAGGAAATTGTGTTGGAAATAAGTAATGAAAAGGCTCCTGCTGATGAGGAAGACCAACCTGCTCCAAAAAATTAGAAAGAAGTATATGAAAATAGAGAACATGTTTATGATAGTTTAGATGAGAGTAGTTTGAGCTTAAGTCCACTTATTGGGAATTCTACTATACCTGAAGTGGCTGTTTTATTTGAGATGGAAGAACCTGCACTTATTCTTAATGAGCCTCATGCTGTTGAAATAGAAATGGTTGTGGAGGATTCTTTTGAGGAAGACCGGAATGTTTAAGCTACTGCTGATATACATGTTCAAGAAAATGCACATATTGGGGTTGGGGAGAATCCCATCAGACATGGTACTGTTTCAGTACCTCATGAGATTGAAGACTGAGAAGAGGAAACATGTTTTTTAGAGTTTGGGTTGAACTATCCTGATTCAGAAGATGAGATATCCATTAGTAGACCTCATGTCTCTTCTAATCTCTTTTCTGAAACTTTACCTGAGTATATAGTAAGAAAATATGATTTATACCTGTTAGTGTCTAATCTCAAGTCCTGTTTTATGGAAGAGATGAGAAAAATTGAAACCTCCTTAGTATCATCTATTCAATCTGTGATGACTGAATCAATATCTAATGTTTTGGATGATGTCAAGACCTTCCAAAATCAAGTTTCAATCATGTAAGAGGATGTTGAATCTCTAAAGAAATCAGTTGTCTCTCTCGAATCTTATATGAGATCTAAATCTCAAGAAGACAAAGATTTTCCTTTTGTGAAAAGTGTAGTTGAAAAGATGGTATCAATTTTTGAGGAGTTTAAGAATTCAATGGAACAACATTTCAACAACTAGGACTATCTTATGAAAAATATCATAAGTGGGATGACTAAATCCTTTAAGGAAATAGTGGAATTTACAGTTGCACCTCTGTGTGCTTCAAGGACTTCTTTATATGTTGATCAGATTCGAGCTGTGATTAGAGAAGAGATTGGATAGTCTTCCACCAGTGGATCTCTAGACTCTGCTGTCTTGACCCAAGTGGTGACTACTACTAGGGATATACGGAAAAATTTTCAGAATTTTATGAGAGTGGACACTACTTCTCAAAAATATGTAAAAGACAAAGTAGATTACTATTTCCAAAGCATATACACTAAGAATCAGTTGAACAATCACTTCAATCTCTTGTAAGAAAATTTGAAGCTACCTCCGATCACTCAAGCATTCAGAGAACAAGTAAGCATGCTCAGAGAGTTGAGTCCTACTCTAGAGAAGTTTATGGAAAACAAGAATGAATTTATCTCTGCTATGTAATGTGGTTGAGGAATCATTATGGACTTTATGAATCTATTTCTTCCCTTTTTGCATGTAGATAGTACCCCTATCATTGTACCTCGATCTCTGCCTGCCTCTGCACAGTCTGTCTCCATTCATCAGATGAACCCAGCTCAAGCAATCAGAATTCATTCTCATATTATCACCTAGAGGACTCCACATTATAGGCTAGGAACTGTATTAGTAGCTCAGTCTCCTCTGATTATCACTGGTCTTCCCAAGCCTCCATCTGCTTCTACCCATCCTGAATCCAGTTTTGATTCCAAGGGAAAATCCAAATCACATGCTGAGGAGGTGGATGTAATATTGGGTATGACATTTGATAGGAATCACTTGTACTCTTTTTACCTTAATTTTTTATTTCTATGTGTTATTTTTTCCCCATGAAATATATATGATCTTATTCTCTTTTACCTTATGTTACATCACTCATCCATTATTTACAACTTTTTTCTAATCACAAAGGGGGAGAAATATGAGCCTCATACAATTCTACCACTGATACATTGGTTTCATACCTATGATTTATTTTCATGTAATACTATATTCTCTAATACATTTGAAAATTTCATTACACACACTGAGAAGTGAGACTCCATGTAATTTTTAATGAAATATTAATGATTGTTTTGCATTATAATACCATAATTTGTGATAATCAATATGGGGGAGATTGTTGACCTCACCTGTTTTGATAATCACAATTATATTTTAATATGTTTTGGAAATCCTCCTTAAATGCTAAATTATGTCATCCGACTATTGAGTTGACAGAAATATCAAAATAATCATTGGAATATGTTCATAAATGTTTATCTATCTTTATACATGTTCTAAAATAATACTAACTCAGTTAGGATGTGATTTACATAGAACAGATTAGTATTAGGTTTTTGCGTCACTGATATAAGATACTAATACAAATAGATAGATAGACCTACTAATACAAACATATAGACATACAACTACTGATATGAGGTATACCAACATAGAAAGAGGCACCGATGTACACAGAGATCCACCGATACAAGTAGCTACCGATTTAGGTGAGTTAC
Source organism: Viscum album (assembly GCA_963277665.1). Lineage (NCBI taxonomy): Eukaryota > Viridiplantae > Streptophyta > Magnoliopsida > Santalales > Viscaceae > Viscum > Viscum album. Next base: position 1,738,575,047 of record OY728151.1, read on the forward strand.
CGATGGAGAAAGCCTCCGATACAAGAATTCTACCTATACAGAAGATCCACCGATAAGAAGAGCCACTGATAAGAATATCCACCAATAAGAAGAGCCACCAATAAGAAGAGCCACTGATATGAAAAGCCACCAATAAGAAGAGATACCAATAAGAGGAGCTACCGATACAGAGTCACTATCACTAATACATAGTCTACTGTTATAAAGTGTAACAACTACAAATACAGACCTACTGACTCAAGTCCACTGATACAAGATCACTGATACAAGGAGCTACCAATGGAAACCAGTCACTATATCTCAAAACCCTACTTATGTTTGTTTATTCACAACTGTCATATTTTATGTTTATAATGCAACTTCTATTAATTAATGTGGGTTGTTTTCATATTTGGAAATCGTTTCTTGTACCCATAAAAAGTTAATCATTCCCATTTCTAGAGTTGGAGATATATATACAAAAGGGAACCTCTAACCACAAAAAGATATTGATCAGTTCTTCCATGCATATACGAAATAATCTTCTCGAGATACACATGGACCTACATGCATAGAAAAAGCAGGAAGAATGTAATGGCCCAATGATTGACATACATGGACATTACATTACTTTTTCAGAATACTTAATAAATAACAAAAACTAACACTCAAGGACAGTAATAGTTTAGTGTCTTTGGAAACTTGGAATATAAACTTCTAATCATGTTGAACGATATTCAACATCTCCCATAACGATCTTCCCCTTTTTGTTTCCTTACCTAAAACCTTTCTTTTAATCCTGGGAGAAAAACATAAAACGGGTGAGCTCAAATGCTCAATAAGGGTAAGCCTGGAGAAATTAAACAAACCATATACATTTGAACTTAAAAACATGAACTTGATGTTAAAACATCTTGATCTGAAGCAATGACATAATACATGGGAGTTCGTTAGGAATAGATAATAATGGAACATCAATAATGATAAAATAGCATGGTAATAAAACTTGTAATTGTGGAAAAACATTAAGCACATGATATGATTTCCATTGTATCCAAGGCATTGCTGCCAAGAGCATCTTAGTGGAAAAATTCCCTTACTGAACCGGGTTTACTTGGCGTTCCAGCCCTGTATTACTGAACTATATTTTCATTCCGTTTCAACCATGTTTATCTCATGAGATATAAATCTTTACTCAATGCATTGGAGGGAGATAGAGGTCCCACACATATCATAATTAAAACATTCTAACTTGTGCCACAACATAGACATAAATCTTTCATCATAACCCAAAGAATAAAAAGGGGTTTCATAAACATCATTCCATCATAACATAATCCATAAAAAATTGATATCATATCATCATAAGAAAAGTGAAACCATGTAAATCATAGATTCATTATACTTGAAACATACACATATGAAATAATGCCATCTTATATGGAAAATTGTTTTGATAAAACACTTGAAATGAATTCTTGAGGAAAATATCCTTTCTTCTTCAAAATCATTTTGTTCTCACAAAATGCCATGAAATTTTAAAAGAAAATGATTTTGTTGAAAATAGTAATTAAATCTTTTAGATTAAGCTTCCTGAAAATATGGTGTTATGAAACTGTAAAAACCCGTTCATTCTGTATAAGTTAAAAAAAACATTCCTCTCATATATTTTCTGGAAAAGTCAAAAAAGTACATCGTAACGTAAACAAAAGAATGATTCCTTACATACCATGTAGTAAAAGATATAAAATGGGTAAAAGGACTTCAAACATACATAATTTTTTTATAGAAAACATGTACATGGATCAAAAAAATAGCCCCAGTAAACACTTACAAATAAACAATCTCAGATAAGAACGAGACTGGAAATGTTATCCATTACTTTATGTCTGTTATGCATCGTATGAATTTGAACCTCATGTATAATGATTTAAATAATGTCATTGACTTATTGAATAATCATATTAATTATTATTATATCATATAAGATTCAGTTATGACTTTATATTACCTATTATTTTATAAATTCCATGCTAAATCATCGTTTTGGGTAAAATTGTTTTATTTATCGTACATGTTTCAACTTGTTGTTGTTAATATTATTACTAATATCCAGATTTACTTAATTCCACAATATAAAACATGATTTATATATAATATTTATTCATTATATACATATATATGATAGAATGATGAATGGAATGAAATATATCGTTCATGGAGACAGTAGGTCGTATGTACGCATGAACGTTGTTTTCGTTTCTTTATTGAATTGAATGGAATTAAGTAGATGAAATATATATATACATAAATAAATTATCAATTTTATGTCATATATTTCATTATTATTCGTTATATATACTTTATAATCATCAATGAATGGTTATCTTGAAGAATGAATCTCATAGCATTCGTGGAGACGGTAATCCGTACGTACGCACGATTGACGATATCATTCCCATAATTATCGAATTGAATTGGAGTGGACGGTATAATATATTAGAATCAGTATTATGTTATAATAATAATAAATAGTTATTCTTTACACTATTATACCCATCCAAGTACAATGGTGGTGGAAAACTGATTACACCACAGCGTGGAGACGGTATTCCGTACGTATGCGCGTGCGGTGATTTCATTTTCTATAGGATGGATAGAAGGTGAAATAGGGTTGTTTAATATTTATAATAACATATTAGTATATTAGTGATACTTATGTGATTACTTCATAATAAAACAACTAAATAAGAGGAAGTATAAGAAGAAAGAAACTTGAAAGAATCGGTAGAATATATTACCTCTTCTTTGACTCACCTCCTTTAAGCTTCCTCTTAAGGGACTAGAGTTGGCCTTTTGAGAAGACGAGAACCTCCAAAATGTTGATAGGGATGTGGATAAGGGAAATGGTCAGGTTTTGTCCGAGCTTCAAGGCTCAAAAGGGTGTTATGAGAAGATGGAAGGGGTACCCTTTTTATATGGGAGGAGAGGGGAACCTTTGGAAACATAAGAAATATTAATTTTTAATAAATTGAAACCCCACATAAAAACCTCCAAAAATGACTCTATCCAAAGACGAGATGCGATATGGTTGTAATATAATAAACCAATAAAATTTATACATGTTTAGAATTTATTTTAATCATTATAAACATGATTTATTCTTATTTAATCTATTTAACATTATTTATGGTAATAAGATTCTAAATTAAAAATTGTTATAAATATTTACTTTTATGTTGTGAATTGTCAATAATTGGTTAATTTATGACATTTTAGAACATATAAATTTTAATTTTAATTTTTTAAATATTTTTTGTGATTTTTAACTATTTTATATTATGTTATTTTAATAAAATAACAATTGTGTCAATTTTGACACTATTCATTTAGTGGAATTTAAATAAAATCCACACAGAAGAAATGTTCGAACTAAAATATTTAATAGCTTCATAACATGTAATATTAATCTAGAAAATTCATTTAGAAGATTAAATATTTCATATAATATTTATTTTATTATTTTTAAAACCATTTATTTGATATTTTAATCAATAAAATAATTTCAACAACACTATTGTGTCACCTTTAATGATAATTATTTAATCCATAAAAATTATAAATAAATTTACATGATTTATATAAATTTATTATATTTTTTTATACTATTCATGTTCGAAATTTCATGATGTTTTCAATATATTTAAATTATTATACTTATAAGATTTATGAGAGTGACATATATTCACTTTCTTTGGTTTTATTAATAATTATGTCATTTTCAAGGTCAAAAGTCCATGAAATTAATCTATTACGACCCTTAAATGATATGGGTCGACTTTTATTAATCCAATAGAGTTTTTTCTGGTGTTAGGGTAATTTTATAAAATTATATTTACCCTTAATTACCCGATTTACCTTTAACTATGATAAATAAAATTTATCGTAGTTACTATTCATAATTCCCAAAACTAAAAAGTAGAATATTAACATTACATGGAACCACTGATTCCAAAGTGGAATCCATTTTTTCAAATTCAATAAACATAATTTTCAGAAATTAAATTAAAATTAATCTCATTGTCCAAAGAAAATAGGTTTTTGTTTAAAACATTGCAAAAGATTGAATTGATTTAACCAACGAATACAATGTAAAATCAGTGATAATGACATCTATTATATTAAATGGTAAAAATATATTCCATTTATTCTTTAAAACCAATCAATATTATAATTTAACCATACAAATTATTACGATGAAAAAAATTGTTTTTAATTAAAATATAGCGTGTTTTTACTATTCATTAAAATATGAATGTTATCAAAAAAATATCAAAACGTTATCCAATGTAATTTTTTATATACTTATTCAAAATAAGAAGTTTATTTTGTAAAATTTAACTTAGAAACTTTTTAAAATTTATATTTAAAATGGGCGTGCCATCAAAAGGCGGCAAAACTGCACTTTTTGAAAAATATGTATTTTACCCGAAAAAAATTATTTTGTTCTCATACCATGTTCTAGAAAATTATTAACACGAATAAAAATTCTATAAAATTAAAATTTTAGTTAATACTATTCATAACGGCTAGTTTATAATAATATTATAACCATATATCATTGTTTAGTGAAACCCGATATTGCGTACAACACACGCTATCGAAGAAGGTTGTGATTGCATGTAATGCAATCCAAGTCAGGGTTGCCTATAGTTCAAGACTCCTTTGTTGTCTCATATAACAGAATCCAAGAATATTTCATTTATACATTGAATATATATATATATATACACACTCAATGTTGCGTAGAATAACTTCTATCAAACGAAAATGTGTGTAACATGATCCAAGAATAGTGTTGCATATACTGCAAGCTAATATAGTGTTGTGTATAGTACAACCTAATTTTGGTGTAGCATACCACACAAGACATCAATGAAATTAAAAGAATGTCTTTCATAAAATCTTACGGTGTTACATTGTACCCCCCTTAAAATGAATTTCTCCCTCGAAATTCATCGGGGTTATAAATGGTTTTCTACTTGAAGGTTTCGTAAATAGAAACCCACATCATAAAAAGTAATACCAAAACTTATATTTAAAACCATTAGTATGAAATGTAACGGTTACCCAAATTAACTAATCACTGGGTTTCCACATAGGATAACATAGGTGAAATTATGGATATGAATGATAAATCTAACCATCAAGTTCTGATGGAGAGTGGTAGAGAACATGGCTATGAAAAAGACAAAAATCACAAAGACATAAATTTGTGATGATCTAAGGTACCATCGAATTCATCAGATATGAGGAAACTAGGAAAACATTTTGGGTTTTCTAGATCATTTCCCGAATGTTGATGAATTAAAAGAAATACTTACATGATTTTGGCACAATCTCACTGTTGTTCATGCCTTGAACAATTTCCACCTCTTCTCTTAAATAAATGAAGTTGAATTTGCTATTCATGAAGTTTTAGCAGATCATGTGATAGAATGATAGGCTATTCCATCTGTCTCAAACATAAGGATAGAAAAAGTTATATACATAAGTCTATCTTATGGGGAGATTATTTCTATATGGTTCAAAAAATGGACATATACTTCATATATCATACCTCTTAATAAAATAAAACTAGTTTATACTAAACAGGGACTTCATGTGGGCCAGTGGTAGGTGATAAAGGACTATCACACTTCGGTTGTGGGTTCGATTCCCATAGCCTTGTCCGAGGTGACGGGTTGTCGCCCATCCAGCAGGTTGTACTTTTTCTAAAACTACATAATTATAACATTACATCAATAATATCGAAAATAGTTCTATCCTTAAACAATAATAACTTATTTCCAATATAATCCATTTCAAATATTTTGGCTTATCCAAAATACTTATGTCCAAGATTATAGTATAAAGAAAACAATTACTACAAATGTCATCTACTGAGCATATGAATACCATCATTGATCCCTGATATAACTTGTTTATCACATTCCAATCATGTGAATACCTTAATCATGTATTCTCTTGAAAAAAGAATACCCATTGAACCTTAGTGAAAACATGAATTCTGTCAAAAGTTAACTCTTTCCACATACCAAAATCCAATAATTTCTATATACTCAAACCAAGATATCACTTTTTTCTTATGTTAGTCATGATCTCATGATTACAATCATACATATTATTTTCTCTTTATCCCTTCATTATGCGCATTTCATCTTCTTTTCAAAAATAATTCAATCACCATTCATGGTTATTAGTATGATAAAATTATTAAAAACCACAATGATCCAATACATTGATATTCCAATATTCCATGATACTTTAAATGAGATTCTACAACATTTTCTAGGAATCCAGCTACATAAACACTTATTCATTCCACAACATAATTGTCATACTCAACATCACAAATTGTGATCGCATGTGACATCCCTTTATCCTTTTCCTTAAGAGGTTGCTCACATCAATCATCATTAACCCTTGGATTAGGGCATTGATTATCATAATTCCCCATTTCCTTGAACTTGAAGCATTGAAGTGTTGGTGGAGCATTCTCGGTAGTCTTTTCTATATTCATGTCATTAGAAACCTTTTTTCCAATTACTTTGGCACTCTGCTTCCCAATGACCTTCTTTTCCACACATGAAACATTTTTTAGTACCTCTTAGACAATATCCACCATGCTTCTTTCCAAAATTTGAGCATAAAAAAACATTCATCTTATTTTCACCATTGTTCTAAGATTTCTCCTTGAAATCCATCTTTCGTTTCTTGTCAAAACCATGAGATGGATATGTACACCAACTTCCAGTTCCACCTTGATAGCACAACACACAATTTCTTCATATCTACTGAAGTCTTTAATAGCTAATGTCCTTCAAATACTGGGTTTTAAGGCACTAAAGAATCTATCAACTTTACTTTCAAGTTCAATGATAAATCTAGATGCATACCTCGAAATCCTTGTAATATTTGATTCGTATATACCAACAGATTCATCATCCTTTTGCATAAGCTCAAGGAACTCCTTTTCCATCTTTGTTTGAAGAATATGAGGGATTTACTTATTGAAAAATAAGTTCTTGAACTCATCCCATTCCATGGATTCAATTTCATCTCGGGGCCTTGTATTCTTAATTAGAGTCCACCATTTATCTGCTTCACCTTCTAAATGGTAAACAACCATAATGACATTTTCATGTTCTGAACAATGAAGTATGGTAAATATCTTTTCAATGGTACTGATCCATTGTTCAGCAACAAGTGGATCAGAAGACCCTCTGAAAGAAGGTGGATGTTGCCTCGTGAAGGACTCAATAGAGTATTGTTCCCTTCTCTGCTCATTTGGAAGTCTAGAATGATTCATAGCTTACATAAGTATAACAATAAGATTTTTTACTCCATCTCGCATAACATTTTTTTTCAGGAATAAAATCATTGAATTTTCCATTACATTGATATAAACAGTTCCTTCAGGTTCCAAACATCGTCTAAAACCCAAAAAAAAAGTGTAAGACACAAAAATCATTCTAGGAAAACAACATAATAAAGGAGGATTACTTTCAATAACCTACATCCTAGGTTTAATTCTATGATCGTTACCGTAATCGTAGGACTATAACCTACACTTATACTTAACCATAGGGACATCCATAGACATACCTTAGAAATATCTCTAGGGATCTCACTAAAGTTTTCGCATCGTAGTTTCCAAAGGATAACTAAACCGTTCCTCTGATACCAACTGTAATGGACCAAAGCTTGACATACATGGAAATTACATTACTTTTTCGTAATACTTAATACATAACAAAAACCAACATTCAAGGACTGTAATAGTTTAGTGTCTGTGGAATCTTGGAATATAAACATCTAATCATGTTAAAATATCTTCAACATCTCACATAACGATCTTGCACTTTTTGTTTCCTTACCTAAAACCTTTCTTTTAATCCTGGGGGAAAAACATTAAAAGGGTGATCTCAAATGCCCATTAAGGGTAAGCATGGAGAAAATAAAACAAACCGTATACATTTGAACTTAAAAACATGAACATAATGTTTAATCCTCAAGATCTTGAGCAATGACATAAAACATGGCAGTACGTAAGGCATAGATCATAATGGAACATCAATAATGATAAAATTAAATGGGAATAAAACTTGTAATTGTGGAAAAACATTAAGCACATGATATGATTTCCATAGTATACAAGGCATTTCTGCCAAGACTATCTTTGTGGGCAATGTCCTTTACTGAACATGGTTTACTTGTCGTTCCAGCCCTGTATTACTGAACCGAATTTACTTTCAGTTTCATCCATGTCTATCTCATGAGATATAAATCTATACCCAATGAATTGGAGGGAGATATATTTCCCACCCATCTTATAATGAAATCATTCTCACATATGCCACAACATAAACATAAATCATTCATCATAACCCAATGAATAAAAATGGGTTTCATAAACATCATCCCATCATAACATAATCCCGAAAAAATGGATATCATATCATCTTAAGGAATGTGAAACCATTTAAATCATAGATAAATTATACTTGAAACATACACATATGAAATAATTCCATCTTATGTTGAAAATGGTTATGATAAAACAAATGAAATGAATTTTGAAGAAAATATCCTTTCTTCTTAAAAATCATTTTCTTTTCACAAAATGCAATGAAATTTTAAAAGAAAACGATTTTATTGAAAATATTCATTAAATAATGTAGAGTAAGATTCTTGAAAAAAAGGTCTTATGAAACAATAAAAATCCGTTCATGGTATATATGTTTTAAAAAATTTCTCCCGTACTTTTGCCGGAAAAGTAAAAAAGTACATTGTAATGTAAACAAAAGAAGGATTCCTTACATACCATGTAGTAAAAGATAAAAATGGGTAAAAAGGACCTCAAAAATACATAAAAATCTTTTTTAAAACATGGACATGGATGATAACAATAGCCCCAGTAAATACTTACCAATAAACCATCTCAGATAAGAATGAGATTGGAAAGGTTATCCCTTACCTTATGTCTGATATGCTTCGTATGTATCCAAATATCCAGTATAATGATTTAAATAATGTCATTGACTTACTAAAAAATAATATTCATTGTTATGATATCATATATGGTTCACTTATGACTTAACATTACCAAATCTTTTGTAAATTCCATGCTAAAGCATCGTTTTGGGTAAAAGCGTTTCATTTATCGTACGTGTTTCGAATTGTTGTTCTTGATATTTTTAAATATATCCTGATTTAAAAAATTACAAAATATAAAACATGATTTATATATAATATGTATTCAGAATATACATATATATTATAGATCGATGAATGTAATGGAATACATCATTCATGGAGACGGTAGGCCGTACATACGCCTGAATGTTGTTTTCATTTCCTCATTTAATTGAATGGAATTAAGTAGATGAAATATATATATACAAGAATAAATTAGCATTTTTATGACAGATATTTCATTATTATTCATTATATATACTTTATAATCATTCATGAATGGTTATCATGAATAATGAATCTCATCGCGTTCGTGGAGACGGTAGTCCGTACGAACACACGAGCGATGATATCGTTCTCAAAATTATTGAATAGAATTGGAGTGGATGGTAAAATATATTAGAATCAGTATGATGTTAAAATAATCATATATAGTTATTATTTACACCATTATAACCATCCATGTAAGGTGGTGGTGGAAAAACAGATTACACCACGGCGTGGAGACAGTATTCCGTACGTACGCACGCGCGGTGATTTGATTTTCTGTAGGATGGATAGAAGGTGAAATGGGGTTGTTTCATATTTATAATAACATATCAGTATATGAGTGATACTTATGTTTTTACTTAATAATGAAACATCTGAAGAAGAGGAAGTAGAAGAAGAAAAAAACTTGAAAGAATCGGTAGAAGAGATTACCTCTTCTTTGACGTACCTCCTTTAAGCTTCCTCTTAAGGGACCAGATTTGGACTTTTGAGAAGAGAAGAACCTCAAGAATGTTGATAGGAAACTGGATAAGAGAAATTGGTAGGGGTTGGAAGAGCTTAATTTCTCAAAAGGGTGTAAATAGATGAGGTAAGGGGTGCCCTTTTTATAAGGGAGGAGAGGGTCACCTTTGAAAACCTAAGAAATATTAATTTATAATAAATTGAAGCCCCACTTAAAAACCTCCAATAAAGTCTAAATTATAATATGAGATGATATAGGGTTGTAATCTCATCAAAAAATAAAATTTAGACATGTTGAGAATTTATTTTAAACATTATCACCTTGATTTATCCTTATTTAATCTATTTAACTTTACTTTTGGTAATAAGATTATAAATTCTAAATTTTTATAAATAATTACTTATGTATTGTGAATTGTCCATAATTTCATAATTAATGAAAATTTAGACCATATAAATTTATATATAAAATTTGTAAATATTTTTTGTGATTTATAAACAATTTTATATTATGTTATTTTTATAAAATAACAATTATGTCAATTTTGACACTATTCATTTACTTGAATTTAAATAAATTCCACACAGAAGATATCTTCGAAAAAAATATTTAATAGCTTCCTAAAATGTCATATTTATCTATAAAATTCATGGAGAACATTTAATAGTTCATATAATTTTATTTTAATATTTTTAATACCATTTATTTCATATTTCATTCAATGCCATAATTTCAACATCACTATTGTGTCACCATTAATGATAATTATTTAATCCCTAAAAATTCTAAATAAATTCACATTATGTAGATAATTTTATTAGATTTCTGGATAATATTAATGTTCAAATTTTCATTAAGATTATCACTATATTATAATTATTATACTTATAAAATTTAAGAGAGTGACATATTGTCACTTTATTTGGTTTTATTAATAATTATGTCATTTTCATGGTCCAAAGTCCATGAAATTAATCTATTCTGACCCTTAAGTGATACGGGTCGACTTTTTTTCATCCAATAGAGTTTTCTCAGGTGTTATGACAATTTTATAATATTATATATACCCTTAATAACTCGATTTACCTTTTACTATGCTAAATAAAATTTACCGTAGTTACTATTCATAATACTCAAAAATAAAATGTAGCCTATTAACATAATTTGGACCCACTGATTCCAAATATGGAATAAATTTTTTCAAATTCAATACATAGAGGTTGTAGAAATGAAATTAAAATTAATCTTGTTGTTGAAAGAAAACGGGGTTTTGTTTAAAACATTGAAAAAAATTGAATTGATTTAACCTATGAATTCAATATAAAATCAATGATAATGAACTATATTATATTAAATGGTAAAACTATATTCTGTTTATACTTAAAAACCATTAAATATTATAATTTATTCATATAAATTATTACGATGAAAAGAATTGTTTTTAATTAAAATATAGCGGGTTTTTACTATTCATTAAAACCTGGAAGTTATCACAAAAATATCAAAACATTATCCAATGTAAATTTTTATATCCTGATTCAAAAGATGATGTTTATTTTGTAAAATTTAAATTATAAACTTTTCAAAAATTATATATAAAATGGGTGCGCCCTCAAAAGGCGGAAAAACTACATTTTTGGAAAAATACTTATTTTACACGAAAAAATTTATTCTCTTCTCATACCATGTTTTAGAAAGTGTGTAAGATGAATAATAATTTTATAAAATTCAAAATTTAGTTAATACTATTGATCATGGATAGTTTATAATAATATTACAACCATATATTGTTTTTTAGTGAAACCCGGTATTTCGTACAACACACGCTATCGAAGAAGGTCATGATTGCGTGTAATGCAAGCCAAGTCAGGGTTGTGTGTAGTGCAAGACTCCTTTGTTGTCTTGTATAACATAATCCAACAATATTTCATTTATAAATTGAATATATATATATATATATGCACTCAATTTTGTGTAGAATAACTACTATCAAACAAACATGAAATTCTGTGTAACAAGATCCAAGAATAGTGTTGCGTATACTGCAAACTAATTCGATGTTGCATATAGTACAAGATAATTTTGGTGTAGCGTACAACATAAGAAATAAATGAAATTAAAATAATATTTTTCATAAAATGTCGGGGTCTTACAAAGAATACTTTCTAAATCTATAGAACCTGATCACTCAAGGAGTAAAGAGCTTCAACGATTTCACCTTCACCGAACCTGATTAAGCTGATCAACCTAGACCTAGAAGAAAAATACAAAAACAACACTCTGTTTTTCTTAACAAAAACCAGATAAGGACTCAATGAATCATCTAAATCAATCCATTGAGTCCAGAGCTTCACTCACAACACATAGAGCATTCTAAAATCATATTTATTTTTTTATCTCTATTGTGTTTAATTTATTTTCATTTTGAGTAGTGTGTGTTCTGTTTTTTTAGCACACACTATATCCTGTACTGAACGGGTGGATTTATAAATCCTCACTCAATCTTTCCCTTAAAATCTAATATCCCACTGAGGAATGCAGTAGAGGTCAAGTGTGACCTGGAAATCATGTGTCCTATTGTTTAGTTTTCCCACGTAGAACTGTGGTTGAGGTATGTGGACCTGGAGAGTATGTGTACTATTGTAAAACCCCAATCCAGGGTGTGGATCATTTTTTATATAAATTATTTTCAGAGGAATATGTTTGTCTTGAGACTGAACCTCTTGTTTAAACCTTCCGTGCATCCAATTTCATTTAAAACTATACCTTATATTCTGCTGCTAATTACTTTGAAATTCAAATCTGTTTTGAAGTAACTTTGATAGTTAAACTAGCATGTGTTTGTAATTTTCATTACCTAGTATGTTAGTTCCAAAAGCTCTCTTAATCTTTAGATTAAGTTAACTGAGAAATAATCAATCTTTGAGAAACTAATCGAAACATTTAAAGATTTATAAATTCACTACATTTTAATTGGTTTTATGAATTAGGGGTTTTAATGCAAATCCTTTAAACAGAAATTTTTAATTGGAACTCAATTCACCCCTTCAAGAGTATCCACTCCGACCAACATATAATATAATTAATATATTCTAATTTTAGTAGAGTAATTTATAAATAGGATATTATTTTATAAATAATAATTTTTTAATTTTATTTGGTGTAATGTTTCATATTTTTTCTGAAAAGTTTGGGTATTCAGTGAATCCTGGAAAATATCAATTTTTATAAAATTATCTATCATTTTAATAAAATAAATTTATTTAGAGTCATATTATATTTTTTATTTGTTTCAATGTTTTACATGATCATTTTGATTTATAATAAAAACATTTCTTTTATTTTAATTATAATTGATTATTATTTTTTGTGTAAATATATTTAAATGCTCGTTTATTTATTCTGAAAACTCCTTTTAAGCGTATCTTGTTACTTCATTAAAATAAAATAAAATCATAATAAGAAACTACTTAAAAAAATTCATTATATATATATATATTTATATAAATTAAAATTTATATTATGTATATTACTAGTCATAGAGTTAATGTAAAATCATTTAATCCTTAAAAATGCATGTTTTTAGAAAACTTGTTTTCTTCACAGATTTCATGTTTAATTTCAACTAAAATTTTGCCACAAATTAATATTGAATCATGATAAATGGAATTAATTTTTTTAAATAAATATTTTCAAATTTTTTAAAGAGGCCCCTTTTGTAGTCATTTTGAATAGTAACTATAGTAAATAATTATCACCATGGTAAGGGTAAAACTGCTAAATACGGTTAAATTTAGTATGATATGTACTAAAAAATTACCATAACACATGAATTAGTTTTATTATATGTTTATATATCTTCCATGACTCTCTTATTTTAGAATATTTTATTTTTTCCATTTGTCCATGATTTATATATTTTTTATTTTATATAAGGAAAAAAATTATATTTCTTGCCTTTAATTTACAAAATATTTTGTGATAGGGATTAAGAAAACATATGTAGTTTTATAAATACTAATTTTATATATACATATTTGTTTTTTATTGAAAATTACAATTTATTTTTATGCATGATAAAATTACCTTAAATTCGTAGGTAACACTGACACATTATTTATTAAATTAGATGAAAAATAAAATAAAAGAATTAAAAAAAAAGTAATACAATTTGATGGATATATTTTTATTCAGACTTTTTTTATGGTAATAAATCAATTTAAGAGCGGTATATATTTATATTAAAAATCCAACATTGAATTTATGTTTTTAAAGTCATATTAAATAAATATTGTCAAAAATGACAATAATGTTATTTTATAATAAACCATATTTTAATAAATGACTTATACTTCCTGAAAATGATATATTTTTCCTAGTAATTTATATATATTTATAAATTTACTATGAACTCAATTTATGTCCCTATTTTACTTTTATAGTAAATATATTGGCCCTTAAAGAGTAAAAATAGTGTTATCGTGGTAACTGTCGAAAAGTTTTAACGTAGATTAAACTAAAAATATAAGGATTAAAATGACATAATAAGTAGTATAATTTCAATATTATAGATATATGTCAGTATTTTATCATGTGAAATTATTTAATGTTCCATTTTGGACCCATTTTTTAAATAAGATTACATGATATTATTTTATGACTTTGAAAAATTACAATTTTTTCACACAACTCAATTACACAAGGGTACCTTATCCCCTTATATATTCACACCTCACAAGACATTTAGCTCAACCAAAACCTGAAAAAAATATATTCCAATAATAATTATACATATTATAAATATTATATGATTCACAAAATACAAATCGTATGGTCCTCAATAAGTGATCAAAAAATAGGGTTTTCAAAGTGAAGCTAATTGTTCTCACATAGATCTTTCTTTTTTAGTTCTTATGTTACAACAATAAAATTATGTATTAATATTTATAATATTATAAAAACATTATATTAAATATAACAATATTATATTACATTTATGGAATATCCTATATCAATATCATCTTCCATCAAGGGGGAAACAAAATAAATATTCGTTAGTACGACGAAGTATGACCTCACGAACCGATGTAATTTATTTCCATCACCATCAATCATGGTTTGTTTCAATTTTGTATTTAATATATATATATATATATGGTATTAATGATATATTTTTCACTAAATAAATCTAATATATAATATAACTTCTTAAATTTCCTTTCATTATAAATTGATAATGTCATTCGTATATACGTTTGTATTACCACATCCATGAAGCGATGTGATTCATGTTTCCATAAACGAAGAACATGAATGATATTAATATTCATATTTAAATAAATAATATTATATTTATTTTATAATTGTCACTATTTAAGATAAAATAATACTTATTTTCTTTCCATCATGATGTGTCATAAATATAAATATTACTCATGCAGACATACGACTTACCCTCTTCATGATTTTAATGTTATTTATTTTTTAAAATAATATTTCATGGTTAGATTAAAAACTATAATTTATGATTACAAATGATATTCATTTCATGATTATTATTCAAGATATGATGTAATAATTTTCAACATTACCATATTGAATATACCAAAGTGATTTTGGACATATGATCCAAATATCATAAAAACCTAAGACATTAACATAATTTACTATATAATTAAATATAAAATGAGAATAAATAAAATAAAATGATTAATACAAATGAAAATGTTTCTAAAAAATTTAAATAATTGAAATGAGTTTATTATTTAGAAAGATAAATAAGTTACATGATGAGTCGGACCTAAGGTAAGGGTTTATCATCTCAAATAGATTTTTCGAGATATACGTTATGTTATGAACCTATCATTGTTTTTGATTTTTATATACTGAAATTTATAAATATTATATAATTAATTTAATTATGTTCATTATATTTAATATTTCATTTTATTTTATTTTCTTTCATGGGGATTATGATTCAAATGCAATTGATTTGGTAAGAGTTTTTTGTTACTATCTCAGTGTTTCTATAAAATTTTTATGGTTATGTTTTGCTGAGAAATATTATGGTCTATATCTCAATAATCCCTTGAATTTACATTTACATAGGTTATTTTTTATAACTACATGGTTTCCATTTTTCTATCTTTAAGTACACAAGATAGAAAGATAATGTTTTATGGAAAACATAAATTGTTTTTCTATTTGGTCCTAAATATTTTTCATTTATATCCATATTTTCTATAAACCCTTTTAATTTTTTTAATAGTCACCAATTAATTTTTATGGACATTTTTTAACAACATTTAAACCCTTCAAAATAGTATAAAATGAATCTTCTATTTTTTATTCAAATGAGGTACTCTTTGAATCTTTAAATAAAATTTTAATTAAATATTTTTTTAACATCAAAGGAATGAATATAATATACTAAAATCATGACTAATATTTTCATTGAAGATCAAATTCAATGTTTCCTTGGAAATTTTCAATGAGAACATTTTTCATAATATTTTTGAAATTTTATTTTTTTGAAAGTGTTTTTCAATGTGAAATATGGGTTTCCCTCAAAAATGTTTCAATGATATTTTTATGGTATTTCTGTTTAAAAAATAAATTTACATTTTATTTTAATCCATAGGGGGTATGATATAATTATGAAATCCTTATTTTTTTATCATTATTGTTTATCATAATATTGAGTTGAAAAAATAATAATATTCATATTATAGACTTCCAATACTAATGTTTATATTGATTATGTAGTTAATTTACATTCACATATTTTATAATATCAATTCATTAGACTTATTAAGTGATGTATAGAGCCTAATATCACCTCACTATGCATTGGAATGTCTCAGGATAAATACTAGATTGTGTATTTGGTAGAGGTCATACCTATTTATATATTATTTCTTACCAAAGACCTTTAATATTAGTTTATTATGTCCAACATTATGAATTATATCATTATGGAAATAGTTATGGTTATTTATGTGATTAAATTTTTTGTTATCATATACATTGATTTATCCCCTTTATCTGCTATTACTTATATGAAATTATTTGATCATCATTTATTCTGTCCATAAAATTATACAACTCAAGTTAGTGATTAAATGGAATGTGATTTTAGTTATTTACCAATCAATATTGATTATTACTAATTTGATAATGAAAGATTAATTTGTACGTATCCCTTACAAAGAATTTTATATCACCACTTATTTTGTGTCCTTCCCCATGATATGAATAATGAATCATTGAATGATTTTGAGGATGCAGAAAAATTACATCCACAATGTTTTATACTTCATTTTACAATATAAAATGGGATAATTTTTTTTATCTTTTTTCCAAATATTATTAAATAATTTTATCAATAAGGATTGAATAAATTTTATATTTACATTGTGTAATAATGTATTAATTTTCATTTTGGATACTGGAATTTGGGTAGTTACATGTCACCCATGAGTTGGATCATGAAGATTAATATAATACTATATGACCTATTATGTCACCAAGATCCAAAAAACAATATAAATACCTCGATTGATTCCATGACCATTAATGATCTAATTATAAAATTGTATGATAATTCTTATATTTGACTAAAAATGATTTTCTAATAACTATTTTCACCTATCAAGCCTTATCCATACTATACCCCTTGTATTAGTAGTTTTTTTCTGTGTGAACCCCCTAATCCTATGTCTAATTTTTCATGGTTGGTGGACTAGCATCAAGGTTATTTAAAACACAATATGGATGAAATTTCCCCCCTAAATTCTCATATAAATGAAATAAACCTCTAGTCAAAACCAAACATAATGTATCAATAAAACCAAAATTCAAAAAATGGTAATATATATATATATATATGTAATTTCAAGAAAATTAATATATACAAATATAATACTAGTATCAATAACACTTGTGGGAAACATATCTTGTAATGGCTTCTTAACACCACAGAATGAGTGAGTAATGTTCATCCCCTTCACCAACATTATCGTGTAAATCAAAAAAATAGTATATTGAATTAGTGGGGAACATATATGTATACTCAATGTGTTCCTACAAAAAAATATCATACCACCATAGAATGTTGACGTTAAATCCTCTACGAATAAATTATAAAATTTATATGTATCTGAACTCAAGTCGTTAATAAAACCATCTCAATACACACCCACTAAAAAAATCTATAGAAAATATATACTAGTAATAGTTATTGGAAATAATTAAATTGGGGAAACCAATAATTAATACACCACTAATACAGTCACCTTTAAATCTCAATAAAAATTTTCTTCATGCTCCCATCTCATCCATTTATCCATATACACCATCTAAATACCACATTAACTTACAAAATACACAAAACAATTCACATAATATATCTAAATAACACATCTACATGCCACATTCACATACCACATCTATATAACACATTCTCACACGACATAATATCCAAAAGGAAGTGTGGGATTAGGTAAACATATGTATCACCCACATAATTTATATTTGGGGGTAACCACATACCTAAAACCTAATATGGGTGTCACTTTGGTCACTGAACTCTTTTAGAGGTTTAAAACAAATAAAAAACAAAAAGATATATATTAAAAAAAATCACAATATATGGTTGACATTCTATCTTGTCACCAATATAAATACCCCCTCATTTCATAATCATAATCACATAACATCAATATAAAATATCACTCAAAAAACATGAAAAACATAGGATAACTTAAAATAACATCCAAATTAATAATTAAATTATATCCTTATTTTTTTAATTACAAACCATATTATATAACTCCATTTGGAAACATTTTATTTTAATTATAGAAATCACTAACAATTCTACTAATTACTTCCACATACTGCATCCTTCATATTTATTTTACATTTTCTATTCTTTTACCACATTATAATATTATCAAAATAATTACTAATTCAAAAAAATGTTTTTTATTCAAATAACCATTTCCATTTAATTTAATTCAGTTAATTAATAAGCACATTAAAAATTATGTATCTATGGAAACAATATTCACAACCCGTCCCCCGGGGCCTGTGTCATGACTACTCCGAGACCGCCTTCCATAGGCCAGTGGCTGGTGACTAGCAGTGAAAAGGCATATCCCTATAATAGGAATGCATTGCCTTAAATCCTGTATAAACACACAAACCAAGAACACTGAAATAAGAAACCGCAAAGTAAACTATTGTTGTAAAAAGTGTACAGAAAGTAAAGGGGTTAAAATAAAATCCCAACATTAAATTAAATTTACAACTACAAAGTGAAAAATACCTCCTAGATCATCCAATGAGGATCCTACCTAAAGAGTAGGTACATCTCATGATCAGTAGTCCTACATCACGTCATGTCAAATGGTCCACCTCAGAGCACCATCCAGTCCTCGCTCCCTATGCCTCGATCAACACTGCTCGTCGTCTGCAGAAGACACAACAAGGTGTGGGTGAAGCCCATGCCTGGGTGAGTATAAAAATACTCAGTAGGGACCCTGAGACCCCTGAAGGTCTCCCAGACTTCCAAAAATGAAAAACCAAAAATAAAGACTTCAATCACAAAGCAAAAAAGCATTCATCAAATCTAATTAGGTATATGCCCATACATATACCTATGTTATCAGAAGATACTCATCTCAAAATTGATGGAAGAATACCACAACAGTAACACCATGAAGGTAGAAGTACAACACAAGTATCACCACGAAGACAGAAGTACCACACAGGTAACACCATGAAGACAACACAATGAAGGTATAAGTACCACATAGGTAACACCAAGAATACAGCACCACAAAGGTAGAAGTACCACATAGGTAACACAACAAAGATATCATCATGAAGGTAAAAGTACAACCCTTGTATCACCATGAAGATATCACCATGAAGGTAAATGTACGACACATGTATCACCACGAAGGTAAAAGACTTACCTCACACCAGGTTTTATTGAGGTATAGAAGTATAGATGATTAGTCACAAAGATATATCATCTTATTCAATCAAGAGGCACTACTGCTGACGATACAGAGTCTGTCCAAAATAGGATAAAAATGTACTAACCCCCGCAATGAACCACACAGGACCGAAACCACCTGGAGAAAAAAGGCAATATCCCCTACAATGACCTACAAAGGATCTGACCTTCACAAGATGGGTATGCGCTTACCCACACTGGATCGCTGAGCGAAGACCCACACCGGATCTAACCCACATAGGATCGGTATGTGCAGACCCATAGAATATCGCTAAGTGCTGACCCACACAGGATTTGACCCACACAGGATTGGTATGTGCTGACCCACACATAATTGCTGAGCGTTGGCCGACACAGGATCTGACCCACACAAGATCTTTGCTGACACACACATGATCTCTCGTTACTAACCTCCGTATGATTTGTCTCCAATATATGCCTTACTACCAGCCATTGGATTCCCTCTCATAGTACACATAATTATGGGAGATCCACTCCTCAAGACATCGTTCATATCTTAACCACCAATAATCTCCACAAAGAAGTATCTGAAAGGCTGCCATGTTTTAAGTGTCCCAACGCGACACACGACGCGTCAATGAAGTGCCCTGTTTGTGAGTTATAAGCATTTTAGTTCCGAGGGCCCGGTTGGATTCTGGTTGGATCCAACCCGGCCGTACACCACCTATTTCTAAAACTCAAGTGGACTACACAAAAAGGACCATCTATCTCCAAGGGTCTGAACACCATATACGGTTCGTCAAACGGATGCACAGTTCATGTGTTATGACCCTTTAAGAGAAACTGGGCCTAGTTGGGTTCAGGTCTGGTCCGACCTGGTTGAACCGACCCGTCCTGACCCGGTTTGGGCTGGGCAGGGCCGCTGCGGGCTCAGCCCGCCGGGCCATGGGCCGGCCCGTCCCGTAAGGGGGGCATGACCTGGCCTATAAGGGCACGGCCTGCTGGGCTCGTGTGGGCCAGCCCAGCCCGCGGGGGAGCGCGGAACGGCCCGCAGTGGAGCCCAAGCCCTCCCGAGCTAGCACAGGGGGGTTCCTTGTTCAGAAGGCAGAGCGACATCTCCCTTTTGCGTTGCCAGGTCACCCATGGGACCCGTTATGAGTCCCACCTCAACGGATCCTCTGACAGCGCACTATTGCACGCCACAGACTCCTCATACGGCTGGCTGATGCCAACCACCGAGTTCAACCCCACCGTGGAGAAGAAGCCACAACCCTTCTCTGCTGGTGGTGTCTGACAACGCTCCGCATCTCCACCATAGATGGCCGGCACCAGCTGCTCTTCTGACCACCGCAACATAATGCTGCGGCATCCTCTTACGGCGCATGACGGTGCGCCGCCTCACTCACGGCAGGCCAGTGCTGGCCATCACTATCATTTGTTGTCCCGAGTCTTGTCCAACCAGAAGATAATTCCAATTAAAAACGCACAAAAATTCCAAAAAGGATGGAGGGTCTGAGCCTTGTTTGTTTGGCACATTCCCTCTAAGTTAGTTTGATATAAAGAGGGTTGCAAGAATGCTTTATCAAATCTTGGAAACAAACAAGATTAAAACCCCACCTCGAGATCGTTGCAGAATTCCCGCAATTGAGCAAGAGTGAGTATTTTTCACCCCCGTAACAAGCCACCAAAGATGATACTCAATCATTGTTACTCTGTTCGGGGTTCAGTGTCGCTCGCCACCGTTCTCTAGGACCAACTCTGTCCTCCAATTTTTGGGCATCACAACACTTTAGTAGAGTTTCGTTGCATGGTGAAGCCGAGCCAATACCTCCCCCCGAGCTCCATTTAAATAAGATAGGAGGAGGATATGTAACGATCATGGATTTTATATTATCCCATTTAATAGGAACCTTCCTAAATTCCAATGACATTGTTACATAGGATTTGATGGTTCAAGCCATTTAATGGCTAGACACATTGCTGGTCCCTCACTACTGCTTGTCCATTGGAGGGAAAGTAGGAAATAAATAAAATAACAATGTTATTTTATTATTCTTTAAAAAGTCAAAAATATAAATTTTTCCTCATACTTTCTGCGGTTGAGGTGGATCCTCCCTTAAGAGAATTCTGGCACTGTGGATTCTAAAGTGCCCTTGGATTTTTAATCCAAGCACTAATTCAAAATATAGAAAATGTCACCCACGCGTTTACTGAACGTACCTAAAAAAATGTGCAGAAATTTATTCCGGGCACATCGGGCCTCAGAATCCGCACCATCAATTTTAGAAGACTCGAAATAATTCCATATAAATTAAAAAACAGTTTACATAGAAAATACAGGTATTTACATTCTCCCATCGTTTGGAATTTTTGTCCCCGAAAACCAAACATAGACTAATGAAACAAATTGGGGTACCGAGCGCAAATATGAGCCTCCCACTCTCATGTTCTCTCTCGGAAGTTACCGTGTGGTCAGAGAATGCGCACCAAAGGTATCGATTGTACATGAAAGACTTGGTCCTTTCAATCCTCAATCTCTACTAGAACCTCAGTAAATGTTTCCCCATCATCAAATTCTATATCTCCATGGTCGATGATGTGAGATGGTTCATGCACATATATCCTTAGCTGGGATACGTGGATGATTTCATGCACCCTCTCCAACTTCGGTGGCAGTTCCAAGTGGTATTCCACCTCGCTTATCCTCTGATGTATCAGAAATGTTCCGATAAACCTTGTTGATAACTTTCTGCCTCAGCCAAATCTCCAAAAACCTCATCGAGGTGACACCCGTAGGAAGACGTGGCCTCCTTACATGAACTCCAAAGGTCTCTATATCCTATCAATATAATACGTCCATTTCCTCTATGCAGTCTTCATCCACTCCTGGATGATCATCACCATCTCAATAGTAGCTCGTACTAACTTTGGACCGATAAGTGAAGAATCCCATGAGTCTATCTCGCATAGAGGTGATCTGCCAGGTCAACTGTACAATGCCTCAAATAGTTCCATGCCGATGGTGGAGTGATAACTATTGTTTTATGTGAAATCCATCAATGTCACATGATCCTCCCAACTGTAGCCAAAATGCTGGATGCAAGCACCTAGCATGTCCTCCAGTGTCTGAATGGTCCGCTCCATCTGACCATCCATCTGAGGATGAAAGGTGGTGATCAAACATAGTTGAGTCCCAAACTCCTCATATAATCCCTTCCACACATGAGATGTAAAACATGAATCACTCACAGGGATGATCGTCGATGTCACCACATGAAGTCGTACAATCTCCTGTACGTAGAGGCACCATAAGACCTCTACTGATCCCTACTCTCGGATAGGTAGGAAGTGTGCCGACAAGGTGAGTTGGTCAATGATCACCCAGATTGAATCATGTCCCATGGACGTACATGGGAGCCCTTTCACAATGTCCAGGGATATACCATCCCACTTCCTCTCTGGAACCTCTACTGGACCCCCCTACGCCTGTTCGAACCTGATGCTCGCCCTTCACTTATTGACAAGTGAGGAATCGTGAAACAAAATATACTACTTGCTTCTTCATCCATGGCCACCAGTACATACACCAGAGGTCCTGGTACATCTTTTCCACACCAGTATATATCGCCAGAGGGGACGTATGGTACTACCTCAACGCCTCCTAATGTAGTGCCACTAGAACAATGGTGCATCCTCTAAAGAGGATGATCTGCTTCCCACCTTCAAAAAATCCATCAGGTCCCTGTCATGTGGATAACTGATCACGTCGTGTCTCATAGTAAAAGTCTCTAAGATGTGTCTCCCAAACTTGCTGAAGAAGTGGGGAATGACAATCATAGACTTGAGGTAAGCTGGTTCATCTCTATCCACAAATGATATGTGCAATGCAGCTAGCTTCTCTATCGCGTCACTCAGAAACTGTAGACCAGACCTCCTATAGAGTGTGTTTTCCATGATTCCCCCCTTCCCATGAGTATACACTATCTCAAATTCATAGTCCTGGAGGAACTCTATCCATCGTCACTATCTCAGGTTTAGGTCCTTCTGTGAGAAGATATACCTGTGACACATGTGATTAGAGTAGGCTGTAAAATTTTCACCCATCATGTCGTGTCTCCATATCTTCAAGGAGGAGACCAGTAATACTAACTCTAGGTCATGGGTAACGTAGTTCTGCTCATGCTATCTTAGCTGCCGAGTGCCCTAAACAATCACTTATCGCTTCTGCATCACGACACATCCATGTTCGTCCCCTGATGCATCTTAGCAGACTACATTCCTAATCCCATCTTTTGGTAACCTCAAGATGGGGGAACTAGATAGTCTCTACCTCATCTTCTAAAAACTATGCTGTAATATCTCCATCAACATGAAGGGCTATTGTTTATTCGTCAATTCTGACAAGGGTACTTCAACTTTGGAAAAGTTGGGTATAATTCCCTGATAGTAACCATCCAAACCTAGGAAACTCCGCACCTCGGTCGCACTCCTGGGTGGCTCCCATGTTAGCAGAACCACTATCATAGTTGGATCTTCTGAAACTCCAGCCTCTGAGATAACAAGTCCCAGAATGTGAACCTCTTGTATCCAGAACTAACACTTTAAGAACATACCATAAATTTGGTGCTCTTGGAGTATATCCAGAACTATATGCAGATGATAGCCATGCTCCTCCTCCATCACTATGTACACCAAGACGATGTCGATGAAGACCACCACAAAGAAATTGAGTTATTTCCGGAAGAACATGTTAATGATTCCTTTGGACACTGCAAGGGTGTTGGACACACCTAAATGCATAACCAAGAAGTCATAGTGCACATAACGACACCAGAATGTCGTATTCTACACATCCTCAACTCATACCCGGATCTGATGATAGCCTAATCTAAGGTCTATATTCGAAAACCATCAAAATCCCTTAAGCTGATCAAAGAGATCATCAATCATCATAAGTAGATACTTGTTCTTCACAGTCACCTAGTTCAGGCGTTGACAGTCCACATTGAGCCTCAGACTCCCATATTCATTCTTGGTAAACAAAAATCTGGGCTACCCATGGTGGAACACTGGGCCTTATGATTCCCTTTCTCAGCATGTCCTCCAACTATTCTTGTAACTCACGAAGATCAATGGATTCCATCTGATATGAAATTGTACATATCAGTGTTGTCCTAGGGTACAGGTCGATGAAAAATTCCACCTCTCTGGGTGGTGTTAGTCCCAGAACATCATTAGGAAAGACATCAACATACTGGTCCACCACTACAAGATAGATCAGACTCTCAAAATCAAATGCACTAAGGGTAAGGCTAGCCAACTTATGTGACACCAGATGAAACCTCCTATAGGAAATTCCATCATATGATGCAAAGGTTCCCTTCTCACTAGTTAAGGAAAACATGGTCCCATCAGCGTAGACACACTTCACTTTGTGCCTATTACATTCAATCTGGGCATGGACTATGGATAACCAATATATACCCAAGATGACGTCATAAGGCCTCGACGCTGCTACTAGAAGATCTGAGATGATTCTATCACCTCCTAGAGTAATCTCACACCGGCAAAACTGTGGTATAATCGTCAAATCTTCTCTTGTAGAAGTATCTAGCCGCAAGGATCGAGCCAACAACTCTGTCAGAATATCCGAGCTCTGAATGATGGTCGTGGAAATAAAAGAGTGACTGGAACCTATGACTATAAGTACTAAAACAATGGTGGAGTGGACACAGATCATACCTCTAAACAACTCTAAAGCGTCATGGTCATAAGCCTCAGATTCTTGGAGGTGAGCTCATCCCTCTCCTCATGCTCCCTATGGTCGGGGTGGACTACCAAGAGGTGGTGTCTATAGAACCTAAAATCGCCGCCCACCTCCTGCTGAAAAGACATATCCTTTTCCATGTCTGCTGCCCTGTAGACCTCCTTGCTCAATCCTATGCCTCTACCTTGGAGGTCCCTTGGTTTTGTGTTGGTCATCCTTACAACAAGTTGGGTAGTCGTGAGCCATGTGGCCCTACCCGGCGCACGAGTATCACTGCCTGATACTCAACTTTCCTCCTCTGTCCTGTGAGCCCCTCACCACCGACTCTATATCATGAGTTCATCCACCATAAGGTCTAGCTCACATGGGCCCCTACATCATTCGTCTAATGGCTTATGTGGTTTACTCCACTACCTGACGTCCAATGGTGGATCTCGCTCTTGGTGCTTGCTCATCTAGGAAGCTCTCCACCAAAAGAACTCACTCTAGCACCCCATCCTATGTCAGAATACTGATTTATATCATCGACGCTCTGATCTCCCTTCGAATACCCTACTCAAAGTTCCAGGCCATGAAAAAATGGTCTTGTACCGTGTCGGTGGTATAGCGGGAGTGATCAGGGTATCTCCGCAAGTACTAGGCCACAATCATGTTTCCCTGCTGTAAGTGAAGAAACTCCAGTATATGCATTGAGGATAGAGTCGATGGGATGAACTACACCCTGAAAATGCCCTCGATGTCCGCCCAGGTGAGGGTCCCCTCATTGTGTAACTGGAGTGTCAGACTCCACCATCTCCCAATTGATTCTAAGTAGAGAATGGCCACTAGGATAACCATCAGATCAGCTGGTGTCCCAACTAAGTGAAAAACTCTGGCCATAGCCTCCAGCCAATCCTCACCCTCCTACAGATCTGCCTCACCTCAGATCCTTAGTGATCTATACCAATGAAACATGTGCAACACGCTCAGTCATTGTGCACCCTCTACTGGTGGGGCTAGTGTCAATGGCTTTCGAACGGGTAGTGGTGCTACTGGTACACCACCCGAAGGTGATAATACTGCAAGAGGGCCCTCCACTGAGGCCTCATTTCTCTATGGGCTATCTTCATGTACGATTTTAGGAATCTTGACTGGATATCTATGTGGAAGCATCCTAAAAGGAAACGGGTGTGCCATGGTCAATAAGTTATACCTGGTGAGATGGCTCACAAAAAACATAAGAAAAACTTTTCAAAACATACACAATCAGTGTTTTTGTGAGTTGATCTGGAAATTAGAATTCAGTGTCCTAGTGTATGGATACATCGACCGCTACATGAACACTGAGTTCCCCAAACATAAAACCACACTCATAACACTGAACATAGTTTCCACATAGAAAGGATTAGAGTCTATGTTATTTGTTTGAACTGACTCTTCTGATACCACATCGTCACAACCCATACCCTGGGCCAAGTGCTGTGACTACCCGAGGCCTACCTTCCCAAGGCCATGGGCTGTCAACTAGTGCTAGAAAGGTGTATCCATGTAATGAGAAGGAATTTACTTTAAAACTGTACAAACACACAAACCAAGAACACAACAAGAAAGAACCACAACGTAAACTACTAAAGTAAAAAGTGCACTGAATGTGATGGGGCCGAAATACAAGCCCAACTGAAAAATACAAGTACAACTAAAAAGATAAAAATAGCTTCTGGATCGTCCACTGAGGATCCTACCTGAAGGGTAAGTACGGATCACGATCAGTAGTCCTACATCATGCCACATCAAATGGTCCACCTCCGAGCACCGTCCTGTCCTGGGTCCCCTAGCCTCGATCAACACTGTCTGTTTTCTGTACAAGACACTACAAGTTGTGGGAGAAGCCCATACAGGGGTGAGTATAAAAATACTCAATAGGGACCCTGAGACCCCCGAAGGTCTCCCAGAGTTCCAAGAAGGATAAACCACAAATAAAAGAATTTAATAAAAAATCATGAAGCAGTCATCAACTCTACTTAGGTATATTACCATACATATACCTAATTTATCAAAAGATACTCGTCTCAAACATGAGGGAAGAATACCACAAAGCCAACACCACAAAGGTAGAAGTGCCATATAGGTATCACCATGAAGATATAATTACCACAGATGTAACACCATGAAGATAACACCACGATGGTAGAAGTACAACACGTGTAACAATAACAATACTACACCAAAATGTTATAAGTATCACACAAGTAACACCATGTAGATATCACCACGAAAGTAAATGTACCACGTAGGTATCACCACAATGATATCACCATGAAGGTAAAAGTACTACACTAGTATCACCAAGAAGGTAAAAGACTCATCTCACACAATGTATTATTGTAGTATAGAAGTAATGATGATTAGTCGTGAAGATATATGATCTTATTCTATCAAGAGGCACTGGTGCTGACCATATGGATTTTGACCCACAATGGATCGATATGTACTAACCCCCACAATGACCCAAATAGGATCCAACCCACCGAGAGTCGCTATCTACTAACCCCCACAATGACCCACATAAGATCTTACCCAAAAAATATTGATATCCATTGAACCACATAGGATCACTAAGCACTAGACCACAGGGGATCTAACCCACACATGATCGGTATACACTGACCCACAAAGGATCGCTGAGAGCTGAAACACATAGGATCGATATGAGTTGACCCACAAAGGATCGATGAGCACTCACCCACACAAGATCTGACCCACAAATGATAGGTGCTGACCCACACATGATCTCTCGGTACTATCCTCTGTATGAACTGTCTCCAACCTCCGCCTCACTGCCAGCCACTAGATTCCCACTCATAATACGATTGATTCTGGGAGAACCACTCCTAATTCCATCAGCTGTACCTCAAAAATCAAAAATCTCCAGGAAGATGAATCCCAAAGGACCTTCATGCTGTATGGGTCCCAACGCGACAGGCGACGCATTAATAGCAAGCTCGTTCTGTGAGTTATAATCGTTTTAGTTCTGAAGGACAAGTTGGATTTGGCTTTGATCCATCCCGAAAGTCCTCCAACTGTTTCCAAAAATCAAGTGGAGTACCCCAAAAGGACCGTATTTCTATAAGGGTTTCAGCGCCATAGAGTGTTCATCAAACAGATTCCATGTTCTCATGTTATGGCCCTTTAAGAGAAACTGTGCCCAGTGGGGTCCCGGTCTAGTCCGACCTGGTCGGACCGACCTAGCCCGAGCCCTGAGGGCATGAAACACTGGGCTAGTGCGACCCGGACTGTAGAGGCGCGGCTTGCAGGGATCATGTGGCATAGACCCCAGTGGATCATGGGCCCACCCATGCTGGCACAAGGCAGAGGGGTTTCCCGGTTCGGAAGGCGGAGCGGCAACGCCTTTTGGCACTACCAGGTCACCCGCGGGACTCGATGTTGGGCCCACCATTATGGCGTCAGAGCCATGGATCCTCCAGCAGTGCTCTGTTGCTTTTCGTTGCCTCCTCTTGTGGCCGGCCAATGCCGGATGCCCTACTCAACCCCGCCGTGCCTGAGAAGCTGCAACCCTTCTCTGTCAGCCGCCTGCGAAGGCACGCTTCATCACCACCGCAGCCGGCAAGTGCAGGCTGCTTTGCTGACTACCATGACCTCATCTTACAGTTCTCGATGGTGCACCACCTCTATCGTGACTTACTGGTGCCGGCTGCTTCCATAATCTGTCATCCTGGGTATTGTCCAACCCGATGATAATGCTTGTGAAGAACACACAAAAAATTCCAACAAGGGCGGAGGGTCTGGGCCTTTTTCATTTGGCACATGCCCTTTGTGTTAGCATGATAGCAAGAGGATGGCAATAAAGCTTCATCAAATCTCATAAACAAACAAGACTAAAACCATACCTTGATATCATTGGATAACGCCCATGATTGAGGAAGATTCGGTATTCATCGCCCCCGAAACAACCCGCCAATGATGCCGCTCAAACGTCATTCCTCAGTTCGGGGTTCAGTGTCGCTCATCCACACTCGCTAGAACCCACTCCTTCCTCGAAGTGTTGGGAATCAAGGAACATTACCAGATCATTGTTGCTTGGTGAACCTGTGCCAGTACCTGCCCCAAGCTCCATATAAATAGGAGAGGGGGAGGGTAAGTAACGATCATTGAATTTATGGTTGTTAATTTAATAGGAACCTTCCTAAATTCCAACAACGTTGTTACTAAGTATTAAAAGGGTCAAGAAATTTAATTTATTGACAGGTCTCTAGTCCCATGATACCGCTTTTTTGTTGGAGGGAAAGAATGAAATAAATAAAATAACAAAGTTATTTTATTATTCTTTTAAAAAGTACAAAATATAACTTTTTCTTGAGACTTTCTACGGTCGAATTCAAGCTTCCCTTAAGAGAATCCCAGCACTATGGATTCAATGGTGACCTCGTATTTTTAATATGAACACTAGTTCAAAATATAGAAACACTGCCCACACATTTTCTGAACGTACTTAAAAAAGTTTAGAAATTTATTTCGGGCACACCGGGACTGAGAATCACGCGCAATCAATTTTTGCAGACTCATAATAATTATATATATATTTACATATATATAAATTACATGTAAAAAATGGGTCTTTAAAACTATCATCAACATATCTCCAGTATAACCTATGGTGTATTTATCACAATTAATTGATTTCAATGCTCAAAAAAACAATTATAGTTTTTGATATTTTCATATAATTTATCTAAATCTTGAATGATGAATTATTTTCATAATCCAAAATTTTTAATTTATATTGATGGAAAATCAGGAAACACATAGGACCATTCCAGAAGAAATAGTAGTACAATTAGGATCTTAGCATTATTCCATTGAATGACCACATAACAAGAATTATGACATATCTTTTAAATCATTGAAAGAATATATAGTAATAAATAAGAGACATGTGATGTATAAGAGTAAAAAGAATTTACACTTATGCGTAACTCCCATATATTTTAAAATAAGAACATTGTTTTTGATATCGTATGTGACATGAAATACCTAGCATAAACAATCAATGAAATATATTTTATCAAATTTAGTCTCATTATTTTCTTGTGGAACATGTATCCATGAGTTTAAATTTGAAGTAATATAATATAATGTTATAACTCACGGTTGGGTATGATGATAGTTATAAATTATATATATAATTTTTATAAAATAAATTTACATATATTTCCATTCTAAAAAATATTCCTTTTCCAATTTCCATTCCATAGGGTATATGATAACATCTCCCAATAGTATGAATGACTACCACCTTATGATATTATGTTATTAGTTTTTCAATAATTCTTATCCTTAATGTTAATGATGCTAATTTTAGTGAATATATGTGATAGAATTGAAATAATTATAAACATTATGTCATATTTATCATTCTTAAAAGATACTATATCATTTTATTTCATACCTTTTTAGTCGTTATAAGATGATAACATCATTCGTGTACGTGTCGACTACCTCTTTCACAATGTGATGTGACTATCTTTTCATTAACAGACCATAAAGATGATATTTATATGTATATTCAAATAAATGATATTGTATCTTTGATATTATTATCATTATGTAAATATAAAATATTTCTTATCTCATTTCCATAATAATCATTGAAAAATTGAAATGTTAATCATGAGTATGTTTGTCCTAGAATCTCTTTGATCATAACATACATCATTTATCATAAACATCATTCATGATTTTTCTAAAAATTATTTTTTATATAAATATTATAATTATGCATTAATTATTTCTATATAGAATATTTAACTATATAACATATGAAATAATCAGATCTCTCATGACAAAACCCAGTTGAGAAAATAAGGAAATAAAAAAATAAAATAGTAAAAATAATGAATGATTGTTAAAGATTGAGTGATGATATGTTTTAATGGATAGTATATGATATTATAAATATTAATATGGTTCATTAATAATTTATTAAAATTGTAAAAACGAATATACATGAGCTTAAATAATTTTCAACCAAATGGAGTCATCAGATTATGATCTTCATCTCAATTCCCTTTAATTGAGGCACATTGTAATTTTATGCATCCAATTTATTCTATATTGTGCATATAATACCCCATTGACATTTAATATATTGAATAAATAATAATTCACTATATTAAATTTTTAAATTTGAAATTATCCATCCAAGGGGTTTTGAAATAAAAGTTACCAAGTGGTAAAGAATTTCATAATTCAATATCTCTCTCATTGGGTTACAATACTTCATCATTTTGTTTCATATTCTATGATATCTATATAATAAATTTTAATTATATTATATATAATTTCTTGTTTTTTCATCTCTATTTACATTTTATACACATAATAGATTCATTTATTAATTCTCACTCCATCATTAAGATCATTTTAAAGCTTCATTTCAAAATCTAATTTTCACCAGGATTGAATATTTTTTAATTCCATTAAATGAAATTAATTTATTACAGGATAATAAAGAGAATTAGATTTATTATAATATAATTATTCCTAATAATTTTCAGTAATGGTACCATTTATCTACTCTTTTGAACATAAATAATTGAGAAAATATTTTTAATAATATATGAATTCATTTTTATCATTAGTAGGAAATTCATTTTATTGAAAAAACCATGATTTCTAGAAATATTTTTAAAATGTTCTATAAATTTTCAAAATTACTCATTATATTAATTTGTACCATTTTTTTCTTTTATGAAAATGTATTCAAAGGAATAATTATTTTATTTTCAAGAAGGTCCTATTTGGATTTTACCAAAAATATTAATGGGACATTTGTTTTAGCTCACTCACCACGTATATAATTTCATTCCACCATGACCACTCAATGTTTATAAGATTTAATTATAAGATTCATATATAATTTAAAAAATAAACATATTTTCTAAATTTTCTGTGAAAATTTAGTTTTAAAATGCAATTTTCAAAATTAAAAGTTTATTTCCCTTAATATTTTTTTAAACACCATTTTATGGTATATATTTCCTTAAATAAGAAAAAAAAATTATTTTATTTATAATACACTTTAAATATGTAGTATTGATACTATCCTTATTCATTATACAGATAAATTATGATAGTTTGGACAAACTAATGTTATGCATTCTTTTCCCTAATTTATTTATTACTATCATTCACTTTCCCTTAAATTACTTACATTCCCATTGATATTTATATACACTATAGATAACCATATTATTTATCAAGGATATATTAATTTCATAAAAAAATACAATTTCTAGATATTTTGTTCGTCATTTAATGTTATTTTTCTATCAAGGATAATATTGATCAATCCTAATTCTTGATTGAATATGGTTATTTGATGATAAGAAACATTGTTTAGGAAATAAATCAACTATTTAATATATGTGGAATGCTTTGGATATACATTGATGGGTGGGATCTCAAATTATATATCCCCTCAATGCATCGATACTCTCATGAGCTGAATCCATAAGCATTCATTAATCAGGTTTCTACATGTAGTTTTAAAATTTATTATAAAATTTCTTAAGGGTAGATGTATCATGATGCCTGCGATCATGGTTCCCCATAATTAAAACTTTACATAACTAATAATTCAGTTATAATTATCACATCTATTTTAAAAATGATATTTTCTACAGCTGAATTTAATTCATATTTTATTAGTTATATGGTATTTTTTTAGTTGTTTACATTTCCATGTTGATTATTAGTTATTTAATTTTCCATGATATTTTCACAATGATATTATATTTAGATGAATTTAATTAATATTTTATTGATTAAATGGAATGTGTTCCAAGTTATTTAGCTCTCCATGTTTATTATTCGTCTTCTAATTATGATAGGCATGTTATTGATTATGTTGAATGTTATTTTACTGATTATGTAGGAATATTTTTATTCATTATCAAATAATGATATATTCTATTACACATAATAATTACTAAGAATTTGATCTCACTATTATTTTGTTTCCTTTCAGTAGGATTCTATAAAGTGTACTATGATTGTTGTGTATATATTTCTTGATAGAATTATTAAATTATTTAAAAAATTGTATGTTGCAATATTTTTACAAAATTAATTTTGGATTCGAATATGTATGTTTTTTATGAAGACTAATAAAATATTAAATACAACAAGATGTGGTTCCTTATATATTTTATTAATTTAATAATGCGTACACTTGATACAAGGAAATTGATTAAGATTTTCTATAGTTGGTATCATAAGAAGTTTAATAGAAAAATTGTGAACTATATTTTTGGAAAAAAAGGAAACACATACCATTGATAAACATTTAGAATAATTATATAAGCACATCATAATGTTTTTTTATGGAATATATTATGTTATTTTCTTAGAAATACATTTCGTCCGAGGTAATACATGTGGAAATGATTCTGAAACATTTTTACGTATGCGTAATAACATAGAAAATGGATCATTGGTCTTGACCCGATCGTTAAATTGTGGACCGCAAATAGCCTTACTGCACACCAGATTTGATAGTCTTAGGGGGATATGTTTAGGAGAAATCAAATTTTCATTATAAACAATTATGAAGGTTATAAATATATGGTAAAAATTAATAACCTATGTTAAAACAAAGGTATGATATATTAAAAAACATTTCATTATTTAAACATGATATAGATGATTATATTATTCCTCAACTTCGATTATCTTTTCTCACATTATAGATTTTTTTCATATAGTAGTTTAAACCTGAAGGGATCCTTCTAACATTGAATACGAAGGAAAAAGTGGATAATATGAGAAACCAAAAAAGGTGATGACATGACTGAAAGATATGATGATTATTCCAAACTTTTGGTAACTATATCATTATCTGAGTAAATTAAAATTCTAATGTTTAACTTGATGAGCAAGGAATGAACTATTTTTAAATAAAATGGAATAGGTATTTATTAATATTCATAAATAAGTTTATAGACGTATTTTTAACAATGTTATTTTTTATTAATAATTTCGATATATCTATGTATCATTTTAAAAATTAGAAGCTTATATGTATTCATTAATTTAAGAGTTATGTACCCCATCAAATGATTTTGAGTTTAATATTTATCATGAAATCAAATTCTTAAACACCTCTTTTTAGGTTCTAGGAGATGGGATTCTACCAAGATTAATGATATTTTGGGGGAAATTTGTTGAAATAAAATCCATTGGTTTAATTTATGTTTTAATGGAAATGTTATTTGAGAAACAATTAATTTACATTCTATAGACATAAGTTAAGAGGTATTGATAGTATTTATGGTTAATATGATCACTAATTTTATAATAATAATAGTAAAATTATATTATTAGATTTAATGGAAAAGGAAATGTTTTATTGAAAATTATATCAAAACATGTTATTTAATTATTAATTTTTTTTCAAGTATGTACATCATATTTTAAAGGAATGTTATAGGATTTAAATAAATATGGTTTTAGAAAAAGAAAAACCTATATGTTGGGTGAAAACATACCTTGTTCAGCAAGGATGTGGTGCTTGAACACACAATTAAAGGATAATAATGGTTAAATTCCAACCACCAACCTATGTTATATCCTAGTTAATATTCCATTAGTTAAATTATTTGAAAATTTTATTTTAATGATGAAATAACAGTGTTACTATTGGGGTTTATAGATTAATGTGTTATTTTTGTAAACATTTGGTTTCCATTTTGGTTTTGGAAAATTGTACAAAATGGAAGAAATGACTTGTTACTATTTTATGGATATTACAATTAGATAAATGTGAATTTTAGTCCTTTAAGCATAATAAATTTCAGTATTTTTTATTTCATGGTGTTATTGACTAACAGGAAATTGACCAAAGCACAACCAAATGATGAAATTATTCGTAAGAAGTAGAGACGTATCAATAATTTATATTTTATTTTATTATTAGTAATTAAAATGATTCCTAAACAAAAAAAAGTATATTCAAACAAAAATTATATCGCATATTATTTTTATATGTTGAATTATATGGTCTTTTAAATGAATCATTGTTTTATGGTTTTTAGGTACATATAATTCAACATATAATTCATTTTTCGGTGATCAATGACCTCCTTTAGATTCTATAATTATTTTAACTTTTCATTCTGGTATATATCATTAATTTCAATAAATATTCTCATAAATGAACCCAAGATATGAATTGTTCCATATGAGCTTCGTATTTACCTTTATATATTATTAACATGATGTTTTATTTGTATTTTTTCCATTGTGGGATTTCAAAAAAAAATCTCAGTTATAAAACACTTGATTTCTGAATTAAAGATAAAATTTTGGGGAAAAAACTATTTAATATGGGTATATTGTAACACCCTAATATTTTAAAAAATATTTTTTTGATATCACATGTGAAATTCAACATCGATCATGATCAACTAAAGAAATAGTCTCCTTTAAATTTAATCTCTTTGATAGCTTATAGAAAATGAAATCCCGAGTATAAATGAACCATAATATAGTATACCATTATAACCTAGATATTAAATTGGATAGTATGAATATTATTAAATAAATTAGGAAATTATATTTATTTATTGTTACAAAATAATATTCGAATCTATTAAATGAAAAATATTTTTTTTTTAAACAGTATTGTTCTAAATGACGGTTTAGTTCCCCTTTGCAGAAATAATTTAAAATTAATTCTAAAAATATGAAAAAATTTATTTGATATATAAACATCATTTATTAAATCACCATATTAAAATTATCTTAGGGTGAAATTTTAATATTTTGTATGATATTTCTTATTTTTTGATTAATTTTTTTTATTTTAATTGAAAAAATCCTTTCCCATTAAATTATTTATAAATTAATACTATATTGTGAACTGGATTTAATATTAAATTAGTTAAATTATATTTTTATTAATACAATATATATATTTTGAATCATTTTCTTATTGATTTTTTATATAAAAGCATTGTAAACTTTTGAATATTTTCTTCCTGAAAACACGCTTTCTCAAAAAATTTGTGAGACTAATTTTAAATTAAAATTTTCAATTATTTAGAATGGAATTTTGAAAAATTTATTCCATAGTTTTATTTAGAATAATTTATATTTTTTAATATGGTGATTTTTTTGAGAATATTTAATTGTGAAAATAGTAAAAATTATTTATCGCGGTTCTTGTATGAATGGATTTATCGGGGGTTAAACTACAAAGACAAGGGTTAAAATGATTTAAATGTTTGTAAAATATATTTTATGGAAATATTTAGAAAAATTTATATATATATATATATGTATTAAAGACCCTATTTTATATCATTATGGATTGTTAGAAATGTGGGTATTGCATTTTCATTTAAAAATTACATGTTTTACACTAATCTCACTCATAAAAGGAGAACCCTCTCCTATCTTCTTTACAAATTATCACACATTATTGGCCAATAATTACCCAAATCACTTCACAACATTCATAATTTTATCTTAGGATCTGTACACTATGATTAAAGGCTTCCTCGTATATATTTTTTGGAAAACCTAATGAGATTTCATGATGAATAAGTAATGACCTTAGATAATAATTTTTATATTATTTATTCCTCAAACACCATAAAAAATTATTAAATCATCATGATATAATAATATAAGTATATGAAATGTAATTATATGTTTCTATGAATATTCATTTACAATAAAATATCAATAATTCAATCAAATGATTAAATAAATCGTTATTCGTGTGTGTGGCGGACTACTGCCTCACAAGTTGATGCCATTTGTGCTTCCATTACCACCTCTCATGTTTGGGTATGATGATGGATATAAAGTATATATGTGATGTTTTAAAAATAATTACACATATTGAGATATTATGTAACATATACCTTTTTAAATTCAATTCTATAGGGGGTTTGATAATCTATCTCTTATGTACAATGGATTACCTCCTTGCAAAGTAATGTGATTATTTTTTTGAAAACGATTTACATGGAATATATGATGGGTAATGTTATTTAATATATGTGATATACATGATGTAATTATGGTTTTCATGAAATATTTATTTATATAATATTATTATATATAATTTTATTTCTCACCTTTTCACTCAATTAATATTTATAACATCATTCATATATGTGTGGACTATCACATTCACATTTGGATGTGACTCTCATTGTAACGCCCCGACCCCAGCTACCCAGAGTCGGTGCATTACTTACATAACATTGTCATGATCACAAGAAAGATAAAATCTCGAAAGACCGATTGGTTTAGTATCCTTGGAAACACTAGATATATTCATAAGTCTTACATTACATCATAAAATGAAAAACTAATACAACAACATATTGTCTCCATAATCCACACTCATATCCCCACATAATATCCATGCAGGTCATTCATAATTTACTTCTTCACTTCCTGGGTAAAATAAAACATAGAAAAGGGGTGAGCTCAAATCCCAGTAAGGATAACAATATAGCGGAAACTTTCATAAATAAGAATAAACATTTAAGGCAATGTATAACTAAAACAAAAGCCTTTCAAACATGAACATTCAACATGGTATGGCATAAATAAAATGAAATAATGCCATTTACTTATTCACATGGATATTCTACTGATCGAATAATCACATGCAAAAATCAATAACCACTTTCATAATGTTGGAATGCATAATGCCAGACTATCATAACAACATAGTCAAGGCCTCATGCCAAGACTACAAATAAGATTTTGTCAAGGCCTTGTTCCAAGACACTAGTTTGTCTCATGAGACCTACCGATGCATCGAGGAGCTATAGCGGGCTCCACCCGTCACATATTAAGTCCAATGCATTCCCATATGAAAAGGTTTAAACATAACATAAACATTCGTATTAAAACTAGCATACAAAATGTCAATACTTTCACCATAAACCATGAATGGTATATAAAAAAATAGCACATCCACAGTCAAACATATCACAAAGCCTTCAATACAATATAAAAGTTTTGTATCATAATATATCATCCTTAAATAAGTGTAAAATCCATTAAAGGATGTTGACATAGATGAAATCAAAACTCTTTTTAAAGAAATATCTCTTTCTATTTTGAAATCATTTAAGAGACATATATTTATAAAATAAAACATTTTCTTTGAAAATATTCTTATAAGATTGTAAGGGAATCTTTGACGATTTTATAATGGCGGAAAATAACCGCACCCGCCGTATAAGTTAAAAAACATTCTTATATTAATTCTGTCGAAAAGGTTAAAAAGCACCTTGTTTGGAAAACGACAGAAAGATTCCCTTATAAACCTCTTATAAAAAGTAAAACAAGGGTATAAATGACTTTAACCCATATTCTTTTAAATATTAAAAATGTTTTGAAATACATTTTGAAGAAACATGGATGTGGATGATAACGAGATCCCAGTAGATTATTACGTATAAACAATCTCGGATAATGAAGAGATTTTGAAATAACCCTTACCTTGTACTTTTCCTTGGTTGGGGTAGGTTAACCTCCTGTATAATGGTGAAATAATTGTTATTAAATTATATAATAATCATATACATTATTATGATATCATATATGATCTTTTAATATTGATTTGATAATAATATCTTAGTAATATCGTTGTTTCAGGTGTGAAGTTACTCATTTTATTTTATATGTTTTGTTACATAAGCCATGTTTGTTGTATCTTATTCATATCCAGAATGATATCAAGTTCTTAAACATCATTTTTAAATCATCAAATGATAATTATACTTGA
Organism: Viscum album; assembly: GCA_963277665.1. NCBI lineage: Eukaryota > Viridiplantae > Streptophyta > Magnoliopsida > Santalales > Viscaceae > Viscum > Viscum album. Next base: position 1,738,614,582 of record OY728151.1, read on the forward strand.
ATGGATACGATGGAGAATGAATCTCATCGCGTTCGTGGAGACGGTAGTCCGTACGTACGGACGAGCGACAATATCATTCTTTTGATATTAAAATAATATATAAATGGATGTTATATCATATATACAGAATAATTAACATGTTATATTTATTATTTACATGATTTTCACATCATTATTATACCCATCCAAATAATAATATATTGAATAACAATTACACCACGACGTGGAGACGGTAAGCCGTACGTACGCACGTATGGTGACATGTTATTAAAAGGGTGGATAGAATACTGAATATGTTTTTACCATATTTATAATAACATCACAGTATATGTGAGATACTGGAGTTATTATTTTAGAATGTTAACAACAATGGAAGAATAAGTGGAAGAAGAAATGAACTTGGAAAAGGGTGGTGAAATCATTACCTCTTCTTCGGGCTCTTCCTTTTGATTTGATCAAAAGGGCTCCTTAGGTTGGCTTTCTGATCAAACTAAGGCCTCTAGGTTGTAGTGAGGGAAGTTGGGAGAGTATTTGGGCAGAGTTTGGCCGAACCAAAAGGCTTTGACGGTGTGAAGAAATGAGAAGGAGTGGTCTCCTTTTATAAGGGAGAGAAGGGGCTCTTTAGGAAAGAGTGAAAGTATTACTTTATAATATAATTATATTAGGTTTATAATGGTCCAAAAATCATTGAGGTAGAAGATAAGATGACTAATATTCTAAATAACATCAACCAATAATAATTGGATAGGTTTTAGATAATATTTTAATCATTATAATCTTATTTATTTAAATGATTTATTAATGAGGTAAACATTGCATCATTATTGTGTCATTAATAATTTAAATTATTATATGTCTAAAAATTATAAATAAAATATCATTATGTAGTAAATCGTTTCAGCTTTCTAATGAATATTTATAATCGAAAATCCAACATGTATAACCCTATGTAAAAATTGTTCTTCTAAAAGATGTAAGCTTATGCCATTTTTATTTTTATTTTAACTTTATTAATATAATGTGTCCCTACCACATACAAGTGGCTCTAAGGGGTCCCCAAATCTACCCAAGGATGCCCATGGTCGGGTATGTGTCCACCAATAAGGTTAAGACACGTTTTAGGGTAATTTTGTATTATTATAATATTATTTTTTAACCCTTATTTACCGAATTTACCCTTTAACCATGGTAAATAAAATATTTACCGCAGTAATTATTCAAAATGTGTAAAAATAAAAGTTACCTATTTACATAATTTGGACATCCTGATTCCAAATATGTAATCCATTTTTCCAAATTCAAAACATAGAAGTGGCATAAATTAATTTAAAATTAATTCCAGTTGTTAAAATAAAAAGCGTGTTTTTAAGAGATAATAACTATCAAAACATTGACACTTGTTTATGTCTGGTTTAATTGTGAAATTATGTCCAATGACAAACATTAAATTAAATGGTAAAAATATATTATAAATATACTTTAAAACCACTCAAATTCATAATTTATCAATATTAATTATTTTGATTAAAAAAGTTGATTTTAATTAAAATTTAGTAATTTTCACTATTCATCAAAATATAAAAGTTATCCGAAAAGTACCAAAATTTCACCTTAGGCTAAAATCGATATTCCGAATCCAAAAATGAAGTCCATTTTGAAATATAAAATATATATGATTTTAAAAAGTAGGTATTACTATTTACAACGGCTAGTTTAATTAGTTGTGGTGTGTGTTAGAACTCGAGGTTGCGTACAACACACGCTATCACATTATTCGAAGGGAAACATACCGTGGATGTTTGGGGTGTTACATTCTCCCCTCCTTCAAATAATTGCGTCCTCGCAATTTCTAGGGTATTACTGCATAAAAATACTCGGGTGGTTCTTCATCATAAGTTCCTCGGGTTCCCACGTTGCCTCTTCCATCTTATGATTTCTCCACAGAACTTTTACCAGATGCGTCGTCCGGTTTCTCAGTACTTGTTCTCTTATATCAAGAATCCTGACAGGCTCTTCACAATAAGACAGATTAGGTTCCAGTTCTAATTCCTCATAGGTGAGTACATGTGTTGGGTCAGGCATGTATTTTCTCAACAGAGATATGTGGAACACATCGTGAACTTTGGAGAGACTTGGCGGCATTGGCAATCGGTAAGCTACAACCACAACTCGTTCTAGAATTTCGAAGGGTCCGATGTAGCTGGGACTCAATTTACCTTTCTTACCAAAACGTATGACTCCCTTCCATGGAGATTCCTTCAGGAAAACATGATCACCGACTTGAAATTCCAAATCCTTCCTTCGATTATCAGCATAGCTCTTCTGCCTACTTTGAGCTGCTTTGATGTGATTTTGGATTACCTTCACCTTTTCCACCGTTTCCTCCACCAGTTCTGGGGCTACAAGTTTTCTTTCACCAACCTCATCCCAACAGGTTGGCGTACGACATCTCTTTTTGTATAACGCTTCATATGGTGCCATCTGAATACTCGAATGGAAGCTATTGTTATAGGAAAATTTTACCAGTGGTAAATATTGATCCCACATACCATGAAAGTCAAGTGAGCAAGATCTCAACATGTCTTCTAGGGTTTGAATAGTCCGTTCTGATTGTCCATCTGTCTGAGGGTGGTAATCAGTGCTCAAATGAAGTTCAGTATCCAGGGATTTCTGAAGACTTTTCCAAAATCTTGAAGTAAAACGGGGATCACGATCAGAAACAATCGACAGGGGTACTCCATGAAGTCTCACAACTTCATTAATGTATAGTCTTGCTAGACGTTCCAGGGGTATATCTTCTCTTATATCATGAAAATGTTCTGACTTGGTAAGACGATCAACAATAACCCATATTGCATCGTTCCTTCTAGGAGTCTTTGGTATCCCCATGACAAAGTCCATCGTAATATTGTCCCATTTCCACTCCGGTATGGGAAGAGGTTGCATGACTCCTCCAGGCTGTTGCCTTCCAGATTTCACTTGTTGACAAACCATACATCATGACACAAAATCAGCAATCTCCCTCTTCATTTTGTCCCACCAAAAATGTTCCTTCAAATCTCTAAACATTTTGGCGCTCCCAGGGTGTATAGAGAAATTGGAACTATGAGCATCATCCAGCAATTCCCTTTTCAGATCAGGTAAATCGGGAACACAAAGTCTCTTCCCGAATTTCAAAATTCCATCTTCATACAAAATGTCTCTCAATCTCCCATCATTCAAAGCTTTAATCTTCTTCTGAAATTCTTCATCATCGGTCTGAGAACTCTTAATCCTTTCTAGTAAAGATGGTTTGGCAACCATTTGAAAAATCATTGATGTTTCACCTTCCCTGGTTATTCCCATGTCCATCTTCACTAGATCCATGAAAATTGGATCCCTTTAAATTCTCATATTGTTAAAAACTCCATGGTCTTTTCTACTCAATGCATCTGCCACCTTGTTTGCTTTCCCCGGGTGGTAGTGTATCGTGCAATCATAATCCTTGAGTAATTCAATCCATCTCCTTTGCCTCATGTTGAGTTCTTTTAGTGAGAAAATATACTTCAAACTCTTGTGATCAGTATGAATCTCACATTTTTCACCATAGAGGTAGTGCCTCCATATCTTCAAAGCCAAGATCACAGCTGCTAACTCGAGATCATGAGTAGGATAGTTTTGTTCATGAATTTTCAACTGTTGTGATGCATAGGCAATAACTCTATCATTCTGCATAAGGACACAACCAAGTCCATTCTTTGATGAATCACTATAAATAACGAACCCATCATTCCCCGATGGTAGAGTCAATATAGGAGCATTGACTAATATTCTCTTCAGTTCTTCGAAACAGTCTTCACACTCTTTTGTCCAAACAAATTTAACCCCTTTACATGTGAGCTTCCTTAATGGGTTAGCCAATCGGGCAAAATTCTGGACGAAACGTCGATAATAACCTGCCAAACCAATAAAACTACGTACCTCAGTTATACTCGTAGGCGCTGGCCATTCTTTGATTGCCTTGTTCTTAGAAGGTTCAACAGAGATTCCATCTTTAGAGACAATATGGCCATGAAAAGAAATCTCCTGAAGCCAGAATTCACACTTGCTAAACTTCACATATAATTCATGCCTCCTCAGAGTCTTCAAGATAATGCGCAAGTGATTTTCATGATCTTCGTAGGTTTTGGAGTATACCAAGATATCATCAATAAATACCACCACAAATTCATCGAGATACTCCTTGAAAACTCTATTCATCATATCCATGAATACAGAGGGTGCATTAGTCAATCCAAACGGCATTACGGTAAACTCGTAATGCCCGTACCTAGTTCGAAATGCTGTCTTCGGAATGTCTTCCTTCTTCACACACAACTGATGGTATCCAGATCGAAGGTCAATCTTTGAAAAGTATTGAGCTCCATGAAGTTGGTCAAATAAATCATCAATATGAGGTAGGGGATACTTGTTCCTTATCGTTATAGCATTGATCTCCCTGTAGTCGATACATAACCTCATTGATCCATATTTCTTTTTAACAAAAAGAACAGGGGCTCCCCATGGAGAAACACTAGAGAGAATAAATCCCTTGTTACTCAATTCCTCTAGTTGTTTCTTTAGTTCGAATAATTATACAGTGTCCATTCTATAAGGGGTCTTCGATATAGGCCTTGATCCAGGAATCAAATCAATGTAAAACTCAACTTCTCGTTCTGGAGGATGTCCAGGTAAATCTTCCGGAAATACATCTACAAATTCTTTCACAACAGGTACATCCTTTATTTGAACATTCCTTTCCTCACCCGCAGTTATTTCATTCTCTTCCTCCCCAATAATTGAATTTAGTTGAGCTATTGAGGGTGGATCTAAATAAGAATTAGGTGGTGACGATTCTGCTCTAAAAATAAGGTGTTCCTTATCATTATCATCAAGAATCGTAACCTCTTTCTTCTAACAATAAATCTACGCATCATAGTCCGAAATCCAGTCCATACCGAGGATTATATCAAACTCAATCATAGGTATGACGATGAGATCAGCAGATAAAGAAAATTTATGTGCTCTAATGGGGACTGATTCACAAAACTTTGATGCAATGATACTTCCCTTAGGAGTTTTAACTGACAACTCCCTTATTAAATCAAATTGGAAATATCTAATTTTCTTAGAAAACTGGGAAGATATGAAACAATGCGATGATCCAGAATCAAATAATGCATTTGCTAAACTTGAGGAAGCCATTAAATTACCTGCCACCACGTCTTTCAGAGCTTCTACCTCAGCAGTAGTGATAGCATAGGCCTGGCCTTGATCCCTTGGCCTTTTCTGAGGTAAGTTCTCCTGACGCTTAGGACATTCATTTTCATAATGCCCCATCTCCCTGCAATTTCAGCACTTAACGTTGGTAGCTTCCATCTTCCCCTTGCAATCACGAGCTTGGTGGCCTTTTTCACCACACTTGTAACAGACTCCCATTCCCTTCAAGCAAGTACCAGGGTGTTTCTTCCCGCATTTACCAAAGGATAGATATTCAACCTTTCCCTTCTTCCCCTTATTTCCATTCCCAGATTGATTAGCAGGTCTCTTCTTCTCTTGCTTTGCTTTAAAGTCATAGGACTTTGAGAATTCCTTTTCTGTCTTGATAGCACATGAGACAATATCTTCGTACGATGAAAAGGATTGTGAGACTAATGCTCGACGGAGAAATGGTTTTAACCCATCAAAGAAACGATCAATCTTACTTCTTTGGTTACGTATATAATCACTAGCATACCTTTCTAACCTTGTAAAGTTAGCCTCATACTTTGCGACATTCTCATCCTCCTTCTGTCTCAGACTTATAAATTTCCTTTCCATATCTGCTCGATGGTCGCGAGGGAAGTATTTTTCTAAAAACAGATCTTTGAACTCCCTCCATTCCATATTTGATACTTCATCATCTTCCTTCCTGTTTTGAATCAATGACCACCATTGATCAGCATCTCCAGTGAGGCGGTAAACTGCCATGATAACTTTTTCCCTTTCACTGCTCCCCATAGCCTGAAATATTTTCTCTAGGGAATTTATCCATTGCTCAGCTACTAAGGGATTTGTACTCCCATTGAACGTTGATGGTTGTTGCCTCATGAATCGATCTAACATTGATCCTCCACGCTGCGGATCAGGGTGCTCCATACGAGTAATGTTATTATTCATAACCTGAGTAAGTTGTCCCAGTATGGTGATTAGCTGATCGGCTCCAGTTGCATCACCAGCTCCACTATAATTATCTTGAGCAGGAGGGCAATCCCTACATGGAGTGCGTGCATTGATATGGTTTCCATTTCTTCCACTAGGCACCATTTCTAAACAATGGCATAAACTAGATCAGTTTATGAATCAAAATACATAATCCCATACTTATAAAACACTCAACATAAATTGAACTATTTATGGATATAATCCATAATCATAAAAATGTTTTCTTTGAGGAAGTATATACTCATAAACCCTTCATAATGATTTGTAATGAAAATGAGAGTTATCCTAATCATATCCCCCGCGAGTGTCGTAACCAAGAGTGCAGCAAGGCCCGTTGTCGTGCACCAGTTCCCGTTCGAGTCTAGCTCAAAGCGGTGTTTTCGGGTTTTACCCCTAGGTACATCTGTGCCAGAGCCGCCTCTACCTGCTCGTATCCAGACAGGGATGTATTTCTCGGAAAACTCACAAAACCTCTACAATACCAAAATTCTAGGAAGTTCTTCTATACTAATCCTCAAAGTTCATCTTAGGTCTACGTGCTCTAATCAGAGTTTATCTAAATCTAGCATCCAAGGTTTGTACTAAACTTCCTCTGATACCAACTGTAACGCCCCGACCCCAGCTACCCAGAGTCGGTGCATTACTTACATAACATTGGCATGATCACAAGAAAGATCAAATCTCGAATGACCGATTGGTTTAGTAGCCTTGGAAACACTAGATATATTCATAAGTCTTACATTACATCATAAAATGAAAAACTAATAAAACAACATATTGTCTCCATAATCCACACTCATATCCCCACATAATATCCCTGCAGGTCATTCATAATTTACTTTTTCACTTCCTGGAAAAAATAAAACATAGAAAAGGGGTGAGCTCAAATGCCCAGTAAGGATAACAATATAGCGGAAACTTTCATAAATAAGAATAAACATTTAAGGCAATGTATAACTAAAACAAAAGCCTTTCAAACATGAACTTTCAACATGGTATGGCATAAATAAATTGAAATAATGCCATTTACTTATTCACATGGATATTCTACTAATCGAATAATCACATGCAAAAATCAATAACCAATTTCATAATCTTGGAATGCATAATGCCAGACTATCATAACCACATAGTCCAGGCCTCGTGCCAAGACTACAAATAAGATTTTTTCAAGGCCTTGTGCCAAGACACTAGTTTGTCTCATGAGACCTACCGATGCATCGAGGAGCTATAGCGGGCTCCACCCGTCACATATTAAGTCCAATGCATTCCCATATGAAAAGGTTTAAACATAACATAAACATTCGTATTAAAACTAGCATACGAAATGTCAATACTTTCACCATAAACAATGAATGGTATATAAGAAAAATAGCACATCCACAGTCAAACATATTACAAAACCTTCAATATAATATAAAAGTTTTGTATCATAATATATCATCCTCAAATAAGCGTAAAATCCATTAAAGGATGTTGACATAGATGAAATAAATACTCTTTTTAAAGAAATATCTCTTTCTATTTTGAAATCATTTAAGAGACATATATTTATAAAATAAAACATTTTCTTTGAAAATATTCTTATAAGCTTGTAAGGGAAGCTTTGACGATTTTATAACGGCGGAAAATAACCGCACCCGCCGTATAAGTTAAAAAAACATTCTTATCTTAATTCTGTCGAAAAGGTTAAAAAGCACCTTGTTTGGAAAACGGCAGAAAGATTCCCTTATAAACCTCTTATAAAAAGTCAAACAAGGGTATAAATGACTTTAACCCATATTCTTTTAAATATTAAAAATGTTTTGAAATACATTTTGAAGAAACATGGATGTGTATGATAACGAGATCCCAGTAGATTATTACGTATAAACAACCTCGGATAATGAAGTGATTGTGAAATAACCCTTACCTTGTACTTTTCCTTGGTTGGGGTAGGTTAACCTCCTGTATAATGGTGAAATAATTGTTATTAAATTATAAAATAATCATTTACATTATTATGATATCATATATGATCTTTTAATATTGATTTGATAATAATATCTTAGTATTATCGTTGTTTCGGGTGTGAACTTACTCATTTTCTTTTATATGTTTTGTTACATAAGCCATGTTTGTTGTATCTTATTCATATCCAGAATGATATCAAGTCCTTAAACATCATTTTTAAATCATCAAATGATAATTATACTTGAATGGATACGATGGATAATTAATCTCATCGCGTTCGTGGAGACGGTAGTCCGTACGTACGCACGAGCGACAATATCATTCTTTTGATATTAAAATAATATATAAATGGATGTTATATCATATATACAGAATAATTAACATGTTATATTTATTATTTACATGAGTTTCACATCATTATTATACCCATCCAAATAATAATATATTGAATAACAATTACACCACGACGTGGAGATGGTAAGCCGTACGTACGCACGTATGGTGACATGTTATTCAAAGGGTGGATAGAATACTGAATATGGTTGTACCATATTTATAATAACACCACAGTATGTTTGAGATACTGGAGTTATTATTTTAGAATGGTAACAACAAAGGAAGAAGAAGTAGAAGAAGAAATGAACTTGGAAAAAGGGTGGTGAAATCATTACCTCTTCTTCGGGGTCTTCCTTTTGATTTGATCAAAAGGGCTCTTTAGGTTGGATTTATGATCAAACTAAGGCCTCTAGGTTGTAGTGAGGGAAGTTGGGAGAGTATTTGGGTAGAGATTGGCCGAACCAAAAGGCTTTGAAGGTGTGAAGAAATGAGGAGTGGTCTCCTTTTATAAGGGAGAGGAGGGGCTCTTTAGGAAAGAGTGAAAGTATTACTTTATAATATAATTATATTCGGTTTATAATGGTCAAAAAATCATTGAGGTCGAATATAATATGACACATATTCTAAATAACATCAACCAATAAGAATTGGACAGGTTTTAGATAATATTTTAATCATTATAATCTTATTTATTTAAATGATTTATTAATGAGGTAAACATTGCATCATTATTGTGTCATTATTAATTTAAATTATTTTATGTCTAAAAATTATAAATAAAATATCATTATGTAGGAAATCTTTTTAGATTTCTAATTAATATTTATAATCGAAAATCCAACATGTATAACCCTATGTAAAAATTGTTCTTCTAAAAGATGTAAGCTTATGCCATTTTTATTTTTATTTTAACTTTATTAATATAATGTGTCCCTACCACATACAAGTGGCTCTAAGGGGTCCCCAAATCGACCCAAGGATGCCCATGGTCGGGTATATGTCCACCAATAAGGTTAGGACACGTTTTAGGGTAATTTTGTATTATTATAATATTATTTTTTAACCCTTATTTACCGGATTTACCCTTTAACTATGGTAAATAAAATATTTACCGCAGTAATTATTCAAAATTTGTAAAAATAAAAGTTACCTATTTACATAATTTGGACATCCTGATTCGAAATATGTAATCCATTTTTCCAAATTCAAAACATAGAAGGGGACAGAAATTAATTTAAAATTAATTCCCGTTGTTAAAATAAAAAGCGTGTTTTTAAGAGATAATAACTATCAAAAGATTGACACTTGTTTATGTCTGGTTTAATTGTGAAATTATGTCCAATGACAAACATTAAATTAAATGGTAAAAATAAATTCTAAATATACTTTAAAACCACTGAAATTCATAATTTATCAATATTAATTATTTTGATTAAAAAAGTTGATTTTAATTAAAATTTAGTAATTTTCAGTATTCATCAAAATATAAAAGTTATCCGAAAAATACCAAAATTTCACCTTAGGCTAAATTCGATATTCCGAATCCAAAAATGAAGTCCATTTTGAAATATAAAATATATATGATTTCAAAACGTAGGTATTACTATTTAAATCATCTAGTTTAATTAGTTGTGGTGTGTGTTAGAACTCGAGGTTGCGTACAACACACGCTATCGCATTATTCGAAGGGAAACGTACTTTGGAAGCTTGGGGTGTTACACTCATTTCATCACCACACCTAATGGATGCTATAGATAAGTTTATTTAAGGAAATAATATGATATTTATGATAAAATGAACATTATTTTAGGATAAAATGATCATTAGTTAATGATAAAATATTATACACCTCTATTCTATAATGATCATTGAAAAATGGCAACATTACCCATGCATATGTATGACCTATCATCTCCATTATTGTAACATACATCATTTTTAATTACAATATTTCATGAAAATTATTAAAAATTTAATTGATAAATGAATATGATGATTATTTCATGAATATAATTCTATAGATGTTGTGACTATAGAATATACAGAAGTACCAAATCTCTCATGAAAAAACACATTTGATAAAACAAGGCAATTGACACCTAAAACAATGAAAATAATGAATGATTATTAATGAACAAGTAATAAGTTTTTATAAAGATAATATATGATACTATTAATATTAATATTTTTCAGTTATAATTTAATAACATGTTTAAAACCATTATACATTAGGTTAAATCACATTCAACCAAAATCAATCATGTCGTACAAGACTTTGTCTCAACATCCCTTCATTGAGGCATACTATAATTTTACCGACATAAATAATTATATATTGTATATATGATACACCATATACATGTTATATCATAATTTACTAATAATTGATGGTATTTTATGTTTTTAATTCAAATTATTTCATCCATGTGAATTTTATTTAAATGGTAAAAAACTATAATGAATTACATTAGTAAATTAATTTTCGTTAGGTTATATTAATTATTATTTTTCTTTAATATTATAAGACTATGTGTTTATTTAATTCTGAAAAAACCTATATTACATTTCCACAAGTTTCATGATTAATTTAATTTTACAAATATAATTGAATCACTGATTAATTCTTATTTCAATGTTATGATCTTTATATGGGTTTATTTCAAAATATATTTTAATCAGGATTATTTATGATTGAATTTCCATTAATGGAAATTATTAGATAATTAGAAAATAAAAACATTTAATTTTCATATGCACTTATTATTACTGAATTATTCTTGTAATTTTACCATTTCCCCACTCTTTGGTACATAAAATAATAGATAATAATTTTTTAAGAAAATATGAATTCATTTCTCTCTTTGGTCACAAGTCTATTTTCTTCCAAACATATTTATTCAAAAAAAATTTATAAAATGTTTTTAAACTTTTAATAATGATAAATTAATAATTTATTTACCAATTTAAACTTTTGGATTTTATTTAAAGGAATCTTCATGTCGTTTTCAAAATATTTGCACTTTGGATTATCCCGAAAATTTGAATGGAAACTTTGTTTCAATGTAGTCTTATTGTAAAAAATTACATGTCCTAATCACCACTAAATTTTTAAAATGTTGCATTATAAATTTAAAAAATACTTCTTGAAGAATGTGATTTTAAATTTTTATTATAAACTTTTAGTTTTATAATGTTATTTTCAAAATGAAAATGGAATTTTCCATAATCTTTTTAAAGGCCTTTTTAGTATATTTCAATTATTTAATAAAGACAACAATTTTTTTTCTTCTACTCCCCTTTGGATATCTTTTATTGATAAAATTATTATTCATTCAATGTATTGGTTATGAATATTTTTACCATTTCATTTATTTACATTCACTAACATGATTAATTTTTGTATTCAATATGTTTCTCATGAATTATTCACTTTCATATGGGAATTAAATTTTCCCCAAAACATTCTTTTTGTTTATCGTGGATATGTTTTTTACATAAATTTTATATCATTTATACATACCGTCTTCTTACATTTAAGGTTTTTTTATCTAGGAAGATATTTATAAATGTTTATTCATTAGTGAATAATAATATTTTATGATAAGACACATTGTTCATTATGAAAATTGATTGTTTAATATATGAGTAATGGATAAGACATGTAGTGTAGTGTGGGGCCGAAAATTGTATAACCCCATGATTAATTTGTAGTGTCATGAGAATTATCAGTGATATACCAATAAATATATTTATACCTTTAATTTAAAACCATCATTTTAATGTTCTTGACATAGAGGTATGAATACACCTGAGGTCATGATGTTCAATAATTTAGAATTTACTTTATTGAAAATTCATTTATTATTATCCATGATATTTTCAAAATGATATTATATCTTTATGCATCTAAATATCATATTATTTAATAAATGGAATGTGTTTTCAATTATTTTCATTCCCATTTTGATTATTCCTTATCTTATTATCAATTATAATTTAACAATGATATTATCTCAGGATAGATTTCATTCTCATTTTATCGACTGAATGGAATCATTTAGTTAATTAAAATTCCTTATTTAACATATATTATATAATTATTACAACTATATTGAATAAATTTAATGTGTGTTTATTTATTTACCTTCCCATATTGACTGTTATTTATTTATTTATGATACATTCATCCATAATGAACCCCTTATAACGAATTGATCTCACCCTTATTTTGTTTACTATCCCCAGGATTTTCAGAAGTCCACTATGATAACTGTGAAGTGATATGCTCGACTGAATAATTTTATTCTTGAAAAAAATTATGATGTTATTTTGGAGACAAGTATGTATCTATTTTACTAAAATAATTAAACTATTCAGTCCATCCGGATGAAACTAATTGTGTTTTATACCGATGTAATGAATAATATACAAACTCCATGTTAGTATTGTTTTGTTCATTACATTACATGATCAGTTACCATTAAATAAGAATAATAAGATGTGAATAAACCTTATAAGTGTTTTTGTAAAATTTTCCTCTATGAGTATTATGGTAAAATTTATGGGGGACACACCGTAATCAAATTTTACATCTTGAAATCATGGTTAGATCCATTCTTTATTGTATTCCCAACACCAAAATTCTTATTTTCTGTAAATTTCCATAGTGGATCCAAGAGTTTATTCCATAAGAACCTTATTTTTTGAAGGAAAAAATGCACTCTTAGTACAGTATACATCATCCCAAATTCGGCACCACAAAACCCATGATTTTGGACGAATAAGAATAAATTTCATAGATAATAAACTCCAAAAATCCCTCCACACATAATATAATCCTTATCAAGGTTCATAATTTATGACCAATTTTTAAGAATTCAGTCTGATCCCCTCTCTTTATGATGGTGAAAATAAATCAAATATAATCTTTAATGAATTAATGATCACATTGGATTCTAGAACATTACCAAAGTTTTTAAATATTATAAATAGAGACCTTTCAAGGCCTTTCCAATCAACAACATCATCAACAAAAAATTTCTCATTTTCCAACATGCTCAAATATATTTTAGGATCGAAAAGATATCTCTTTCTAAATCATCTTTATCCTTATAGAGTGTAGTGAGAATTTAAATTTTTAATAACTTTATTCAATAATTATTTTTCCACCATAGTGTTTTTAATATTAATTTGGGTAATTGAGTTAAAATTATAATGAGATTTCATAATATGAATCCATTGTCTCCCTATTTCATCTATATTTGGTTCTTACATACCTTGAATTTAGGGACCGTACATCTTTTTCAATTTCCTTTAAAATTGCTTTGGACTATTCCTTATTTAGTTTTCTAGCTTTCATATTAAATAACACGTGTATATTGTAACCAATTTTAATGTATACCTTAAAAAAAGTGAAACTTTTTGTATATTGGCTTTCATTTAATAAAAGGGACTAATTAACATAAATCCTCAAGTGAATGATGATAGATATATAGGAATACCTTTGAGTACTACTATCAATATTCTTTAGCAAATATATTGTCTCATTGGCATCCATGTTTTAAATTATTTATCATTTTCAATAAACTATTTATTAAATTTTTTAATCCATCATTTAACAATTAATTATATTTATATTTTAAATAACATAATTGAATCTCTAAAAAAATTATTCATTTGATTATTAAATTTTATTTAATTATATGTTTTCCCATTTAATGTTTGATTCTTTATTTATATTAAAATGGAATTAACATTTCATTAATTCATAAATAATATTTTAAAATTGTATTATTTTCTAACAAATTTTAAAGGAAAATTCACCTCATCTTTCCATTTTACTCATATGTGGACTACATGTTGAGATGGTATGTGAGTATGATATACTCTATAATACCAAATGTAGGATCTAAATAATAGAGATACTATATGGAGTATCTAATGATGATTAAAATACAAGAGTGGGTGGGGGTGAATTGTACACTTTTAAAATTCCGTGGGAACTTTTAAAGAAGGTTATGTTTAACCAAGTTAAACAAGGTAATTCACAAAACCTCTAAGTTCTAAACACTTGATTGACTACAGAAATATGATTATGAGAATGTGGATCCGAAAATATGGTTCTGTAAAATGAAAATTAATAAATGATTACAACAAATGATATTCTACCATAAAGCATATAGAATCTAACTAAAACAGAGTACAAGTATAAGGAATTATAAGATAGTTTTACTTCCTTCAACAACACAAATGAAGTAGAAAACTTGTAACAAAACAAGAAATATATTAAATCTATTAACCCATAGAGTAGGGTATCCAATAGCCTTGGATAAAGGTCCCTTGATTTATTCTTTCAAGAATGTCTGTTTTACCCACACCAGGGTAAGCCCTCGATACAAAGATCGGAGTCTATGTATTGCTATCCCCGCGAGCCCTCAACTTCAAGGTAGTTGGCACATCTGTCTTCCTCAATAAGGAATCCCTCAATTTCAAGGTAGTCGGCACCTCTGTCTTCTTATCCCCAGAAGCCCTCGAATGTACTCACCAACATTCGGAGTCGCATGAAGCAAAAATAGAACAAGAAGTTCAGTACACACATAGAAATGAGAGTCTCTCTATAGAAATCACTTTATCTCATGTAATATATGGAGTTGTAGAACATTGTTGAGCTTATTCAAATGAGCTCCTATTTATAGGCGCATCTCCAACGATCTACTCCCTCCTACAATGGTCAAATATTCCCTTAAATCTTGTAGATACCTCTACACGTGTCACTCAACCAACTGTTAGATAGAAACAGAATAGACAATATCATTTTATAACAAAACATTTATAAGCAAAAATATAGTTACATAACCAAACTCAACAATTCGGTGTGTATGTAAAATTTTGGAGTATATGCAAATGATATTCGGGATCTATAAAACATGGATATTCATATTCTTTTTTCATAGAATTTGTCATAATAATTCGTAATGAGAATTCGTAATCAGGATTCTTCATTAGAATTCATAATGAGAAATCATAATTATAATTCTTCATTAGATTTCATAATGAGAATTTATAATCAGAATTTATCATTGGAATTCGTAATGAGAATTCTTAATCAGAATTCATCATCAGAATTTGTAATCCGAATTCATCATCAAAATTCGTAATGAGAATTCATAATTAGAATTCATCATCAGAATTCGTAATGAGAATCCGTAATCAGAATTCATCATCAGAATTCGTAAGGAGAATTTTTAAACAGAATTCATCATTAGAATTCGTAATGGAACTTTATAAAATATCGTACTCAGAATTCGTAGTGGAACTTCATTAGAATTCGTAACCAGAATTCAGAGTGGATCTTTATAAAAGATTGTATCCAGAATTCATATCCTAAAAACAAAATGCTTCATATCTAAGTGTCATATGATTCTGAGGATTTTGATATGACACCAAATTTTGTACTTAGACAAGATAAATAACATAGTAAAACATGGTAAGGATAAATTTCCTTGGGGAATGAAATTTTTCCTTATATAAGTAAAACACAAGGTAAAACGAGATTTTCCTTAAGATAAGGTATTTGTGATTTTTAAAACAATAAGGAGTGGTCAAGTCAGTAAAAAACCATAGTGACTCAACAATCTCCCCAAAGCATGATGGGATGGAAAAGTCATATGGAAAACCTTATTTACTCAAAAATATCCCCCATTTTGGAATGCACAATCATCCTTTCGAAAAATAACAAAAATACTTATAAATATTTCAGGAATTTAAAAATAAAACTTATATCCCTTTTACATTGGAAAAGAAGATTACGAATAACTCCCCCTTATGTTTTTGAACTCTATGGATCGTATTCAAGATTTCTGGAATGAGAATTCTCATGATCATGAGTATGGAAATCTTTTTAATGAGAACTCCCCCTTAGATAAAATCCCCCTTACTTCGGGATGTTTCTTCTTTACATGGAATTATTTATACTTAATGTTCTTTTTCCTTTCTCCCCCTTTGCGATTTTCAAAAAAAAAAATTGAGGGAATGGAAAACAAACATATGGTACCTAAAATATTAATACAATGAAATCAAATAAAAATGCGCCACCAAAATTTTCATTAGGATTGGAAAACATTTTAATAGAAAAATATTACAACAAAAGATCGGATTTAAACAAGGTTATCCTTCTTTTTTACTTTGGCATCATCTTCTTGAAAATGGTCTTCAGCTTTATTAGCTCCTTTTTAACTTCCTATGTTTGGTTCTCCAAGGCATTGATATTTTATTCCTGGTCCTTCAGAGCCTCTACCTATCCCTTTAGCAACTCATCCTGCTTCCCTAGATTTTCATCAAAATCGGTCTGAAGATCCCTTTCTGCCTTCCAATACAGAACAACAGAACTTAATTTCCCATTCAGATATTTTATGGCTTGTATCCTAACGTTATGCTCTTGGGAAAATTTTTCTTCAAAACAACATGAATGATCTTTGATATTACTATCTTCAGTTTCAAAATCATATTTTACATTCTCTTGGAAATCATCGAGAATCCGAAAATCATGAACTATTTTATTTGACCAAGATTCCATCTTCTTACATGATCTATTGTTGGCATTATAAAAGATCAGTAAATTTTGGAAATTATCCTCAATTTTGACACACTTGTCCATAACCAAGGACACAGAATCTGATTTTTGGTTCAGTGTGTGTTAAATCATCTGGAATGTTGAATCTATGTTTGGGAAAATTGGATGGTCTCAACCAACTTCTTCAGTGTTTGAACAACAAAATCATGCCCTAATGAAGATGATTCTGAAACTGAGATTTTACCAAGAGAAGGCTCTTTTTCAAGATAAAAAAAGTTTCTCTTCGATGATTCACCATATTTCTTCTTTCTAGAAACAACTTTAGATGGTGTGCCAACCACCACTTTTTTCCCTTTGTCTGTTCTCAGAATGGCTTCCTCATTCAGAGGATGATGCTCACTTTCATACACATAAACAACTCTATCATCATCTAACTCTTCTTTATGATTCTTAGCCTCAACATCCTCAGGATGATTGAAATCATGATTTTCACTTTCTTCATCTGATAATTTATTTAATTCTTCATCCTTCTCGGGAGTAGCTAATTTCGAAGACTCATCATGGGATGTTCGGAGTGAGAACTTCTCGGATAGATATCCTTTGTCCTCATATTGTTAAACTTGTTTTATCAGATCAGCTGTATCACCACATCCCTCTTATTCTCTTTCTTCTACTTCCACTTCTTATTCTACTTCCACTTCTTCTTCTACTTCCACTACTACTTTTACCTCGACTACTTCTTCTAATTCTACAACTTATTATTGATCAACTTTTTCTTCATCCACCTTTTATTTTTCAACAACTTTTTCTTTGAGTTTTTTCGTGAGTGAAAAACATATTCCCCAGTGTCTTAGGTAATCCTTCTACAAAGAATGATTTTGTAATAGGAATATATTCTAAGCCTTTCTCAACAGCCTTCAACAATGATTGTACAATTTCAGCTTCAAAGATTTTCTTCTTTAACTTCTTCACTTTATCTTGCTTCTCATGCTCTTCAGCATCTGATTCTTTCATGGCCTTAGCCTCAACAGGATCCAAACCGAACTATGGATCCCCTACTTTCTCAGATTTATTATCCTCCCTCCAATTTGATACAACTTCATCTGGGTAGGATGTCTACTTCTGGTGTTTAGGAGGTTCAGATTGGACATCCTTAGACATAGGAGTTTTGGCTTCAACTTCAACTTCTTTCAATTTTCTCTTCATCCCACCATTGTTGGACAGTTCAGCTTCTTCGGCAATTTTCAGAATAACCTATGTTTCTTCAACCGGTAGGTTATAAAACTCTCATGTCTCCTTGTAGAAGACAATAAACATCCTTTTGAGAGTATTATCACTAACTGGCATAACCTTACAATTCATAAGCTGATAAGAACATGAAATCCTGAATGATTCAAGACACTGAACAAATATCTTGGATAGGATATTAGGGTACATAATAATAAGTGTTCTCAAATTCCCATTTGTGATATTCTCTATTATACTGAGAATTTCATTCATCATGTTGATATTCCTTAGGTTTACCAAAAAATCCAGAAAATACATATGAATTTTCATTAATGTGTCCTTATCACCTCTTCTCATAATGAGGAAACCTTGAACCCATAAATGTATAATCCGATTGTTTGTAGATAGGTGAGCATTCTTCATAGTCATGACATCTGTAAGTCTAAGAATTTCTAGATATTTCACTTCATTGAAACTCCCTACGTTTTTAGGCTACTTGTGGGAACAATTTTATGGTTCCCCCTCATAGGATAACTCAACCAAGCTTGCAACCTTGATGTAAGACAGCTTTTAAATTTCTCCATATGACATGAAGGAAAACTTCTTCCTTCCATATTCCTCAGAGAAACAAACATTTTCATATAATTCTATAAGAATATCGGGATACACAATATCCTGAATCTCATTCTTTGATATAAAGACATCTTCTCATCCATTAAGCTTGATGTTCTATGAAATTATAGAATCTTACTTAATGAAATTTGGATATACCAACCTTTCTATGTATACTTTCCAATCTTCAATCGGCTTGATTGAAGACATTTATTGAGAAGGAGCTTCTCCAGACATTCAGACTTGAGTAATTTTGAAGAATCTGGAAGAGGATTTTAAAGAGGGGTAGAGCTTCGACACGCAAAAAATTTGAATTCCGATGTGGGATAACCATCTGGGGTCCTTTATATAGGCGATGGAGGAGACGATTCACCTTCCAAAACCAATCCAATGGTTGAAAAGATTTTTATCAGATCTATGTGATTTGCACGAGAGGGATGTGTAGGGTTTTTACTATGGGCTATAGAACTTGTATTATCACACAAAATTTTTGTTTTGGTAAAATTAATACCATAGTCTGTGAGTGGGTGTTGCATCCACAACACCTGAGCAAAACAACTTCTAGCTGCTACAAATTCTTCTTTAATAGTGGAAAGTGCTACTGAGTTTTTCTTCTTACAAAACCAAGATACCAATTAATCTCCTAAGAAATGAAAAGTTCCGGATGTATTTTTTCTATCAATTGTACACCCACCAAAGTCAGCATCTGAAAAAAATTTCAAAACAAAATCATTTCCCGATGTATAAAAGTTTTTTAAATCCATAGTTCCCTTTAAGTAGAAAAAAATACTTTTCACTGCCTTTAAATGAGATTCCTTCTGATTGTATTTATATGTAGAACATAAGCATACTGAGAACATTGAGTCTAGAGAACTAGATTTCAAGTATAGAAATCTTCCTATCTTACCTCTAAAAAATGTTTGATCCACTGGTTTCCCAGCTTCATCATGATCAAGTGTGTTTGACGTACCAATAGGAGTATTAATACTATTAGTGTTGTCAAATCCATACTTTTTAAGAAGATATTTAATATACTTATGTTGAGATATATAGCTTCCTTTTGGTTTTTGAGAAATTTGAAAACAAAGGAAAAATGTTAACTCACCCATAATACTCATTTCAAAATCAGAATTCAATATTTCCACAAAGGAATCATTTAAAGATTACTAAGTTGAACCAAATATAATATCATCAACATAAATTTGATCAGTGAAAACATTTTTATCTTCTTTCTTTATAAAAATGTTTTGATCTACATTTCCCTTAACATAATTATGTTGAATAAAAATTCATGTTAGTCTGTCATACATGGTTCAAGGGGATTTCATAAGTCAATACAATGATTTGGTATGTTTAAAGACATGATGATGATGTTTTGTATCTTCAAAGCAAGGAGGTTGTTCAAAAAAACATCTTCTTGGACATAACCATTAAAGACAGCACATTTCACATCCATTTGAGAAAGTTTGAAATTGAAGAATGCTGTAAAGGCAAGAAAACTACACATAGATTTAAGTCTTGCTACAGGAGCATAGGATTCTTCATATTTTATTCCTTCTTGTTGGTTATAGCCATTAACAACTAATCTAGAATTATTTCTTAAAATGACTCCATATTCATCACACTTATTTATGAAGACCCATTTTACACCAATAATAGTAGTTTCCTTAGGTCTTTCAACCAAGGTCCAACCTTTATTCTATTCGAATTCAGTTAGCTCATCTTGCATTGCTTTTGTCCAATCATCATCACCTAAAGCTTCATCAGTGCTTTTTTTCTAATTGGGAAGGAAATGCTAGATGTTCTACTTCATTCATTAAGGAACTTCTAGACCTTACATGTTGATTCACTTCTCCAATGATACAATCACTAGGATGATCCATTAGAAATGACTGATATGGGTTTTCTAAAACCTGTTCATCAACATAGGGTAGGAAATCATCTAGGGTAAATGTCTAAGAAATATTTTATTGAACATTTTCCTGGTGAGAAGGATCTTCTAACAAAGGTTGATAATCAGTTTTTGAAAAAACATCTGAAGATATAGGTTGGTATTGTTTAAAAACAAAACGATCAGTTTCATAAAATTCCACATGTACTGTTTCTTCAACAGTACAATTAGTTTTATTAAAAAAATCTATAATCCTTAGAAGATGTGTAGTATCCTATGAAAATTCCTTCATCATATTTTTGTACAAATTTATAAAAATTATCTTTAGTATTCAAGATGAATACTTTGCAGCCAAAAAACATAAAGTAGGAAAGTCTAGGTTTTCTTCCATTCTATAACTCATAAAGAGTTTTATTAAGAAAAGGTCTAAGCAAAACATGATTTATAGTATAACAAGCATTACATACATCTTCATCCCAGAAACGTCTAGTAATATAATAATCAGTCAACATGGTTCTAGATATCTCTTGAAAAATTCTATTTCTTATTTAAACTACCCCATTTTGTTGAGGAGTTTTTGGTTCTGAGAAGTTATGAGTAATGACTTTTCTACTACAAAAAGTTTCAAAATCAGAATTTTGAAATTCTCCTCCATGATCACTATGAATAGTTATCAAAGGAACTTTTTTCTCATTTTTAACTTGGGCTCTAAAACTTTTGAAATAAGAAAAATCTTCAGAATTCTTCACTATAAAATAGACCCATAAAAATCTTGTGTAATCATCAACTAAGAAAAATACATAATACATTCCACCAATGCTTCCAGTTTGTGTTGGACCAAAAAGATCCAGATGCACTAACAATAATGCATTAGTTTTTGAGACTTCACCAACTTATTTAATGCTTGATTTATGTTTCTTTCCATATTGACAAGGGTCAAAAACTTTAGAGGAATCAAATCTAAGATCCGGTAGAACCTTAACTAGTATCTTATTAGAGAGTTTGTATAGATTTATAAGGTTAAAGTGTCCTAACCTTCTATACCACAACTGATAATGATCTTCTATTGCACTAGGGAAAGGTAAATCCTGCTTCCTAAGGTCTTCTATGTTTAAAGTGTATATATTCTCGTGCCTATGGGAAGAGAGAATAAAATCTTCTTTGCAATTCGGTATAAAGCATTTATTATTCCTAAAATTCAGAAGGTAACCTTAATCAAATAATTGGATTATGCTAATGAGGTTGTTCTTAAGACCCTTAAAAAATAAAACATTTGAAATCAATGTTTTTCGGAGAAGAACAATGTTATCTACACTAATGATTTCTCCGTGAGCATTATCTATGAAAGTTACTTTTCCTCCCTTTCGTTATGATAATCATTTCAAAATAGCTTTTGTTACCAATCATATGCTGGGAACATCCACTATCCATGTACCATGTATTGTTGTTGGTACGTTCTCTATATTCTAGAAAATAATAAAAAGATTAGGTTGTCAGAATCCCATCTATCTTGGATATGGAAATCTCAGAAAGAAAAATCTTAGGTACCGATATCTTTTTAGAAAAAATAGGCCTTATGAAATCCTAACTTCTGAGTTTTGTTTAGGAAACAATTTTTTGACCAATTACCACCTCACTGACACATGGTGCATAATGGAGCACATTGAGGAACACAATAATTGTTACTAAAAATCTGTTTATAACCAGTATAACGAATACCATAACTATTCATTAGTGGTTGGATTTATGAATACATTTTATCAAAATTGTCTTTACCAAATGTAAATTTTGAAAAAAACATCCTCAAGGAAAGGATTTCAGATTTCAGTTTGATACTCAGGTTATTTTCTTCAAAAAAATTTGATTTTGAACTAGATTTAGGTTCAAAAAACATATTTCTTAGAAATTACTTTTTCTAGATCTTTAGAAAGTTTATCCATCTTATAATTTACTTCCTCAAGATTTTTTGAAATATTTTCAAAACAAAGATTTTTTTATCAATATATTTAGAAAGATCTGATATTTCCATTGTAAGAATAATATTCCTAGAATTTTCCTTATCAATATTTTTCACGTGTTTTGAATTCTCAATCTCAAGATTTTTGGAAAACCTAGAAACGTCATCATAGGAAAGTAAATTATTATATTCATCAGAAGAAGATTCTTCATCTGAAGAGTTATAATATTTAGTATTATTACTATGATTTTCATTTAATGAAATATTGGTCAATGATTCAACATTGTGTACCATAGCCATTAAACAACGATTTTCAATAGGTATCCTGGATAATAGACCAAGATTCTTCTGGCCAGAAGATTCCAAATCTGAAGATTCATCTAAAGAGTCACCACCACTGGAACTCCAGGTGTCCTTAGCTTTCAAGACATTCTTAGCATTAGCTTTGTAATAATTCTTCTTGTTTCTCTCAGAATTATTTTACTTTCTTTCCTTTATCTTGATCATAGAACAATTAGGTCTTATATGTCCATCTCTCTTGCATTCATAACATGTAACTTCAGAATCTTTATTTTCTTTCCTTTGTTTCTTCTTGTACTTGGAATGAATGTCCCTCTGTCTAACTATCTTGTTCATCCATCGAGAAATATTTGGTAACTCATTTTCTGAGGATTAACTTCTAGTGGATTCAGATTGTATAAAAACATTATTTGACTTAGATCTGGTTACCCTCTAAGGAGTCTTAGCTTTCATATGATTTGATATTGTTGTAAAATCAATAGTACCATTCCCATTCTTCTTCATTATATTATCATAATCTCTCTTCATTCTTATCTCATATTGAAGAAGGGTTCCAAATAGATCATCTAAATAAATTGTTGATACTTTCTGGTTCTCATATATAGTAGTTAATTTTGATTCCCACTCATTTTTCATGATATCTATGATCTTATCAACAATAGATTCATCATCGAATCCTTTCTCACCCATGCATTGTAAATGATTCACAATATTCATAAATCATTGTTCTACCTTGCAAACTGGCTCACCATAAAGAAAAATAAAGGCATGATACTTAGCTCTGAGCATAAATCTTCTTGTTTCAATATCATTAGATGTTCCAAAGTGAGTAACTTCATGTTTCTTCCAGATAAAATTTGATTCTTCATAGGATGAAACTTTTCTAAATATATTTCTAGTCATGGAGCAAAGAAAACTATTGCGTACCTTATAATTTAGTTGATATTCATGTTTCTCTTGATTGTTAAAGGTACTAACTTCCTTGTCATGGATTTTGTATCCTCCAGTAAGAATAACAAAATTTTCAACTCCATTATTGATAATGAAGGTCTTCATGAAATCTCTCAAATATTCATAATCAATTCCATATAAAATGGGTGGTCTTTTCGGATTTAGATTGTTAATGGAACCAATATTGATTCCAGCCATCTTGGAAGGAAGTATTTGCAGACAAACCTGTAGTAACAAAGACTGTAAACAAAGAAGATATTCCTCAGCAAGGATAATATAGAACTAGAGTAACACTAAGCAAATATTAATCCGAAAAACTGAATTCAAAAAATATAAATGAGACTAATTTTCTTCTGAATCTAATTGGGATATAAATTCAGATTTAACCAATCCTCTGATACCAATTGTTGATATGGTATGTGAGAATGATATACTCTATAATATCAAATATAGGATCGAAATAATATAGATACTATATGAAGTATCTAATGACGCATAAAATACAAGAGGGGGGTGAATTGTACACTTTTAAAATTCCTTTGGAACTTTTAAAGATGGTTATCTTTAAAAAAGTTAAACAAGGTAATTCACAAAACCTCTAAGTTCTAAACACTTTCTTGATTATGGAAATATGATTCTTAAATGTTTATCCGAAAATATTGTTTTGGAAAATGAAACTTAATAAAAGTTTACAACAAAAAAATTATACCATAAAGCATATAAAATCTAACTAAAACAGAATACAAGTATAAGGAAGTATAACATAATTATACATTACTCAATAATAAAAATGTACTAGAAAACTTGTAACAAAACAAGTAACAGTAGTAAATATTTTATCCCAAATAGAAGGGTATCCAACATCCTTAGATAAATGTCCCTTGATTTATTTTTAAAGAATGTCTATCTTACCCACACCAGGGTAAGCCCTCGATTCAAAAATTAGAGTCTCTGTCTTTCTATCCTCACAAGCACTCAACTTCAAGGTAGTTGGAACCTCTGTCTTCCTCGGCATGGAAGCCCTCAACTTCAAGGTATTCAGAACCTCTGTTTTCATATCCCCAAATGTCCTTGAATGTACTCAGCAACATTCTATGTCGCACGAAGAAAAAACTGAACAAGAAGTTCCGTATGCACTAAGAAATGAGAGTCTCTATATAGAAATAACATGAGTTCATTTAATCTCTAGAGTTGTAGAATAGTGTTGAGCTCATTCCAATGAGCACTTATTTATAGGCATATCTCTAATGGTCGGCTCCCTCCTCTAACAATCATATTTTCCCTTTAATCTAGGAGGGACCTGTACACGTGTCAGTCAATCAAATGTTAGATAAAAATAGAATATATGTCATCATTTTATAACAAAACAAGTGTAAGTAAAAATATAGTTAAATAACCAAACTCAACAATTCAGAGTGTAAGTAAAAGTTTAGATTCTAAGAAAATCATATTCGAGATCTATAAAACACTGATATTCGTATTCTGTTTTTCAAAGAATTTGTCACTATAATTCGTAATGAGAATTCATAATCAGGATTCTTCAGTAGAATTCGTAATGAGAATTCCTAATCAGAATTATACATTAGAATTCGAAATGAGAATTCATAATGAGAATTATTCATTTGAATTCGTAATGAGAATTTGTAATCCGAATTAATCATCAGAATTCATAATGAGAATTCATAATCATAATTCATCATCAGAATTCATAATCAGAATTTTTAATCATAATTCATCAATAGAATTTGTAATTAGATTTCGTAATCAAAATTCAACATCAGAATTTGTAATCAGAATTCGTAATCCGAATTCATCATCAGAATTCATAATGGAACATTTTAAAAGTTCATACTCAAAATTCCTAGTGGAACTTCATTAGAGTTCGTAACAAGAATTCGGAGTGGATCTTTATAAAAGTTCGTATCCAAAATTCAGATCCTAAAACAGAATGCTTCATATATAAGTATCATACGATTCCAAGGATTTAGACATGACACCGAATTTTGTACTTATAGAAGATACAGAATAGAGTAAAACATGGTAAGGATAATTTTCCTTGGGAATGGAAATTTTTCCTTATAGAAGTAAAACACAAGGTAAAAGGAGTTTTGCCTTAAGATAAGGTGTTTGTGATTTTCCAAACAAGAAGGAGTGGTCAAGTCATAAGGAAACTTTAGTGACTCATCAATCTCCCCAAAGCATAAAGTAATTGAAAATTCATAAGGAAAACCTTATTGACTCAACACAACATTTGGTATCAATGGACTTTTTATTTTTTAAATTTCATTATTTTCAAATTCATTAATAATTTTTATTTTCAAAAACATTAACATACCATTTGAATAGAGAGTTCATTTGTAAATTTAAAATTCAATAACCAATGGTGCACTAGATAGACAATCATTATGTCATGATATATTTGTTGATGGAACTAATTATGGTTATTGGATGTACAAAGTTTATAAATTAATTTGATCTATTGGAAATCATGTTTATTAATTGTTTTTTAAATTCTACACTCTTTCATCAGATAAAGAGGAAAAATGGACCCAGATGATATTTATTCTTTTGAATTAGATGACAAATCTATGATTATATAAAATTAGGGATCAGCTGTCTATGATTTTAACATATTTTATTAATTTAAAACCTCTCCAAAAAATTTAATATTATTATAAGTCACACATAAATTTGAAAAAATATTAATGATAAAAGGATTGACTGTATATAAAATCTTTTGATAGATTCTATATTCATCCCAACACGTTTATAACTTCTATTATCACTAGACCGAATTAAATTTGTAATTGATAAAATTATATTAGCTACTCACATTCTATATAATCATTGGTTACTAAAATATTTTTTAATAAGAATATTGTTACCAAAATTTACCATGATCCATTATGCTAAATATGTCAAAAATATACTAGTCGATAAACTAATTGGTTCTCTCATGATATAAGAGATAAAAAAGAATATTCAAACTGAAAAAGAGTCAAATAAGGTTAAATATACTAATATAAAAATTTCCTTCCTGTAAATAATGAAAATATATGTAAGACTGACTCCAACATTACCAATATTACCAATATGATGGAAATATACAAGAAAATTAATAGATCTTGTAAAAAATTCACAAATAAAAAATCAATAATTTGAGGTAACATGATACTATTGAAAAGAGTGTACACATCAAAACTATTTATCACATAAATAAGAAAAAAACAATATAAGAATTTTATGAAAGATCAAAAGGAATGAACATAGATTATAGGAGATGTCCCTTTTTATATATAATAATCAAGCAATGAATATACCAAGGGTTTTATTACACATGATGAGGATGGGATGAAGGTTAGATAGAAAATTTATCTTGGACTATTTAATTATAATTATTATTTTTAGACATATTTTATGAATTGTTTAAATTGAGATAATATTCTCGATAATAGAAATTAATTTTTTTTGTGATATTATTTGAAAAGTGAATGATCATAAAAATAAACTCACTATTTTTTAAAAAATAATGATGAACTTATAAATTAAAATAAGGACATGATTTTGAAACAAAAAGTATAAAATTATATTGAAAATTATGATTTAGAAATTAAGGATATTATAAAATACAATTATTATTTTACCAAAGGGAAAGAAAAATTAAATTATAATTTTTTTTTGAAAAAATACTATTAAATTTATCTATGTTTATGGTTGTTAAAATCGATAATATTTTCCTTACATTCTAAAAATAATTTTTTATATAAAATCTTTCAAAATAAATTTTGTAATTATTTCAATAAATCTGGTCATCTAGTTTATGGAAGAAATTTAAAAAATGATATATATTGTATAAATAAAATAATTCATCTTTATTTAAAAATTTAAAAAGGAAAATATTATTCAAAAAATGAATATATTCAAAAATATTTGTTAACATACTTATGTAAACCCAATATATGGGTATCAAAATTCATTATTTTTTAAACTTTTATATAATTTGTTTTCATAATTCTACATGATATATAGGGATAGGGATATAAAGACATTTTTATTATGATCCATATGATTTCAATCATCTATAATATTTTGTTGGATTACATGTAACTTTTGGAGACAAATGAAAATGAAAAATTTCCGGTACAATACAATTAGTTTCACTAAATTTAAAATTATTAAAGAGATTCTATTTATCAAATTATTGAAGAATAAATTAAAAGTTATTATTAATTATTTTATAGTGGATTAAAAATCCCTTATATAAGTTATTTTGTATTTTTTTAATTCACCATGAAAGCGCTTATTTATGGAATATGATTTTCAAAATTATTATATTATGTATTTGGAATATCGTCCATGTCAAAATGTTGAGTATTTAAGTGAAAAGGATAATGATTTATATATTTATAACCAATACATTGGACATTTTTATATAAATTATCTTTTTAAACTCTATCATAACTATCTAGTAAAATATTTATCAAAATTGAACATTAAATATAACATAGAGTGTGTTATATTAAAATATATAAGGCAACACAAGTGTCACTTCAATCATGAAAAAAATATTTCCTCTTATAAAGTCATATCAATTTTCTCCTTGAGGTTTTTATGAAAACTAACGGTGCTAGTTTCAAAGGTAAAAATTAAACCGTTTAAATGTTTAATCATTTTCTAGATTGACATGGATTTTCTTATTAGGTTATAAGAATGCGTTTTATAATGCCTTCATCTACCTTTTAAGGAAATTTGAAAACGAATAAGGTTATAAAATATTCTCCCGTACATGTTACCATGGTGGATATGTTTATAACAAATCATTTGATGATTTTTGTGCTTCCCAGGTTATTTCCTATCATTTTCCTGTCCTATAATACCTAAACTAAATGAATTTTTTTATAAGATAAAATATGTACATACAAGAATTGTCTGGGGCTCTCCATAATTATTTTCCCTACCTCAGTATTCAGTGATATGGAAGTGAAAACCACATTTTTTATCCTTATACATATACTTAAAAGCCCATCTGAGGAAAAATCCCTTATGAAATTTCAAAAATAAAAAAAAATCAAAAGATGGATTCCTTTGAGTCCTCAATTTTAAATGATTTATCGTTAATACTAAGGATAAAATTTATTTTTTATATTAAATTTTATGAAGGAATATTTTATGGGTAATGAAACCCATGTAAAGATTAATGAGTCTTCAATAACCATACCAAGACATTAAAAGTGTCCATTCATATAAAATTTAATGATAATATTCGGATATAGCATCTACAATGTGATGATATTGTTGATAAAACTATTTTCCCTTCATAAACATCAATCATATAAATTAATTTAAAATTATATATAATCCCAAATATCTAATTTAGCCATTTATGATATGAAATCTAAGGATTATCTTTTTGAGAATGTTCCCCGAGAATTAAAATTTAAAAATCATACCAGAGGATCATTATTAATAGAGGTTTAAAATAAATACTTTCTCTTTCATCTTGAACCATATACATTGTATTATTATATAAATTTTGAGAAATGGATACATTCCATGATATAGGTGTTCATAAAATTTCAATGGAATATGTTTTTTGCTGTACTAAAATGTCTTAATGATTATCAGAATGTTGGCACAATGTGAAATTTTGAAAACAAACATGATGAAAAAAGGAAATGTAATTCATAACAAGATTTCAATTATTACTAAGGAAAATAATCAAGAATAAAATATTTATCATGGTGTAACATATTATTCAATGGTCAACTCTAATACATTAATTTATTATTGTATTTCACAACACATTTTCATTTTAATTTTCCTCAAATGGATATAAAATTTTCTTTTTAAAGGGTTTTATATTTGAATATAATTTTGGGTAAAAACAACCTTGATTTTAAAATCCTTAATTTATAATTTTTATTTTCATGTTATCAAAAAATCAATAAGTTTTAAAACAACCTCCATAGTATTTTATGAGAGGATAAATGAATTTATTTTATCAAATTATATCAAAATTTCAAAAAATTATTCCACTTATTTTATAAAAACCCTTTAAAATAATATGTTTAATTATTAAAATATAAAATAGTGATTTTATTTTTAGCTCAACTAAGAAACTATTTTCAATGAATCATTGAATTAAATAAGTGAAGAGTTTGAAATTATTTTTATTATAGTACATAAATCCTTCCATTGTTTTCAAATTTCCAAAAATTATGATGGATCCTTTATAAACCATAGTAAAAAAACTACTAGAATTTTAAGGAATCTTTTCATTGATAATTTTCAGAAAAATTATAGTTCCCATGTGTATAAAATATAATCTAAAATTTTATAAATATGGTTAATTATTCATGAACATTCTTTATCGACGTATATTTAGAAGCACACATTACATTATTATGTCCCATCCAAAAATGATGTTTATTGTATTGTTTTATAATCAATTTATCATCCAATCCAAGTAATTACAATTAGAATCCTTCAAAATAATTTTAAATTATTTAAATGTAACTATTAATTATGTATTATTTTAACCCTAGGAAACCTAATATGAACATACCTGTTTTTATACTATGATTTTAGAGGATTCTAAGTCTATATGAAAACTACTAGTGAAACATTCCATTACTAAGAAAATAACTCCTAACATTTAGTAGTAAAACGATTTTTTATCTCTCTATAGCTGAAGAAGAATACATGGACACTAAGAGTTTTTTAACTAATGTTATATTGATGAAACGTATAATTTCAGATAGTGGGATTCCATATTATTTCATCCCAATCAGTTGTAAAAAAACTAATGTGACCATTATTTGTAAAAAACACATCTGAGACACTCTCAATATGAAAATTGACATAAGATACGATTTTCTAGTAGACCACCTTAATAAAGGATACATAATAATTAACATTGTTTGGAAAATCATTCAATATTATTATATATTCACTAAGCACCTCCCTTATGATTAATTTATCTTCATCTATGTCTAATTGAATATTATTAGGTTATTATTAATATGAATTAATCACGTGGAAAGATTGATATTTTATATGTTCTAAATTATATTTTTCAAAATTGAATCCTAAAATATATTTAAATTTTAATTTTAATAAAATTAATATTACATAATATTTCCCATCATTTTGGAATATTTAAGTGAGTATGCTTACTTAATAAAAACAATATCTACTAGATACAAACATGTGGATGTTTCTATGGCAACTATTCTCTTAGGTATTTAACCCTAAATGACTTGACTGGATTTGTTAAAACTTTCACCATCATGGGAATGGTGAGTGGGAATTTACTACACACCTCCATTGACACTGTTTTAGGAATATAATATGGTTTATAAACACAATATTTACATAAATTTATTTTTTATTTTTTTCAATATTTATATATTTATAAGAATCTTCATTATTTATTTATTGTTTAATATATATGACCCATTTATCCCCATGATTCATTAGTTAAGGGGTTTTAATAATGTTAATACTAAAAAGATCATAGAATAAAAAATTTTATTTTTAAAACAAATTCCAAATTAAATTATTTTATAATTTGTCAAAATAATTATATGTATCTTTTTCAATCAATAAAATTCAGAATTTTGTTATTTTAAATTTAAAACTCTATTTTAAAAAGTGTTTTTTGAAATGTTCATAATCATTATTGAAATTATAAGTTTCAATATATTTTAATATGTTCATGCATTCATTTTAAAATCACTAATTATCCATATCTCTAATAACCATTAATAATGATAAACATGGTTTTAATTTTTTATCTCCTAATTATATAACCCCATATATAACTTATTTTTGATAATATTACACTAAAAAATATCTATTTCAGAAAATCAGGTTTTATAAAATATACATTTCCAAATTTATCTCAATCAGGGGAAATGTTTTTTTGGAGGAGAAGTTATGATTATGGATAAGTCTTCTTTATTAAAGCTATGAAAATATTTGTATAATGGTTACTCATACATTTTAAAATCAAGTTTAAAATAGTTTTTATTCATGTTTTTTTAGACATCAAAATGGGGTATATTACTTTTCTTATCACCATTATTTCATTTCAATAAAAAAACTCTTATAAGGATTTATTTTTTAACATAAGTTATGTGAGGTGAGATTGATGAAATCATGTATGAATTTCCATGTTGGGATGTGTCTATATGGAAAAAGACATAAAAAATAGAACCTTGTGGAAATATATAGCATTAGGGTGTAAATATTATCACCATTCTATAAAGAGTATGAATAACAAGAAATACAATTCAACCCTAGATTCATTTAAGAAATTGATACCAATATGTTTGAGGCAATAAATATATAAGGATAAAAAGGTTTTAGCATTATATAACAAGTTAACCTAACAAAACAAGAATAATATCAGGATGCACTATATGAGAGATTCGGTCAAATTACCCTCTCCATATATTATGTAACTTTTTTAGAGTCCATTCCATAGTTGATGTTTGATTCCAAAATCTGTTGTTAACTCCGCATCCAAATGGATTCCCTATTGTGGAATTATTTTTACTGGAGTTATCTATATTGAATCACTGATGAAATTCCAAAAACCTTTCTTTGTATAACTATATTTTTTTCTTCAAATGTTCTACGTTGTACAGACAACACTATGAAAATATAAAATTTGTTTTGAAAAAAACCAAAAAAAATCGTTGAGACTCCACAACATAGTATCTATCCTCAAGCCATAAATCTTTTCTCTACCACATAGAATTCTACACTGTTTTGTATGATATTAGTCTGATCCCCTATCATAATGATAGAAAAATTACAAAGAATGAAGAATTAAATGGAATAAAGAACTGGATGGATTTTAGAAAATTACTGATTGGTTTGAATCCTATTTATAGAGACACACTTAGACGTGAAAATCGATTAAATCATCAATAACTTATTTCTCATTATCTACCATGTTTTCATTGACTTTGAGATATCAAATATCCCTTAATTAAAATCAAATTTTCCATCTATATTGTGGAACTTTTTTTTCTATCCAATCAATATCATCAGTAATTCTCACTCTCTCCTGGTGATTTTCATATTATTTGGGGGAACTAAGACAATGAATCTATGTAATTTATTTCACCAAGTACCCTCTATTCATATTTCACAAATATTTAGTGCTTAATAATATTAATATAGGGGACAATATTTGTCACTATACTTCAATTATAAAGGAACGATATATTTCTTCTTGAGGTTTCTAGATTCACTATCAATGAGATACTCTCCATTGTATTCAATTTATTTCTATATCCAAAGACTTAAGGTAATTTTTTGGCATCTTGGTTACTATTAAATCCAAGGGAATAATTTAATTAAATCATCATGTTATTGAGGTGAGAGATGAAGGGATGCCATTGGGTACTACATTTGAAATTACATAACCAATATATTGTCCATTTAGTTTATTAAATGAAATTAAGTACCACTTTTATTCATTATTTTAATAAATTGTTTAATAAACCATTTAACATATAATAATATTTATTTTTTAAATTAATTAATTGAATATACCTTCATTTTCATGTTATTTATAATAATTCTATTTAGTTACATTTTTTCATATTCAAACATTTATACTTTTTTATATATTCAAAAAGTTTTAACTCATATAATAATTTATAAAAAACAATTTCATATTGGATTTTTTCCATTAAATTTTAAAAGTTCAATTCACCCACCCCATCTTGAAATATTTGAAATATTTGAACTATAATTTATATACATCATAAATGAATTAGAATAAATCATTTTGTAAAAAATGATAAGATAAATTCATCGATTCAATATACTCTAGTCCGACCACATAAAACATTTAACATTTCATTAAGCACCAATGTTATATGTATAACCATCAAATGATCACACATTACTCAATCACATCATGTTATCTCAAGATAAATATTTTAAATTCATGTTTATTACTTCTCTACCATGACCCCTCCCCATAACTGACTGGTTTAAATATTTAAAAAATTGTCATTTAATAAAATAACACAAGTAATCCAAAATAGGTAAAAACTAGAACAAAAGAGAAACACATATAGATCATCATCCATGAATCAAATCTATTATATTTTTAATTAAATTATTCTATGAATAGGCCAATTCCATCTCCCTACCCAAATTGATACTTATCTAAACTTATAACATATAATAAATATAAAATTTAGAAATAAAATCTGATCCCACTACCTAAAATAAAATCTATAATCACCATTATATTAATGGAAGATTTTTTTTAAAATAATGAGTTTTAGACTGATTCATTATCCATCCTATTGTATATGAATCATTTATGAATCATATGTCATATCCATAAAACAACCACTGAAATAAGTCCTAGTAATATAATAAACTATATAAGCAAGGAGAAGATATCCTTTTTCTAGAGATAAATGATCTCATGAATCTAGGAACACCAAATATTCCATAAAATATAAATAGGACTACTTAGTATACTAGGGTTTTAAGAAGAATGAGCAGATTGAATAAAATAAAGAGAGAAACTAAATTAATAATTTAATATGGGTGATCTAAACCATGGTATGGATAACATAGACCATGTTGGGGATTATTTTATCCAAAAATGATTTAAAATACAAGACACAACAAAACCCTAATCTCAAAAATATCTGACAATAAATTCATTCAATAATATATAATATTTAGAAAACCATGATGTATCCATAAAAAACCACAGTTTGGTACATTTAATATCTAATTTTAACTATTGAAAAACCTAAAAAATAAGCCACCAACCGTTTAATTTTTATATACCCTGAAATGGATATTCTATTTATTTCAAATAGATATTTCACTCAAACATAATTTCAAACCATGTGATAAAAAATATACATCAGTAACAAGCCACATTATAGTGTAAAAAAATTTAATCCAACCATGAAAATGATTAACCTCAACCATAATAATACACCTCAAAATAAAGATAACTCTATCTTTAGGATAACCAAAACCATATCTAATCATAAAAACATGTTATATTTTCTATTTTCCTAGGATTTTGATTACTTTAAAACCTAATTCTCAATATTAACTCCAAAAATTCAACTCCAAACACTATTATCCCATTTCTAATATATCAGAATCACAATATTGAGGACTAATAAAATAAAATCACACATATTAGATACATGTTAAATTATTCATGATCCCTAAAAAGAATAAAACATAATTAAAATAAAATATATATTTCAAGACATAACAACCTTTTTGGATAACCCTAAAATATGAATCCCATCATGAATAACCTAAAAAGTATCATAGGATTTGGGAGAAACCAAATACTTCAATGTAAAATCAATACCCATCATCTTTAGAAGGCTAAGAGTTTAAAATATTGATATGTACGAATCCCACATCCACAATTATTTCTCCTAGTTGTATTCCTACAGATGACTATGCATCTAAAAACATGAATGAATGAAATGAGATTTCCTTTAAATTCCTTCCCTTAGAGTTCCTAAATACTTGTAAGCTAGTGAGCATATATCATATCCGCATTAATATCAACATCACACCAATAAATGTAATGAGAATCTCCAAGAAGAAATATATGAAGTTGCGAGACAGTAATGACATCATGAATTAAACCAATCTAGTGAAAAATTACCAACCAATATACCACATCATAAAATCAATAAAAATTATAAAAGGCCTAACAATCCATGGATAGAAACTAATACCTCAACCAAAATGGAATGATACATGATGATGAGAATGAGTTAATAAATCACAACCACCAAAAACTAATATTTTCAATAATTTTACATTAAATTTAAATGTTTTATATCTAACCAATTTTATAATATAAGGGTGATTGTTACATTTTTATATTATAATACCAATTCTAATGAATTTGTAAATTTTATTATTTATTTATTTTTATTTTTCCATTCTTATATTATATTAGTTGAAGATCCCATTATTTTTAAGTAATGTTTTGATACGATTTTTTAATTAGAGATGGAATTTGGATAGTACATGGTAATTATATTTTTTACCATTTAATTTCACTGTAGTATTTTTCTCATGAAAATATTATATGTGTAAATTCATGTTTTGAAAATTCTTATATAATTTGAACCATGTTAGTATATTTATTTTATTTTATGACTTTGACATGGATAAGAATTTTCATAGAGATTATATTCACCAATGTCAAATATGGATTGGAGTTATCAATAAGGACAACACATTAATGAAGAATACATAACATTTGAAAGTTTCCTTGGACTATGATGAAATTTTAACAACAGTTATAGTTCATAAAAAAATACATCATTAAACCTGAAAAATGTGTTGTTTGACCATTATGATGGTCAATGTCCTTGAGAAAAACATATATTCATCTTGATTACATTTTTACATTCCATTTTTAACAATATTATTACCGTAGCCTCCCCTCAACATTATAAATTTACTTTTTCCCAATTTTTATGATAAGGTTCACTAATAAGGAGTCAACACAAGTCATATTATATTTCTTATTAGTTTTAATTTAGATTTTATGTCTCCATCCATTATTATTAATACATTACTTATTTTAATTAAAATGTTTCTATATCTCTCCATGTAATGACCCAAATATTAATAAATGAAAATAACCTTTTGGGTGAATAAATTTCTTATTATGAAATGGGGTTATATAATTCACATGAACAATATTTCAGTTTTTTGGACCATTATATAATATATTGATTAATTATTCTATCATACATTCAAAACTATTAAGCATCATAACTATTTATAATATTGTAATTTTATAGTGACTCTGAAGATCGTTGTATATTATTGACTATGATAAAATCTAATTGAATTAAATGGAAAAAGTGATGTCCATGACTAGTAGAATCATACCCTATAAACCCATTTATCATAACTTTTGAAGGAGATATAATCATTGTTATTTTACATTTTCTAATAATAAAATGATATTAATGAATTTAAAATCAATTGAAACAATTTATGAAATATTTTTATTCTTGTTGAGATCATGAACAAAACCATATTCCTTGAACCCCCAAAATAAACTGCTAATATTTCACACCTTACCCTTTTTTTTATTCTCGTGTTATAAGGTGTAATATATCTAGACCATAATCGTATGGGATTATGTGTTATATTTTCAATAAAATAATGATTATATTTATCCCTTTTGTAATTAATTTATATGTACACATGATTATAGATTCTGTTACATAAAAATTATATTTGGTCATGAATAAATAAAAATTATTTTTTATAAAAGATATTTTTTCCGTAAAAACACACTATTTTATTAATAATTGAAATTTAAATAAATTTTATTGTAATAATTTTTTTATTACATAATATGAATTGAAATAAATATGGTAATATAATTTAATGAATTATTATGTAATTTTTATAAGAGATGTAAATTTTCAATGACCTAAAAACTAGTATTTTATATTAAATACGGGTTTTTAATTAATATTTCAAATTCATATATTTAATAAATAAGTTTTT
This sequence comes from Viscum album, assembly GCA_963277665.1. Taxonomy (NCBI): domain Eukaryota; kingdom Viridiplantae; phylum Streptophyta; class Magnoliopsida; order Santalales; family Viscaceae; genus Viscum; species Viscum album. The sequence continues at coordinate 1,738,652,166 of OY728151.1, forward strand.
TATAAAAAATATTAAATTTTTAATTTGAAAATTTATGTTACATAATGGTGATTTCTTAATAATTTTCTATGATATTTGAAAATTTGGGTAAAAATTAAATATAGTATAAATACTCGATATGTATTATGACATCATGATAGGACAAAAGTGATATTATGAATACTAAAAAGGCTCTCAATGAGAAAAAATATATTTTCTATTAAAAATATTTTTTTTCTGCTACTTGATAAATTTTAAAAGACATCAATTAATATTCAAAAACATAATTTATATTTTTTGGTTATAAAAAAAATATAAAACTGACTCAGTTCGACATCGCCATCAGTTTTATTTTAAGGACTTTACTTAACAAACTACTAAAAATCACTCCTATTTCAGAGAAACCATTTTCCAAAATCATGATATGGTTTTTTGTTTTTATTATTTTATAAAATTGTTCTGAAAACATATATTTTTAAATTAATAAATAATTCCCCTCTTTTTCTAAAAATACCCTACAATCTTCCAATTAACCTTCAATAAAAACCCATAAAGAACGATTTCCTTCTCCTTATGCCTCTCTAAATCCCTACCAAGGTTTTACTAATATCATAATAATATCCTTCCATGATTTTTGAGTCACACCTTAAAGATAAGGAATTCTCTTTATCATATCATTATTCAACAACTTTATTTTTAGAATGGCTTGTGATTTCCAATTTTTACTTTTGGAATATGATTTTAATAATCCATTTTCGACCCATATGTTTGCCTTGTAATTATAGACCACCATTTTCTCCAACTAATCCCTTCTATAAACCTTATAAATACATGTTAGTTGGCAGAAATTATCCAATAATTTTCACTGCCAATTTTTATTGTTTAAATTAACCTCAGGATTTCAACTCATGGGAATTTTCCTATATCTATCTATAAATTATTTATCTGCATAGTCAATGTATATTACTAAAATTAATTACTCAAAGGATTAAATGTTATGAACAAAATTTTTATGTTGTATGAACTATATGACAGACAAATTCATGAATTTGATATGAATGAGATTCGTGGACCCAAAATTATATATCACTCTAATTAATTTGGTAATGGTGTTATCCCATGAGATACCAAGAATAAGTAATGGGGAGTTATCTTATGCATAAAATGAAATGATATGTATTTAGTTATAATTAATATATTTCTGATGATGTCATGTTTTATATTGTTGTCACATTCCTATGTTACCAGCATTTTATAATATATTATAATTGATTTATGTTAGTGTTTATCATTTTCACCATTTTATGCCACATTGATAATTCTCTTAACTCGCATGTATTTCTTCCATCAGTTTTTTCTGTGATAATCCCCTTATTGGGTTTTATATCTCACCCATCTATTATGTATATCACTAGTTTATCCCAGGTAATTTTTTTAGAACAATGGAATTTTAAGGAAATTCCATGGTGTTTTTGAAAACATTAATTGATGTGTTATGAAATGTTTCTATTTAATTAATGAAAATAGGCATATCAATATTTTAGGATTGTGTTTTGTGTATCATAATGTAATAAATTAGGAATTGAACTGTTTTGATGAAATGGTTGTATCAAATTGTAATAAATCATGAATTTAACTGTTTTTAAGAAATGGTTTTCTATAGTTGGTTTCTAATCGATGTATATATATTTCTGAGGATTCCAACTAAAAAACCATAGTGAATACCATATTGAAAACACTAATAATGGGAATTTCTTTTTCTAATATTGATATTTTATATATCATGTGGTTTCCAAGCTGTGAAATTCATATCAGGATATTAAAAGTGGATGAGGATTTTACACAGATATATATGAGGGTAATATCCAAGATAAGGGTGCATTGGGTATTAAGTAAATCATCACTCAATAAAAGTCAAAGAGATCATACTTCAAACCTGGTTTGATACTCTTGGGAAACAGTATATGGTAAATTCAAAAGTAATTTATTAACCATGATGAAGGGAATACAAATTAAATGTAAATATAATTTTATTAAATAGATTGTGGATAAGTTAGATAGAAACATAGTAATTCATATGTCATGGAATATATTTCATGTATGAGTTATCCCTTAAATATTCATAGTTTACCTTTTATGTGTATAATAGTTTAAAAATTCACATCCATGATTTTCCGTTTCTTTTAGTCAATTACTGGGAATATGAGGAACCAATTCAACAAAAAAATTTATAGCTTTATGCGTCAAAGGACATTAACTTCTAGTGGATCTTCTAATACCCTGATTGTGAAATTATGGATCAAATAAATTCAAAATATCTCATTTGTATATCTTTTAACTGATCATTAGAAGTTCATGCTTCGTGTTCATTATATTGAGGAAGAAGTTGATCAATGGTTGAAGTTGACCAGGAATACAAATCCCAAATATAAAATTGAAGAAACGAAGTCAGGGGAATTTTTTAATATGTTATTTAATAAATATTTTATTCACACGCTCAAAATTAAAATGTAAATGGAGTTCCATAGACTTATGAAAGAGGAGGATGTATCCAATATTGTGTAATAAAAAAACATTACATGAATTTAATAGTAAACCTATAAACATTTAATGGACCCTGAAAGTAAAGTTGACCAACACTTTAGGTGGAAATACCCAAATCTATGAAAATATTTCACAATTCAATACTTTAAAAACTGTGAGGAATGTGTCTATAATTCCCATGAAGTAAAAAATGGATGTCGTGGAATCTTATGTATTTCAAGAGATGATTTAGAGAATGTATTTTAATTCCAAATGATCGTTGGAGAAATCACATGGATTTAATCTAGTAAAACATTCCACTTGTAAAAATTTTAGTAAGAGAATATCAGAAATTACCTTAATAGTAAAATGAAATGATTTATATGTGGGAAGGAAGGGAACATATCTTGAGAATTCTATTGGGATAAACCCCCAAAATGAGATAGGTTAAAGGAAATACCCATTCAACCTCAATATTACTATCTATTGATTAAACTTCAAATAACATGGAATTTATGTAAACCAATGTACTAAGAAATTCATTATAGAATATCACCAGTAGAAACAATAGAAAGGCCTAAAGATAAAGGGAGAGAATATGTTATCCAAATTAATGAGGTGTATCTTGAAAATTATGTGGTGACATGTATATTATTTATTTATTCAAGAATAGAAAACATACTTTTTGATTTTATTTCTATAAATTATTCACGTCAAGAAATTATATTATTGATATTCTAAACACCCCACAAAACATGGAAGTTGAGTATGGAGTGAAAATTATAATGGGTAAAATATTTCATCCCTTCTATATAAGTTCCCTCTAAAAAATATTTGTGGGATGAATATCACAATGAAAATTTTAATACATTCCTTAGTATAAGTTTATGCTATATTTTCTATGTATTGAATTCCTTTGATAGGGAAAACATAAATTTTTAATAGAATGATAGTAACCTTCATATTCTGAATCACACTATGATTCTATAAAATTGTATGGAGGAGGATGAATTTCATTTGGAATCATTATCTCAAGAATGGATATTATTTCCTTTTTGAGTATGAATATATAAATCCAATGATGGAGATGAAGGAAAAGATCATCCATGATGATATTTCCATAGTTAGTTAATATACTAATATACTTCTCGAATAAATTCTCAGTCTTTCTCTTTATCATGTTGATGAGTTGTCAATCAGACCTATATTGAATGATTTTCCAATTTCGAAGGAAATATATTGAATAATTACTATTAAAATTTTAGTTCTAAAGAATAAATTTTAATTGAATCTAGATAAAGGGTTTATAATTCCAAGTTATTCACCAAGTAGGGAACTAATCATTTTCATCATGATGAAGGATTACTCAATATGTCTCTATACTGATTATTAGTATCTCAACAAGTTCAAGATAAAGGAAAAGTACCATCTTCAATGGAATGATAAATTATTCCACCAAATACATGGATCCCAATACTTATATTAGGTGGATATTTAGTTACAATACTATCAACTAATTTTTATGTTGAGGGATATCCCAATATTTGTTTCCTACAAGTTATAGGCACTATGTTTCCATAGTGAATCTGTTTAGCCTCAATAATTCTACAGCTATATTCATGTATTTACGGAATAATTTATTTAGGTATTACCATATAAAACTTTTCGTATTCTTTATAGATGATGTTATTATCTAATCCAATAGTATGGTGGAACATTAGTAGAATTTTATTGTTTTATTAAAGTCCTTGTAAAAGAAAATGTTTGATGAAATGTTTTAAAAATGTGATTTTCTATAGAAAACAAAATTTATTGGGGGATTCTATCCTTATAAAGAGGATATATATGGATCCTTAGATGAGTATAGTGATAAAAGAATAATTGAGAAATCATACATGATTTTAATTGGTAGTTTTGATGGATTACTATTGTACTATCCATGATTTTTGTGATTCTTCTCATTATTTTCAAGGCCAATAATCATGATAAAATGGAATATAGAAATTTTTCCCTATAATTTTGAATTTGAGTATAGATTTGAAGAGTTAAAGATGGTTCTAATCACTACACCTATCCTCACATTAGCCACCTATGGTGGAGTATTTGAGATATATGTTGACATGTCCAAAAAGATTTTTGGGGTTTTTAGTAATTAAAAATTTAAATGTGGTAGCCTATGCCACCCACAAATTAATGAAACATGAGAAGAAAAGAAGTACACATGATTTGGAATTGGTTGTAGTGAAATTTAAATCAAATATTTAGAACTATTATCCATATAGGAGAAGTGTAGGATATATATAGATAACAGATGACCAAAATATATATTCACACAAATAAAGCTCAATATAACGTATCAATTGTTGTTAGAGGGGATAAAGGAATATGACTATTAAAGACATTATCATAATGGGAAGGAAAATAAATTGGCGGATGATTTGAGTAAAAACGATCCTACAACCTTATTCATCATGAAGAATGAAAGGGTTGTAATATTACTGTACATAAAATGGATTTACATAAGAATAAGAAAATAAATTTCATCCAACCTTAAAACAATTATTTCTCAAACAACCATTACTGATATGATTAAGGAGCCTTAAAAGTATGGTAAGGATATACTTAAAAAGGAATCATATATTATAGATATCAACATTTCTAAAGATGGATTTATATGTTCTGAAACATGAATATGTTTCCCATCAAAACTAGAATCAAAGAGGGATCTTATTGATGGTCCACATAACTCATCCTTGTTTATTTATTTAGGAAGCATGATGGTGTATGTATATATAAATAAAATCATGTTTTGTATAATATGAAGAGAGAGAGTGTGGAATTTTATTTTAATGATTCGAATACCAACAAATCAATGATGAATTATAGAATTTTGAGGCACTGAAAAAACCATTTAACATAACTAATAGAGAAATTTAAAAATATGACCATGTATTTTTTCATAAGACTTCTAAGAACATATAAATAAAATAATACTATTTTTTTGGTAGTTTAACTTCTTAAAAAGATAGTGAATTTCATTTTTATTATGAAATATTTTCATATTAACCAACTAAGTATGATATACAAAAGATATGATGTAACACTTCATGGAGAACCACTCTCCATTGTATCTGATCAAGATCTGAGTATTACCTCTATGTTTTGGTGAATTAATTAGAAATATTTGGATTAAGGATGAGTTTCATTACTTTTTATCCCCTGCCGATAGATGAAAAAATTAATAGCACTATTCAAACTCTAGATGTCATACTAAGATGTTATTTAATGGATTTTCTAGGATGATGGGGCCAACAACTTCCTCAAGTGGAGTTTTCATATAACTGTAACTTAAAATATATCTTTGAAATGGGGACTTATAAGGATCTATATGGGAAGAGGTTTAAAACTCTAACCTGATGTGATGAAGTTAGAGAGTGTAAAATGATGTGGTTTATCATATCTATGAGATGATAGAGATGTACCAAACCATTCACTGTCATATGAAATCCATGAAAAGTTGTCAAAAATATATACAGGTAATCAAAAATGGGACCAAGAGTATGAGGCCAATGATAATGTATTCCTTAGTATGTATCTATAATCACCCATAATTTTTCCCACTTAACTTCTCTATAAAATAGTTTATAAGTGTGAATACTATCCCAAAATACTGATACACCACGCATGAAGGACATAGAGGTGGAATTCATCCTGAATAATTAATGGGAATTTGTACATCTTAATACAATAATTAAAATTATTTTATCGATTTTACATAAATTATTTTTTATATGTTATCATGGGTTTGCACTGCCAAAAAGTTGGCTAGAAATGCTAACCAGTCAACTAACTCAACAAAGGGAGTTTGTTAGAGTTACCTCAACTATGACATAGGATCCAGCCAATTGACTAGTCTGCTAGGAAGAGTGGTCTACTAGAGCTCAAATACATTTGATCAGGGGTGTGTGTGCGTATTCTTATATTGGGTACACAATGAGAGGAAATTTCTATTGAGTGAGTGGGTGAAGGAGTTGTGGATGATGACCTTGCTTCCGACTCAATGAATAAGTGTCACTAATTTATTTATTAAGTGTTAAATAACTAGTTGGAGTCCTGATGTGGGACTAACACATGTGCGACATAATTAACATGGTTAAATAAGGGGAAGCATAACCTTAGTTGTCCGATCATCTGAACCATATTTTTCTAATCCCACTCTTGCATCATCTTCAACCTCATACTCACCCACTCACTCACTCTTCCCCATAAACCACATGTTCGATATCAAGAGAAACAATAAGTGTTCTATCAAACCTTTCAATCAACATCCTCTATTACATTCCCATTCGATGATCAAGATGAGGCATATTTTAATCACTTGAAATCACATAGTAATGCATGGATCTTCATTTTCATGCATGAAATACTTTGAAAAATTGAGTAGTGAGATATAATTACATGAATCCATTAATTCAAACCACATGTTGAAATTAAAAGTAAAGAGATAATGATCAAGTCAACTTGGCTGATGTCACCAATCCTTTTAATAAAAAATAGTGATGCATAAAGCTTTTATAATATTTAATTTTGATTATTTTCTCACATAAAGCCGTTGGAGATGGTCTAATGATCATTCATAGAAATCCCAATGGATCATATGATACCATAATTTTTATAACATGAATACTTCATAACGATCTAGTATGTAATTGTGTGAATCTATATTGTAATCATGCAATTCTTCTCACACAAAGCCTCTATCAACTTCATCCACTAAACACAAATCCCTCACCATGTAAGGCATCATCAACATTGGCCATCATTCAGCTATATAAACCACTTCTCACAAAAAAACATGTATCAGGGTAAAATTGTGTCATAGGGGAGAAACATGTGAGAAAGAGAAAAGGGAGAGTGGAAGAATAACAATGAATAGAGGAGTATCAAATACCACCTTGAGAGATATTCAACAGGCAATGGAGAGCTCCATCACATGATACATTTCACACGATCACATGATGTATTAAACATTATTCAACACTATAATGAAAAAATATAGGATTTTACATCCTTTAATGATTTACTTGTCACATGGTGTAATGCCCAATTATTTCTGGATATTTTATTTGTGTTAATTTAATCTTTTTGATATTTTTAATTTCATGCAACACAAAATTTAGATTTTTTTTATACAAAACCAAAAAGTGTGTCTTGTGTTATACACAAAACCAAATTAATAATGTGATAAAAACAAAAATAGATTTTCTTGATGTATAAAAAACATTATTTTGGGTTGTATAATACACAATTCGGAGTCCCTTCAATAGCATTGGGTTACACATCATGGTGAGTTTTACTGAACTAGAATATAATATTAATGTTTGTATAAAAATATTATTATAGAAACCATATACCCATTGGAATTGAAGTTATGAATAATATTAACTAAATTAGGAAAATATTATTTACACATCTATATTAATTGATTCATTTTTCTTATCAATTAGTATAAGGGAATGTAATAACTATTTTAAATAATAAAATTAGTTTTATAAGAAAAAAATTTTATTGTACAAACCAAATTTCATATAAATAAGATAAACAGAACACTCCTTATTAATGATTGAAATAAAATTTACATATTATATGTTAAATAATTATTTTTTATACAATTCCAATCTATTTTATATTTATAAGAAAATAATAAATCCAATTTTTTGAATAAAAATATGTATTGTTCTAAAAATTTAGTTTTTCACATTTTAATAGAGACACCATTTTAAAAGAGGGTTTTGAGACTTTTATAATTTTTTTTAGAAATATAGAATTTAATATATAAATAGGAACACAAAAATTATGTTAGGGTGATTTTTTGGTATTTTTATTGTGATTTTTCAATTTTTGATGAATTGCGAATAATAGTGAATTTTAAATCAAAATTGTTTTATCATAAAATTTATATATAAGGTTAAATTATGTTATTTATTTGTTTTAAAATTCATTTAGATAAATAATATTTCAATTAACTCAATTTATTTCATTTTAATCAATTCTACGTCCGAATAATATATAATAATTTACAAAACATTTGAACATTATTATTTTGAAAAAATCTCATTTTTCATCTCATATACAGGATTCAATTACAATTAATTAATACCAAAACTATTAATGGAGTTTTTAAGAATGGATTAAATATTTAATATTTTAATGATATATAATTTAAAATAATGTCAACTTCATTTTTGAAAAAGGAATAGTGAAATTTACTAAAATTATTTACAATGATTAAGTGAAAAATTAGCATAACAAGGGACTAAACCATACACTTAATGAACAAAATGACCCAGAAACCTACCCAAAATCCATTTTATGGACATATTTAGATCCTATACTACCATTTATAAGATTTATATAATTATTTTATCCACTATTGAAGTATAAAACATGGGTGGAATCCCATTCAAAAAATTTATAGGAACACCGCACATCCTACACTCTATAAAGGAACTCACCCCTCACACACACTCACACGTATAATGTATTTTGGCTCAACCAAAATCTACTTTAATAATATCAAAACATCAATCAATTTTTTATATAATACTTCCTTTGGATAGAAATCCAACCACATATTCTATTTGGTGCAAACCAAGAGGAGTTACCCAATGAAGAGGTAACTTATTTCCTCTTGTTCCTTTGTTTTATTTTAATTCTACAACCATCATATAATATTATTAAATGATTATATAATAACTTCAGTATTATTAATATACATATGTATTTTTTATAATAAGTGTTAAACCTAATCATACACACAATTCCATCTAATGTGTAATGAACTTACCTTTATTTTTTATGGTGAACCACCTCATCACGAAACAATGTTGTTAGTATTTTCATTAAAACATCTAATGGATGAGAATTATGATGGAAAATATATTATTATATTATATATATTTTATTAATGATAATTTTATTATTTTTGAATTATTAAATAATATATACTGTCATGCTTTCCATGTCTTTAAATACGATAATTTCATTTGGGGAGGTGTGGACTGCTACATCCTCAATACAATGTGATTCGTTCCCACATTACATGGAATTTATTATGTATTAGTTTAGTGAACATATATGATATATATTACCTATTAATTCAATATTAATTATATTATACATATTTATATAAATATATTTCATTTACTTTCTTTCTTTAAAAATTGAAATAAAACAGAAACAACATTCAGGCATATGTACAGCATGTCATCTCCACTAATGATGTATTCTAGTTCATATTTATATATTCTATATATTATTATAAATAAATATACACTGAATATATATGATATTTACATCATTATTTACCTCCATTATATAATTAAATCATTATATAAGTACGATAAGCAAGAATGACAAGACAAAAATATATATGAAAAACATAGCAAAAACCAGGCATTAACATATAGTTGTTCTTGAATGGGTAATATAAAGTCAAAAAAATAACATGTAGTTTTCTCCCCCATTATTTATTTTCTCACTTTATTTTTCTCACACTTTTATTTTTTACCCACCATTATATGATAGCCATAGGTTCATATTCATAAAAGAAACGTAAGAAAACAATTCTTAAAAAGTACCAAGTTGTTTAATTTATCTCCAGAATTATAAAAATAATCTAAATCATGGTAGGGGTATATCCCTATGTGATTTTGTAAGAAAAATGAGGAATTTGTATATGATGTTTCGGCCTCAATCCCGCAAACCTTTCTTTCAAAATTACTTTTGTAATGATATCATCAATTTGATACCTTGCTGATATATATTCTACTAAAACCTCTCTAGCATGGAATTTCTATTTTATAAAGTGAATCATTATATCAATGTGTTTTGATCATGAATATTGGACATCATTATTAGAGATATAAATTGTAATTTGATTACCACAAAGTATCTTAAATGGTAAAAAACTATCATTTTAAAATATTCAAGCTGAAATTGTATCCACAACATTTGAGTACAAGCCTGAGTAGCTACAATATAATCGGAATTACTTATGATTAATGTTACTTAACTTTAATTATTACAATTCCAAGTCACACAACATTGAACCAATAGAAATGTTCCTCTTGAGGTTTATTTTCAATTATTACATTGTTCATCCCAATCGACATCATTATAACCCTGAAACATCATCTCACAACTTCTTTTGTATAACAACCCATGTGAAGTTATTCCTTTTAGATATTTCAGAATTCTTTTTTCTACCCACATATGTGATTAAATTTGATTACATTATTAATAGTCACAAAAATTCCTAGTATAAACAATATCAGGCCTTGAATTCATAACGTAAATATGAATTCTTATCATCTCTTGAAAGTATTTCTTATTCAAACTTATTCCAGATTAATCTTTACTCAACATTGTGGCCAATAAAATTGGAGTTGAAGATTATTTGGATTTGGCCATCCTAAATTTTTTTAACAATCCATTGGCTAAATTATATTGAGATAATAAAATGTATTTTAAAATTTTATGAACTTTTAATCCAAGGAAGAAAGTTGATTCTCAAAGTATTAAAATTTAAAAACACTTTTTCATTTCATTAGAAAACTCTCCACAAGCCTTTTATTCATCCCCAAAAAATATTATATCATCCACAGAAACAATTAAAATTAACGTTCTGGAGTCAAAATCCTCCACATACATGTTTTTTTACATTTCCTATAGAAAAGTTCGTCATTATAAAACCATTTTCATGCTTCTAATAACAAGAACATTGGACTTTTTCAGTCCATAAAAATATTTCTTAAATTTACAAATATTAGTTTCACCCTCATCAAGTAGAAACCCAAAAGGTTTCTCAATGTAAAAATATTCATAAATATTACCATTTTAAAATAATTCTTTATATCCATATGATAAACTTTGTAATTATGATATGATGACAAGGAAATAAACATTCAAATAGTTTAGAATCTTGCAATAGGGAAAACGTTTCATCATAATCAACACCTTCCATCGGTACATATCCTTTAAAAATATTTCTTTCCTTATTTATTTAAACTTCTCCATGTTCATTAAATTTGTTTCAAAAAATACACTTTATTCTAAAATAATTTTTATTTTATTTTTTTGGAACAAGTTCCCATGATTCATTCTTCTCAATCGAATAAAAATCTTTATTCATATAATCCTCCTATTATTTTTGTTGAATAACCTCTGAAACTGAATGTGGTTCCACTTTTGAGATGACTGAAGTCTTAATTTATAATCTCAACAATATTCTGGTCTAAATTGGATGCATCTGATTCCCAATAATGTTTTCAGATACAACGTGTTTTCATAAGGTAGGAAATCTCAATGTTTCATTCCCATCTTGAATTTCCTCATCACATGATTATTTTGAATCATGAAAAGAATGTTTTGAATGAATTTCACTATTATTGGAAACATATAATTCATCCTTAATAACATTCTCAAAATCCTTTATTATGAAACATTAATTGTCAATTACCTTCACGTCATATGATTCCACTAACTTTGGTAAATGTTTCTTCCTTCATTTTTAACTTCTCCCATTTGGTGAAAAACCCATGAAAGTTCATTCATAAAATTTCACATCAAACATTCCCAAATCTAGATTTTTCATTTTGATAAAAAATGGAATTATAAAATCATTGATGTATTTAAATGAAGGTTTTTTATAAATAATTTCACTAGGAGTCATGTTGGATTCATGTCTCAAAAATTATATATTTTGAACTTGTACAACAGTACTAACAACTTCTATCTAATTGAACTTTCAAAGTTTGTATTTTGATACCATACTTATTCCCATTTCAACCAACTTTAATTATTTATTTCATTATCCCATTTTTTTGTATAGAATACGGAGATTTAGAATGATTCTTGATACCATTATTTCTTAGATACATTTCAAAAGATTTTTTTTGAATTCGGTACTATTGTCTGTTCTCATTTTTTGATGGAACCCCCAATTATTTCTAAACCTCATTTCAATGAATTTGATCAGTTCAATAAACTATAACTTGTGCCTCATAAACATGATATTTATCATTCATGTGAAATCATCAGTAAAAGTGATAAATTATAAATCACTTTTTTTGATTGATGTCTCATTGGTCCACTCAGATCAAAATGAATAAGCTCAAGTGGTTTGGTAGATTAAATTTATATTATTCTATGACGATTGTTAGTAATCGTTCATTTCTAGAAATTAATACATATATCTTCATCTATTCATTTCAATTTAAGATATTTTTTTTCATCATCTACATTATAATGTTTTTTCATACTTTTCTGAAAAAGGCTTCCAAGTCATAGGTTCCAAAATTTGTTTTCATCTTCCGTAATTAAGTAACACGAGTTTTTGAGATCTTATGTTTGGAAGAGATTCCCACTAGTCCTTACTCAATTTTTAATAACATTTCCATCTTTAAGACATTTTGAGGTACAAGAATGAATTTTGAAAATTACTTCATTTCCATCATTACAGAGTTTACTTATAATGAGAATGTTATGCTTTAACCCATTAATAAGTAAAAATTAATTTGATTTATACTTTTAAACTTCAATATCTACAATTATGATTCTTCATAATTTTAGGAACTATAATTACAAAAAGTAATTGATTCTCCATCATGAATATCAACATTTTCAAGATTCTTATATCACCAGTCATATTTGAATTATAACCCATATCATTAAGCTAGGTTTTTTCCTATGACTTTATTTGAAATCTCTCTCAGCAACAAAATATCTTTCATTAGTTTTCTTCTTTTGATATCTATTTTCATTTCTATCATAAGGAATTATTTCATAAAGGAGTGTCATACATCTTTTGGCATGATGATTTGATTGATCACATATTCCAAAAACATCTTCCATGCATTCAAAATTTTTTCTTTATTGAAAAGTGTCTAATATATTGAGAATTGACCTTTCCAACTATCTAGGAGTTAGGAGAGTTTATCATTCTAAATTCACTCTTCCTTCCACTTTGGTCATTCCTTCTTATAGGTATAGATATGTTTTTCCAAAAATTATAAACTATATAGCCATCGATTCCACAACACTATCATAAGTATTAAAATCTGTATTTTCCATTCAAGAAATATCATTCTCAATATAAACTTTGTTGAGGTTGTTAACTTCATTCATATCTAACATACTTAGGATGTGGACCATCATTTATTTTGAGTGAGTTTTCTAGTTTCGTAGAATTGATATATTTATTACTTCCTTACTCCACCCAATCCTTCCCAATACTTTTTCTCGATCATGAAATGTTATAAGAATCAGATGAAACATTATTTTTGGTAACATGATATTTTACCTAATTCCTATAAAGAGCCTTCCCAAAAAATTTAGAAGTCTATGCTTTTACTTATGTAGATTTATTTATTTTTCCAATCATATATATTAAGGTATTTTTAGACTTAAGAAGTATTTACTGAATCTTGTTATCCACCTTTTCATTAGCTTCCAATTTTTTTCTAATATCTTCAATCATCTTTCCCTGTTCAAAAATTCTAAGCTCTTATCTTAATATTTCCTAAAATTTTTCATCCTTATGTATGATCAAATTAATTTATTCATCAACAAATTATTCATGATCTATCTTCATTACTATATTTTAATTGTTGATTGATTTGTTTTGATAAATACATGCAAGAAATTATGTTCTAAAATAATATGCTCTATCAGATTATTAACCAAATTCTTGACTCTATGAGGAGTCTATTTTTCTTAAAAGTTTCAATGAAGGTTCAAAATTATTCTAAACATTAATCTTCAGAAGAATCACTGATAGTTGAGTCCAATTCAGCTATCTTACTTAATATAATTCCTTTATTTCAAGAAAACATCTTCTCGATTTTGTTTGATGAATTCTCTTCTTTATCATTTTTTTCACTTGTTCAATCTATTTGTTTCATCTGAATCATCTCAACATTCTCTAAATTTCTTCTTGATATTTTGTTTGAAATGTTTCTAATTCCACCACACTAATAAAAAATTATAGTATGCTTTCCTCCATAATTTCCTCTTCCTCTTTGATAGTTCTGGGATATGAGAGAATTTTTTTTCATTCAACTTATCATTTTCATTATCATCAGACTCATAAAGATTCTCTTCTTCAACATCTTCGATTTTAATCATTATCATAGCTTTAAAATCCATTTCAATTTTTATATTCTTTTTAAAGAATGGATATTTCCTCATTTCATAAGAAACAAGAATTTTTATGAAACTCATCAAGAGATAAAACATCCTTATATTCTAAATTGTAAATTTTAGAATCAAATCAATCCAAAAAGCTTCTCATGAGTTTCTTCACAACTATAGATTCTTCTATGGCATATCTAAATCCTCTGATATTACAAACAATTTCATTTACTGAAGTTAAGTATTAAAGAATTATTTCGTCATATCTCATTCTAATATATTTTTAGATTTTCTTCCTTGAATTTTGTATTCCATTCAAAAACACTTTCCAACATATACCATATTCTTTTTGAAGTCTGGAGACCCATCACTTTCTGATAAAAAGTCTCTGATAAGGATATAAGGATAAAATTTATATCCTTCCCCTAAACAGTTATTGTCTTATTATTATCAAATTTCATGGGAGAATTATTATCAATAGATGTAATCCAATGGTAGTAGCATCAATAACTTCCCAGATACGAGAGATGAGACAAGGAATCATCCTATTTTCCATCTGTAAAAATTCTTTCCATCTGAAGCTGGAATTTCTCCACAGTTGATAGAATTGATATTATCCATGACAAGGATTCAACAAGGGTACCTGAACCTCTGGTACCAATTGAATTTACAAGGATCAAATAACAACTAAGGGGGGTGGGGGGTTGAATCAATTGTTTATTTTTTATAAGATCCATGAAATTTATAAACATAACCCCTAAAACCGATTAAGATTTATATCCTTTTCAAATTTATTAAATACTCATGAATTAAATATTAAGAAATAACCAAAGGTACATAATATTTATAATGGTTTATCCCTAGCGTGATAACCTACATACTTTCCATAGAGTCTCCCATGGGTCTATGGAAATCCACTATTATGAGGAATTGAATACAACTTGTGACAACTCCAGTTAGACACCCTATATATCCTGATTTGAATTATTATACAAACTCCCAAAAGATTACAGTGTTTTATTTTAAAAAAAATAATCCAAAAAAAGAATATTTTATTTTGAAATAGCTCGACAAATGCTCTGTCTGAATCCTTTGTCTGATTTGGCTTGATCCAATTCCATCAATGCGATTAAGCTGGATTCTGTATCTGATTACATTCAATATATTGATGCTGGATTCTAGATCCAATTTCATTCCATAAAAAGTTGCTCAATTCTAGATCTAATTTCTTTGAATAGCATAATTATCATACTAAATCTATAGAAACAAAAACCCTTCTATAATTTTCAAATCAAATATACTTTATTTAGATGTGAACCTTGATTTCAATTCTCTGGCATTCTACCTTTCTCGTGTATATAGAATGTTGTAAATGAGCGAATGATCTGAAAATGTATTTATATGTAACTAAGAAATCTAAAAACATTAACAATATCTCGTATTTAAAACATAAATTTTTAAGTCTTAAAATCACTTTATATTTCTCCAAGATTTACGAAAAAATGAATTTCATTTTTGACCACTTCAACACTACATCATAATCAGCTCATTATGAAGCTTTTTTAATATCATCTATTTGCAATATTTTCAATATCAACTCATTATGATCTTTTTCAATATCATATCATTATTTTAATTCTTAGTCTCATCTCATTATGGTATTTTTCAATCTGAACTCATTACGATCTTTCTCAATATCAACTCATTACAGTCTTTTTCAATCTTCCTGGATACGATTGTCAGTATCCCTTCTTCCTTCCATGTAACAACCCTGGTATTTATAGAATAATGCTTTTTTATTTCTATTAATAATTATGACAAATATATTATTTTTACGTTAAAGGGGATTCTTTTCCTGATAGCGTACTCAACATGCAATAACAGGTTTCTTTGAAATCCTATGTTGCACACAACATTGAGTTATACCAAAAAATAATATAATAATATTTTTTAAATGGTAGTTAGTGCCTACCCATTGTATTGGAAGGAATGAACAAAAATAACAAAAATATGATTATATTTGTTTGTTAAATGTGCTTACATTTATCCAAAAAATTTAGAGTCTTAAAATAAGAACAAATTAGATTTTAAGCATCAAATACTCTAATATTTTTAAAAGGTTGGTTTACCCCCTTTTGATGGAGAACCATTTTTAAATATATTTTTTGTCACAATAATATGTTATATATGAAAAATATACTTGTTATATAAAATATAGAATTCAAAATATTATTTGGATAACTTTTTGGTAATTTTTTGATAAAGTTCAGTTTTTAATGAATAGTGAAAAAATACCGCATATTTAGACAAAATTGGATTTTCATCTAATTTATTTATATAATTATATTATATTTTTAATTAGTTTTGAACTATAAATGGATTATATTTTTATTATTTAATCCAATTTTTTTCATTATAAGTAATTTCTATTTGAAATTTGACATAAAAACATGTTAATCTTTTGATAGTTATTAATTCTTAAAAACCCTATTTTCTGTTTTGAAAATTAGAATTAAGATCAAAATAATTATTGAAACTTTTGGGTTTTGAACTTTTAAAAATGGATTCCATTTTTTTAATTAGGAGGTCCAAAGTGTGTAAATACATACCTTTTATTTTGATTCATTATGAATAGTACTTTTAGAAATTATTTTATTTGCAATGGTTAGAGGGTAAATCTGGTAAATGGGGGTAAAAAGTATTATTATAATAATATTAAACTACGCATAAACATGTCTTAGTACTATTTGATGAGATATTTCTGACCATGGAAATCCTTGGGTTGATTTTTGGACCCCATGGAGTCACATTGATATGAAAATGGCATTTTATAAGAATTAATTTATTGTAAGGGAAAAAATAACGGAAACCTATATTTTTACTAAATATATTTTTATATGGGTTTATATAAGTGATATATTCAAATATAAATAGTTATTAGAAAGATAAAAATATATTCTACATAATCTAGTTTTATTTATAATTTTTAGACATGAAATAAATAAATATATTTATTAATCAATAATGATGAAGTGATTACCTTATTAATGGATGATTAAAATAAATGATATTATAAATATAATAATAAATTTATTTTAAATCTTTTTATACCATAAAATAATTTTATGGATTATTATGACATTTATATTTTAATAAATGATGTTTTTTCTAAATAATCAATTTTTTATGGATTTTGTATAATATAATGATATGAATTGTAAAAAAGTTTACATAAATGAGTTTAAAAAAATATTTTATGAAATGATATATTGGACATAAAAATCAATGATTTAGAAAAATGGCTTAGATAATGTTGATACATTCAATAATTAACTACTTTAGTTTTCATTGAAATTTTATAGTTACTATATTAACTATACAATACGAATATACAAGAAGACATGGTAAGAGTTAAATAAGTTATCTAAGGGTTAAAGCTAAAAGATAAGGTTAAATTTGGGACCTAGAAATGTATAAAACCTATTTTTTTAGAGGTTTTAAAACCAACAGAGTTGTATCTTTTGAAAAAAATGTCTTTGAGATGGTTTCAAAGTAAAATCATTTTATAATAAAATAATAGTTCAATAACTTCCTATAGTGCCCCACCTCCCGCTTATAAAAGGGAATCACCTATACCCATTTACTAACACCTATGAAGACCCTTTTATCATCCAAATTCTACTAAAATAATCTCCCAATATCTCTCAATTCCTCATATAATCCTTACCTTTTTGATAAGTCAACTCAATAAATCCTTTTTGCTCAAATCAAAGGGAGTTACCCAATTTAGAGGTAATGTCTTCCCTTAAGATCTTTTCTTTTATTTTCCTCCTCCACTCAATATTTTACTATTATTTTTTATTACAATAAAACATCGGTATTGTAAATATATTATGATGTCATTATGAGAAGGATTTTAAATACACTTACACACACCTCCATATAATAGATACAAACATATTGTTTCTATCTACGATGAACTACTGCCTCATGAAACGATTATTATTCAATTTTCCCCTACCACCTCTCATGGTGGCCATTATGATGGAACTATATTTATATTTGATATATATTATTTTCATATTATATTTAATCTTTTCTAGTTTTCATTTATATAATACATTTATTCTTTCCATAATGTGTAAATATGATAATTTCATTTGAGGAAGTGCGGACTACCGCCCCCTCAAAGTGGCATGACTCGTTAATTCCATAAATGGAATGTATAATGTATGGAGTTAATTAAATTATGTAACGTATATAACACAGAAATTATACTAGAGTTATAATATACATATGTATAATTTAGTTTTCATATATTTAAATATGAAAATGCTATGAATGTAGACTTCATGTGTATGTACAACTTAACATCTCCTTGAACGGTGCATTTCATTTCTTATCTCCAAATGTTATGTACTATTATAAATACTTATATATAATGGATTTATATGATATTTAAATCATGAATACAATTATGGAGATAAATTTCTTTTGACCACAGGCACAATTTCTAATTATAACTTGTTAATTTTTTACTCTAGTATCGAACATCGACAAAACGATTGATATGATCATGAATAATTATATTATTGTTATAAAAAAGTAATAAGTGATATAAAAGGAATAATAAACTTTAAAACGGTTCTTAATAAATTATAAATTAAATTATGTTTATTATTCACGTAGATAAAGAACAAAAAATACAAGTTAGACTCAAGGTAAGAGAACTTCCTAACCTAATTTCCATTCTTTGGGTTAATTTTATAATTATTGATTATATTCTGCTATGACTATGTGAGAAATAAATTTTGATATCATATTTTTTATTTATACCTTATTTATTTTTACTTATAGTGAATAGAAATAATTGATCTATTTAAATTAAAAAATGGTCTTTGTAATGGACTTTATCTTAATCTTCTTTTATTGAGGCATATTTTGGTTTATACATGACATTATTTTATATGTTGTAAAATTGAAACATTTTTTTAATTTAATTGAATATTTTTTAAAAGGAATATTTTTTTTCTACAAATTAGTTGACTAAAATACAAAGGGATTTTTTCTTTTTAACCTATGTGGTGACAATTACATTTCCGCCACCATAAGAAATATTTGGTATTTGGCTTCCATAACAAGATGTAATGTTTTTTAAAGGGAAATAAATATCATATACCCTTTTTGTAACTTGTTATTTAAAATGGTTTTTAGAATGTATTGATTATGTTAATATATTGAAATGATATATTATGATTATAAAGACTCAGCCTTAAAACATTACATAATCATGAATTAAAAGAATAATTCACATTGAAGATATTTTCAGGTTTAGAGTTTTAGAAAATTACGACATAACAATTACATCTCAAAAGATTCCAAAGTAAACACTTTTAATCAGTTTCCATTTTTTCATAAAATAAAACTCTTAAAATGAAACATGTCTAGTTCCATGTTTTAGATAGCATGTCTTTCCATGATCCCATCCTTAACCCTATTCATCTTTAAGTCATGTGGAAAACATTTCAAAAACATGGGATGAGTATAATAATCATAGTAAGGGTTATAAAACTGTATCATCCCCAAATGATAATGGGTTAAATGACTAAATGATATGACTCGTGTCAACAAGGTGCACCTTCTTTTTTGGGAGCCTATCTGAATAGAACTCCACAGTTAAGCATTCTTGGCCTGGAGTAGTGATCCGGATGGGTGACCTTCTGGGATGTTTCTCAGGGTGTGTGTGAGTGAGGAAAAAGCACACTACAAAGGACATGTGTTGGCCTATGAGGACTATCATTAGTCTGATGACCTGTTCAGGCATGTGGGTGGACCCTGCGGTGGGCCCCACGTGTCTGCAGGGAAATTGGTTGTAACTGGTAGGCCGGGACCCGACGACCATGTTAAGGCGGGGTGGTTGTGCTGTCACCGGGACCCGGTTGTCACGTTTGGTATCAGAGGAGGAACCCAGCATAATGTGCGGTGCACTTTCTGGGTTGAGATGTAGGGCCCACAACGAGGGAATTGTGCTATAAGGGGGGGGGGGGTGATTGTAACATCCCCAAATGATAAAGGGTTAAATGACTAAATAATATGACTCATGTCAACAAGGTGAATCTTTCTTTTCGGGAGCCTATCTGATTAGAACTCCACAGCTAAGCGTGCTTGGCCTAGAGTAGTGATCTGGATGAGTGACCATCTGGGAAGTTTCCCAAGGTGTGTGTGAGTGAGGAAAAAGCACATTTGAAAGGACATGTGTTGGCCTGTGAGGACTATCATTAGTCAGATGACCCGTTCAGACATGTGGGTGGACCCTGGGGTGGGCCCCACAAGTCTATGGGGCAACTGGTGGTACCTGGTAGGCCAGGACCCGACGGCCTTGTTAAAGCCGGGTGGTTGTGCTGTCACCAGGACCTGGTTGTCACAAAAACAAAGAACAAAAACATTATATCATCAATATATACATAACATAAGATTTTTAACATACCTCATGAAATCATAATTTTTGGGAAATACACATAGAAATCAAAAATCATAAAGGCAACTTAAGGAACACATAACAATCATACATTGTAGCTATCATAACTACATAGGGAGTCACATTTGGAATACCAATCACAATATATTTCCTAAATCTATAAGGATAAACTTTAACATTTACCTCGGTCACAGTACACAATGCATTGGAGAGGTATCTCGGGCTCACCCGCCCAAGGTTTATCATGGAACCACCCTTATACATTACAGTGGCCAAGAAACATAACATAATCATAACATATAACTTAAGCATAAAGGATATATAACATTCCAACATTGTAATAACAATATAACATTTTAAGATATTAAAATAATGAATCCATTATAAAAACCATTTTCAATTCCAAATTACGTAAAAATAGTATATGGTATTTATTTTCCTTTTAAAAACATTACGTCTTGTTAAGGAAGCCAAATATCAAATAATACTCACAACAGCAGAAAAGGTTGTTGTAACCACTCACGTAAAAAAAGAAACAATCCTTTTTTTCGTTTATTATAATGCTTCGTAGAGAAAATATTCCCTTTGAATGAAATGAAAAGTCAACAGGTTTTTATATAGCGTAAAAAAGAATGTCATGTATAAATAAAAGGATGCCTCAATAAAAGGAGATTGAGATGATGTCCCTTATAAAGACGATATCCTTTGATTAAGGATAAATCAAGGACATAATTATGTGTGAAAAATATAAATACACCCAATAAAAGTGGATATTAACTGTAAAACAAACATAGGTCATTAACATGTATTCATATCACATCATAATCAACAAGTAGTGGTTTAACCCAAAGAATTGAAATTGGGTAAAGAAGTTCCCTTACAGAAATTCGACAGCCTAATGACGTCACTTTAAAATTCAGAAAATGATTTAATGAGAGGTAAAAATGGTATCTCATTACTTGGAAATAAAATTTACAACAGTAAGTATATATAAGAACATATTCCATCATAATAAGATGTAAATTAAAATACCTAACAAAAATAAGTCTTTTAAAAAGAGGAGGGTGAAAGGTTACCTTACAGATTTGGGTATCATTCGAAACGTACAACCCGTGTTAGAAGGATAATACAGTGAAGATGTAAATAACCATAAATTAAATTATATTATACAAATAAATACATTTATGGGAAGTACATACACCAAACAATAGGGAATAGTGGAAAATGTAGCTTGAATCTCACTGGAATAAAAAGTTTGATAAAAACCCCTTACCACGTTGTAATCAATCGAGTCGTATGACCAAAAGATAAAAACCAAAATATGAGTCACAGAATACAATGAATATAAATAGAACAAAGATAATATAAATCAAATGGTAGTACACAATACACCACATAAAATAAATAAGTGTTGAACAATGGAAATCTCACGGAATTAAGTGTGATATAAGAAATCCCCTTACAACATGTCCGACTTGACTCGCTCGTATGTTCCTTGTTCATCCTAAATGATAAAAATAAATTAATTTATAATTGATTAAGAATATTTCTCAAGAAACTTATTAATTTTATATCACTTATTACCTTTCTATAAAAATTATTTAATTGTTTGAGTTCATATAAGACAATTTGTTAATGTTCGAAACATGTGTCAAAAATGAACTTGTTATGTTGATAAATTGTCCATGTGGTCTGGAATCCATTATCACCAGAATTATATTCATCACTAAGATATCATATATATCATATATATCTAGTATATATATGTATTTATAATAGAACATAACATTTGGAAATAAGAAATGAAATGCACCGTTCATGGAAATGGTAAGCCGTACGTACGCATGAACGCTACATTCATTTCTATTTCACCTTTAATGGAATGAAAAAATAATGATACATAGGTATATTATAATTAAAGTATAATATATATATATTATATGTCGCATAAGTTCATAAATTTTATCCTTTATACGTTCAACGTATGGCATGAATGAGTCTAATCACATTGAGGGTGCGGTAGTCTGCACTTTCTAAAATGAAATTATCGTGTTTACCCATTATGGAAACCATAAAGGTACGACATCAATGAAAAATATAGAAGCATAAGGAAAACATAAAGATATTATATATCATATATAAATATAGTGATATCTTAATGACCACCATGAGATGTGGTAGGATAAGATTGAATAATCATCGTTTCGTGAGGCTGTAATTCACCATCCATAGAAACAGTATGTTCTTTAACCATTAGATGGAGGTGTGTGTAACTGTAAGTCTAATACTTATCATAAAAACATACTAGTATATTGGGGATAATGTTGTTATTATGGGATCAAATAATAAGAATATAGTAGTGTGTGAAGAACAAAAATAAAAGAAAAAATCTCGAGGGAAGACATTACCAATAAATTGGGTAACTCTTTTTTATTTTAGCCAAAGGCTTCCTTGGAAATAATTCTGCCCAATGTAAAGATTCTATGAGTAATAGAGGTATTTTTAGAGATTATATTATCAGGGTTTGGAAAAGCCAAGGGCTTTAGAGGTGTGGGTAAGGGGGTAGAGGTGGGGGCCTTTTAGAAGAGGGAGGAGGGTCACTTTTGGAATGTCTTCAAATGTTACATTATTATAAAATGATTTTCACATTATAAAGGTACCAAAATGATATATATTGAGGGTAAGGTGATAAGGGTTCTAAATCCACCCATATAATAGGTTTTCTACAAGTGTAAGTCTTAGATTTTACCTTATATTATCATTTTATTTAAATCATTCTTAAATGAGGTAATCATTGCATCATCATGGTGTCATAAATAATTTAATTTATTTGAGGTCTACGAATAATAAAAAACTACCATGATGTATGAATTTTTTTTATATTTCTAATGAATATTTACAGTTAAAATTATAACTTATATAACCCCATGTAAATATTGTTTTAGTATAACAATACATGTTCGTGAAATATTTATTTTTTTCTTTAAATAAAAAGTTATTTATTTCATAATCATACCCATGTGGATCCATGGGGCCCCCAAATTTACCCGTCTATTTTCTTGGTTTTCCATTACACAAAAAATATGTATAGGACAAGTTTCACGGTATTCTTATATTTTTATATTATTTTTTTCCTTAAATTACCCTAATTTCCTTTTAATCGTAGTTAATAAAACTCAAAAGTTACTATTCAGAAATTTTTTTTCATACCGTTAAACCAAATTTCACTTACTAATGACAACCATGTATGTTGGATTTTTGAAATTAAATTCACATAAGTAGTAAAATGTCATTTAAACGAAAAATCAATTTTTAAACTACCACTTAGTGGTTTCAATATTCATCAAAAATTGAAGTTCTTCAGAAAAATACCAAAAATTCACCCCAAGCTATATTTGAGATACGAATTCAAAAATGATGTCTGTTTTACCAAATTCAAAACATATAAGTTTCATTAATTAATTTTATAGTTAATTCCCACTGTCAGAATAAATAACGTGTTTTTATGAAACAATATATATCAAAATATTGACAGTTGTTTATGTCTAATTTCAAAGTGAAATTATTTCCAATGACCAACATTGGATTAAATGGTAAAAATATGTTTTAATTACACTTTAAACCCAATTAAAAATATAATAAAATATTATGAATAAATTAGATTAAAAGGAGGATTTAAATTAAAATACAACATTTTTCACTATTCATTAAAAATTGAACTGTATTAGAAAAATACCAAAAATTTACACAATGTAAATTTTGATGTCTTGATTATAAAAAAGGATTTTATTTTGTCAAATATAACATAAAAAGTGACAAAAAGTATATTTAAAAAGGGTTCCCATCAAAAGGCGGTTATTCGACCTTTTAATGAATATTATGAATTTTTTGCCTAAAATTGGATTCATTCACATTTTATGCCTCTAAATTTTTTTGGATAAATGTAAAAACATTTAACAAAAATATTTAATCATTTCGTAATTCGTTCTGTTTATTCCAAAAAATACAATGGCTAGGCGTTAACTACCATTTAAAATAATATTATTATATTATTAGTGTGCAACATAAGATTTCAAAGGCACTTGTTGTCGAGTACTGGGTACGCCATCGAACATAGCATCCCCTATAAAATAATATTAATATTTTATTCACAAATATTAATAAATATGAAAATGTAATATTATTTATTTACCTAGGATGTTACATCCTTCCACCATTTTGGGAGCTGCGTCCTCACAATTTTAAAAAAATTGGGCTAAAAAACTTCATTGAATGTCCCACATCAGAAAAATAGTTAGTAAAACTATCAATTTTAAAGAAAGAAAGAGAAGTACAAAGGTAACCTGAGTTAACCCGTACTAGGATTACATGTAGGAAAACATGGATATGGAAGAAGAAAACAAATGGTCAAGTTCTGATGGAGAGTGATAGAAAAAATGATTAGGAGAAATTTTACCTCTAGAAAATCACAAACTTGTGACAGGTTAAACAGTATATGATTCCCCAGTAGGAAAACTTAACAGACAATGTTTTTGTTTTAAGTAACTTTTCATTGGGGAATTTATTTATGAGATTTACAAAAACATAAGGAAACATACTTACACGTCATGTAGACTTTAATCTATTACTATATTTCTTACACAAACTCATAGTTTCTCCAAAAGATGAGTATTTAGGATGACTTGTTCACATTAAGGGTGCTATAATAAATTTCTTGAGAATCACCTAATACACAAAAGATGAACTATATATTTTCCATGTCTTTAGACCTTAACCAAAACCAAAATGGATAGTACAAGATCAAATAATCCCTGAAAAGGACAATCTATTACAAAATGAAAAACTGATCTTAATCTCCATAATTTGTCCAAAAAAACCTACGGTTCATCACAAACTATTTAATAAATAGTTTTCCAAAAAATTCAAAAAATTAATCCAAACTAATATTTAAACCCAAATCTCCGAAGTATTTAATAACATAGTCATCCAAGATAAAATTTAACATTTATCTCAAAATAACATCACTTACTCATAAAATATCATATTGAAAAGTAATTAACCTAATCACATATTCTCTATGATAGGTTAATCATTTTATGAAATAAACCAAATCATCATATGTCCATAATAAAAACATATGTCCCTCCAAACTAAAATTTCAACCATTATTCCACAATTTAAATCTTGTAGTATTTTATCATCCTTAGGGACATAGTGTTTCTTCAAAAGAGAGAATATATTTCACAAAAACCATTATTACATAATCACCAAATCATTTCCCTATACTAAGTATATCCACTTGATAAAACAAAAGTTCCCAAAATCAACATATTCTTATTCCATAAAGTCATTTTACAAAAATAATAAGTAATACTAACCAGGGACTTCATGTAGGCTAGTGGTAGGCGATGCTCCCTTGTCGCCCTTAAGTTGTGGGTTCTATTCCTGCATCATTTCCAGATGTGATGGGTTGTCACCCATCCTATAGGTTGAGCTTTTTATAAAACTCAAAATTAACCCTAACATGTTTTAACCTCAATGGTTTCCGTATACCTATCATTTTCATCCCAATTCATTATGAAATCCACATCTTAATACTTGAAGTATTATATATATTGTCATTTTATTATTTCATCACCTTATGATAAAATAAAATGATTCCAAAAATGAATAATGGAATACCTTGATCTTAGTGTCCATTTGGTTTCATCGTCATCTAGTTCACATAGGTAGAAGGTCCTTGCATTTAATCAATGATTTAAATATCCTTCAAAATCATTTTCTTCCACTATCCAAATAAACCCTGTACAACATGTGTCATATGGGTGTTCATAAAAAAATTGTTTTGGAAAATAATCATGAATGAAAAATAATTTCAAAACATCTGATAAAACTTGATTTCTATAAAATAGTCGGACCGAATTTGAGCTGAAAAGTTCAATTAATGGTCCTTTTAAAATAGCATAGGTATGTTCTGAGAGACAATATTATAAAAGAAAATATAAATAGGTTGCGCAGGGGTCTCCTTCTTCAGAAACTTTTTTAAAATCATAATATGCTTCGAAATCGTGTGTTAAGGTAAAATATTTGAAAATGCATTGATAATATTTCCTTTCGTGAAAATATGAGAATATTCTGAAAAAAGAATTTTTATAAATACAACCGATGATCCACAATGATAATAAGGTATAGTGGAGGTGTTTGATATCTCAAACAACTTCTTGCAGGAGTTTTTTCTGCTAGAAAGAGTTTCACAATCATCCATACATGACTTTGCAATAATTATTTCAAGCATGTCATCAGAAATAGTTGGGAATGTCGTTTGAGATCCTCCTCCTTCCATTTGTAACTAACATTCCTTGATATGTAAAATTTATAAAACAAGGATTTAACTAAAATAATATACATAGAGACTAACCATGTGTCTACAGAAAATTCATAATCCCTAAAGTTGTCTAAACCGACCTCTGATACCAACTATAATGACCCAGCCTTAAAACATTACATAATTTTGAATTAAAAGAATAATTCACATTGAGGATCTTTTCAGGTTTAGAGTTTTAGAGAATTAAGACAAAACTATTATATCTCAAAAGATTCCAATGTAAACACTTCTACACAGTTTCCATTTTTTTCTAAAAATAAAAACTCTTAAAAAGAAATATGTCTAGTTCCATGTTTTAGATAGAATGTCATTCCATGATCCCATCCTTGACCGTATTCATCTTTATATTTTGTGGAAAACATTTCAAAAACATGGGATGGGCATAAAAAGATCATTAAGGGTTATAAAACAAGGAAAGAAAACTTTAGATCATCAATATATACATAACCAATGCATTTTAACATACCTCATGAAATCATAAGATTCATGAAATACAAATAGAAATCATAAATCATAAAGGTAACATTAGGCATACATAACATACTTACATTTTTTCTATCATAACTATATAGGGAGTCAAATCTTGAAAACCCATCACAGTATATTCCCTAAATATCCTAGGAGAAAAAATAATGTTTATCTCCGTCATGTTACCCAATGCATTGGAGAGCTATCTCGGGCTGACACACCCTATGTTTATCACGGAACCACCCGTATTCATAACAATGGCTATGAAGCATAACATAATCATAACACACAACTTAAGCATAAAGGAAAGATAACATTTCCACATTAGAATAAAAATATAAAATTAGAAGATATTTAAATAATGAATTCATTCAAAAAACCATTTTCAATTCCAAAATATTTAAAAAGTGTATATGTTGTTTATTTTCCTTTTAAAAACATTATGGCTTGTTAAGGAAGCCAAAGATCAAATAACACTCACGGTGGTGGAAAAGGTCGTTGTCACCGCATACATAAAAAAAGGAAAATTCCATTTTGTGGTTTAGTAAAACGCTTCATAGATAAAATATTCCCTTTGAATGAAATGAAAAGTCAAAAAGGATTTACACACCATTTAAAAGAAAGTCGTGTATAAATCAACAGATGCCTCAATAAAAGTAGATTGAGATGAAGTCCCATATAAAGACGGTATCCTTTGATTAAGGACAAATCAATGAAATAATTATGTGTGAAAATATAAATATATCCAATATAAGTGGTTATTATGTGTAAAATAAAAATATTTCATTCACACATATTAGTAGCACCACATATTCATGAAGTATAGGTTTAACCCAAAGAATTGAAATTGGGTAAAGAAGTTCCCTTACAGAAATTCGACAGCCTAACAACGTCACATTAAAATTCAGAAAATGAGTTGATGAGAGATAAAAAGGGTATCTCATCACTTATACATAAAATTTACAAAAATAAATATATATAAGAACATATCCCAACCTAATAAGATGTAAATTAAAAGACCTAACAAAAATAATTATTTTACAAAGAGGAGGGTGAAAGGTTCCCTTACCGATTTGGGTAACATTCGAAACGTACACCCCATGATAGAAGGATTATAAAATAAAGATGTAAATGCCCATAAATTAAGATATAATAAACAAATAATACAATAATGGGCAGGACCTACACCACACAAAAGGTAATAGTGGAAAATGTAGCATGAATCTCATGGGAATAAAAAGTGAGATAAAAACCCCTTACCTTGTCGTAATCAATCGAGTCATATGACCAAAAGATAAAAACCACAATATGATTCACAGAATACCATGTATATAAATAGAATCAAGATAATATATATCAAATGTAAGTACACAATACACTGCATTCAATATAGAAGTGGTGAACAATGGAAATCTCACAGAATTAAAAGTGACATAAGAAATCCCCTTACCACGTGTCCGACATGACTCACTCGTATGTTCCTTGTACATCATGAATGATAAACATAAGTTAATTTATACTTGATTAGGAATATTTTTACGGTTTATAATTCCTTTTATATCACTTATTACCTTTCTATAAAAATTATTTAATTGTTTGAGTTCATATCTGACATATTTTTGATGTTCGGAACTTTAGTCAAAAATGAACTTGTTATAATTATAAATTGTCCATGTGGTCAAGAGTCCATTGTCTACCAAATTATATTCATCATTCATATGTAATATATATCATATATATCCAGTATATATATGTATTAATAATTGTAAATAACATTTGGAGATTACAAATGAAATGCACCGTTTAAGGAGACAGTAAGCCTTACGTATGCATGAATGCTACTTTCATTTATATTTCGCATTTAATGTATTGAAAACATAATTATAAATAGGTATATTATAATTAAATTATAATATATATATTATATATGTTAAATAAGTTCATAAATTCTATACTTTATACGTTCCACGAATGGCATGAACGAGTCATATCACTTTGAGTGTGCGATAGTCCGTACTTTCAGAAATGAAATTATCGCATTTACCCATTATGGAAAACATAATGGTATGAGATAAATGAAAAATACTGAAGAATAAGGAATACATAATCATAATATATAACATATATAAATATAGTGTCATCTTATTGGCCACCATGAGATGTGGTAGGAGAATATTGAACAATCATCATTTCGTGAGGTTGTAATTCACCATCCACAGAAACATCACCTTCTTTAAACATTAGAAGGAGGTGTGCGTAAGTGTTGGTATAATCATTATCATAAATACATCCTGGTATAATTAGTATACTGGTGTTATTATGGGATCAAATAATAATAAGATAGTGGTGATTGAATAAGGAAAATAAAAGAAAGAAACTCGAGAGAAGACATTACCTCTAAATCAGGTAACTCTTTTTGATTTGATCCAAAGGCTTCCTTGAAAGAAATCTACCCAAAGTGAGGCTTCTAGGAGTAATATAGGGATGTGAAGAGATAACATGAGCATATTTTGGACGAGCCAAGGGATTGAGAGGTGTGGGTAAGGGGGTTGAGGTGGGGGCCTTTTATAAGAGGGAGGAGGGTCACTTTTGTAAAGTCTCAAAATGATACTTTAATATAAAATGATTTTCGGATTTTAAAGGTCCCAAAATGATATATTTTTAGGATAAGGTGATAAGGGTTCGAAATACACCCATACAATAGATTTTTGACAAGTTTATGTCTTATAGTGTACCTTATCTTTCAATTTTATTTAAATCATTCATTAATGAACTAATCACTACATCATCAGAGTGTAATAAATAATTTTATTTATTTGATGTCTAAAAATTAAAAAAAATTACCATGATGTAGTAAATACATATATAATTATAATTAATATTTATAGTAAAAAATATAATCCATATAAACCTATGTAAAAATTGTTTTAGTAAAAATATACATGTTTGTGACAATTTTATTTTTAGTTTAAATAAAAAGTTATTAATGTCATTATCATACTCAAGTGTCTCCATGGGGCTGAAAAATTGACCCATGGATTTACTTGGTTGGCCATGAGTCATCCAATAAGGTTATCACATGTTTCAAGCTATTTTTATATTTTTATAATATTATTTTTTCCTAAAATTACACTAATTACACTTAATCGTGTTTAATAAAACTCAAAATTTACTATTCACCAAAAATTATTTTCATACCATTGAACCACATTTTATTTACCAATGAAAACCATGTATGTTGGATTTTTGAAATTCAATTCACAAAAGCGGTAAAATTTTATTTAAATGAAAAATTAGTTTTTAAACTACCACTTATTGCTTTCACTATTCATCAAAAATTGATGTTTTTTAGAAAAATACAAAAACATCACCCTAAGATATATTGGAAATTATGAATACAAAAATGATGTCTATTTTACCAAATTCAAAACATAGAAATTTCATTAATTAATTTTATAGTTAATTCCCGCTCTCAAAATAAATAGCGTGTTTTTAAAAAACAATATCAATCATTATATGGACACTTGTTTATGTCCAATTTCAAAGTTAAATTAATTTCAATGACCAAAATTGGATCAAATGGTAAAAATATATTCTAATTAAAATTTAAAAACAATTAATAATATAATCTAATCATAGGAATAAATTAGATTAAAAGGAAGCTTTGAATTAAAATACAGCATTTTTCACTATTCATTAAAAAATAAACATTATCGGAGAAATTTCAAAAGTTTATAGAAAGTAAATTTTGATGTCTTTATTATAAATAAGGATATAATTTTTTTCAAATATAACATATAAAAGTGAAAAAAAATTTATTTAAAAAGGGTTATCCATCAAAAGGCGGTTAATTGACCTTTTAAAGAATATTTGAATATTTATGCTTACAAATGGATTCATTCTCATTTTAAGGCACTATCATTTATTGGATAAATGTAAAACAATTTAACAAAAATATATAATCATTTTGTAGTTCGTTTTGTTTATTCCTGCCAATACAATTGCTAAGCGTTAACTACGATTTAAAATAATAATATTATATTATTAGTGTGCAATGTAAGATTTCAAAGAAACGTGTTGTTGCGTATTGGGTCAACCATAAAATATAGTATCCCCTTTAATGTAATATTAATATTTTATTCAAAATTAATAGTAAATATGAAAATGTCATATTCTTTATTTACCTAGGATGTTACAATGATGGTAATGTACACATGTTATCTTTCTATATGCTTGTTTAATGTGTTATGAATATGTTATGGTTAATAATAATTGATTACGTATATAGGTGGTTTCATAATAAACCAAGGGAGGGTGAGCCCAAGATAGCTCTCTAATGCATTTGGTAATGTTATAGAGGAAAACATTAATGAATCTCTTAAGGGATTTAGGCAATAAACTATGATGGGTATTCCAATCATAACTCCATATGTAGCTATGAATGCTACAATGTAAGTATGTTATGAATGAAAAAATATACCTTTATGATTTATTATTTCTAGGTGTTATTCATAAATCATATGATTTCATGACATATGTTAAAGAGCTTATGTTTTATGGTTGAAATGTATGATTTCATTTATTTGTATGTATTGATGGGATAATGTTTTCTTTCTTTATTTTATAAACCTTAGTGATATTTTCATGCTCATTCAATGTTTTTAAAATGTTTTTCATAGGGTGTAAGGAATGGTAAGAGAAAGGAATAATTCATGAATATTTAATTCAAGACATAAATTCAATTTTATTTATAGAATTTAATTTTGGAGAAACAATTGGATAGAGTAGAAGTGTCTACATTGTAATATTTGATATTTAATGTTATTATTATGGCCTAATTCTATATATCTCTAAACATAAAAATATCGTCAAGGAAAATTTGTGAATTAACCTAAGATTAAGTATCGTTTAAGGACGGGACCTTACAGTTGGAATCAGAGGTCAGTTTAGACAAATTTAGGAGTTATGTTATTATTAAATTAATATCCATAAATTAATTTACAGTAAAATTTAAATGATATAGCTTTTAAATAATACCACGTTTATTCAACTAATATATTTATATGTTTAGAATGGTTTTTTCTTAGAGGAAGATATGAAGCTATGATGGTATGACATCAAGAGGAAAACAAACTTCCAAATCAGCAACTAGAAATGGTCGGAATCGGAACTGAATAGTTTTTTGCAGTGATGGAATAGTTAACATAGGCTATAAATGGTGGTGGTATCCATGCACGAGATCAGCCTGATCAACCATAGTGGAAGATTTTTTTAGTGGAGCATTTCATGAGGCAACATCCCCCATCATTCAGAGGATCATCTAACACTGTTCTAGATAAACGGTGTATTAAGGCACCAGAAAAAAAAAATTATGTCATTGGGTGTTCCGAACATCAAAAGGTTAATCTTTTTGTTTACTATATTGAAGGTGAATCTGATCAGTGGTGGTCGATGGTATAAAATATTAGCTATAGTGAAGATATTTATGCTCTTTATTGTAAGGAATTCAAAGGTATGTTTCTTGATAAATATTTTCCTAAGGTAGTTCGAATTAGGATAGAAAAACAATTCTTTGAATTGAGGCATGAGTATGACTCAATGCATACTAATAAGAAAAATTCCCTTGACTGGCACGGTTTTCTCCAAATATCATATGGGATCTTGATAGTAAAATCAATAATTTTTACTCAGGATTATATATAGAGTATCAAAGGTATTTAGCTTCTCATGAGTTCAAAAGTTATTAAAAACATGTTTGGCATGAAGAGAAGGTTGAAATGGAGTTTTCCAATGATCTGGTGTTCTCTGAAAAACAACATAACAAGAGGTTAAGGTGGAAAATTAAAAGGAAGAACTCTTTAAGAACAATATTATAGTATGAATAATAAGATTATAATTAGTGAAAATTGTTGTAAAATCACACTGGGGAATGCCTTTTAAATTTTGGTAGGTTCTTCATGTGTGGTAAAATAGGACATAGGCACATAATTAAACTGACAAATATGAAGATAATGGTAATAAAAAATCTGATTAACATTTAGTAAAAGGATTTAAGTGAAATGAAATAGGTCATTATGAAAATTAATATCTAACAAAGAACTCAAATAGAGGAAATTACCTGAACTATAGGTATAATGGCATAGTGAAATCCATTGCAACTACATCAGGAGATGTCGGGCCATCAAATGATGTAGTATCAGGAACACATTTTTTTTATTCAGATTATGAAAATGTGTTTTTTTATTTAGGATCTACACATTCTTTCTTTTTTGATAAATTCTCTAGTAAATTGGTAATTCTATCAAAATATATGAATCATGAACTTCTGGTAAAAACACTTAGAAAAAATGTTAAGAAAAATGTAATTATAAGAACCTTCCTGTAATTGTGTTTTGAAAGAATCTTCCAAAAAAATATTGTTTTTCCTCTAGTATAGTTTGATGTTATTTTGGGTATATATTGGATTTATATTTATCATGCTAAGATTGACTACAGATCTAAGGAGGTGTATTTTTAAAAAAAATTAAATTTATGTACATTAATGAACCCTAACTTTTGATAACATATTAGAAAGGTGATAAAATAGTAAAATATGGAAATGAATTTTTTGTTGAACATATTGTTGAAAATAAATGAATTGTTCAGATTAATGATGATCCAGTGGTAAATTAACATCTTGAATCTTTTCCTGATGAGTTTCCTAGTATAATATCTGATCGAGAAGTTGAAGTTATAGTTGACATTGTTCCTAATGCTATTCTAATTTAAAAACCCCCTTATAGAATGGATCTAATTGAACTTTTATACATAAAGAATCCATTTCAAGAGTTATTAGATAAAGGTTTCATTCGACCTAGAACATCACCATGGGGTGATGCTGTCTTGTTTGTTAAAAATAAAGATGGTTCAATGAGACTTTAAATTGATTTTATAGCCTTGAAAAACATCAGTGGTAAGAAAAAGTATACTTTTTCTTATATCGATGATTTTTTTGATTAGCACCAGGGAGATCAGTATTTTTCTAATTTTTAATTCAGGTTGGGGAGTCACTAATTGAAAGTAAAGGAAACAGACATTCCAAAGACCACATTTTGTACTAGATATGGCCATTATGAGTTTTTATTATACATTTTGGGTTAAATTATAATCCTATAGTATTCATTGATCTTATGAATAGAGTTTTCCATGAGTTTATGGATAATTTTTTGGTCATGTATATTGATGAGAGTTTGGTATATTCTAAAAGTAAATAAGGGAATGAATTTAATTTAAGGGTTATCTTGAAAACCTCAATAGAAATGAAACTATATGGGATATTGAGTAAGTTTTAGTTTTGGTAACAACAAATTTCATTTTTTGGTCACATTGTTTCTAAATATGGATTAATTGTTGATCTTTCTATAACAAAAGTTGTTGAAGAATGACTAAGTCCCACAAATAATACCGATAATTATAGTTTTCATGGTTTAGAAGGTTATTATAGGATTATTGTTGAAATTTTGTCACTTTTATCAAGGCCACTAACTATGTTAACTTGAAAAGGAGTTAAGTTCATGTTGACAAACTAATGTGATGACTGTTTTCCGTAATTGAAAGGAAAATTGGTGTATGCTCCCATTCTAGCACTACCATCCAGCAATGGTTAATTTGTTATCTATAGTGACACTTTATTGAAAGGACATGGATGTGTCATACTTCATATTGATTAGGTAATTGCTTAAAATTCACGTTAGTTGAAACCTCAGGAGTTAAATTACCCTACACATTATTTGGAATTAGTTTCTATTGTTTTTCTTTAAAAAATTTTGAGGCATTACTTGTATGGTGTAAAGTGTGAAATATATGCTGATCAATAATGTTTTAAGTATATATTTACTCAGAAATAATTGAATATGATACAATTGAGATGGATGGAATTAATCATGGATTACGATTTCATGACTAATTACCATCTAGGAAAATCAATAAATTGGCTGATACATTGAGTCAGAAAGGTAATTATACATTAACCATGTTAGATTTAGAATGAGATCAATGGGTTTTTGATTTGGTGAATTTTGTATTAGAAGTTTTTGTTGTAGAGAATTCCTATTTTTTGATTTAGGTGACATTGAAATAATATCTATCAGACATAATTATGTAAGCGTAAAAAAGGGTAGTGAGTTTTAGAAAAAAGTTTAATTGGTTCTAAAGGGTATGTTACCTAAATTTAACACTGATAAATACTGTGTTTTGTGGTTTAGAAAGATATTCTGTTAGCCTTGGGATTCACAGTCGAAGAAAGAGTTATTATGTGAAGCTCATAGTTCTCTATTTTCAGTTTATCCGGCCAGTACTAATATGTACAATGACGTTTGGGAGTATTACCGAGGGGATGGAATAAAAAGAGATATTACTTACTTTACCCTATGATGTTTTATTCTTCAATAGTTTAAAGAAGAGTGGCATTAACTAAAAGGGATAATTCATACTTTTCCAATTCCAGAGTGGAAATTGAAAGAAGTGTCCATGGATCTTGTACTCGGATAACCAAATACTTCTCTAGGTAATAATGCAGTCTGAGATATTATTGATCGATTGACTAAAATCACTCATTTTTTCCTATTAGAGATAGTCTACCTCTAGATCAACATTCTTGATTTCATATTGAATAAATAGTCATGTTACATGGAGTTATTCTATCCATTGTATCTGATCATGATCCCATGATTACTTCGTACATTTGGAAAGGCCTTTATAGGTCATAGGTAACTAAATTAAATTTTAGTACAACATTTCATCCTCAATTTGATGGGGAGTCAGAATGAATAATTTATAGCTTGGATGATATTCTACGTGTTTTTTCAATGGATTACCATTTCTGTTGGGACCAATATATTTATTTAGTTGAGTTTTCTTATAATAACATTATTCATTCTAGTATACATATGGCACCATTTAAAGAATTATATGGAAAGCGGTGTTGAAATCGATCTTTGTGGGATGAAGTAGGTGAAAGGATGTTTATGGGACCAAAATTGGTAGAAGAGATTACATAAAAAGATTACTTTATTCAGAAGCTCATTAGAATAGATCAGAGTGGGAAAAAAAGTTATACAACTAATTAGAGGAATGATCTTTATTTTGAGGAATGTGAACATGTCTTTCTCAAAGTTTTCTCCATGGAAAAGTGTGATGAGTTTTCATAATAATGTAAATCTAATTCCAAGGATCATTGGACACTATGAAATCATGGATAAAGTTGGATTAATTTCCTACAGTGTGGATTTACCTCCTTGTTTATCCTAGGTACACAATGTTTTTCATGTTTCAATGTTGAAAATTTATATTCTATATCCATATCATGTTTTGATTCTAGAGGTATTTCATTTTGAAGACAATATTTTTATGAGGAACAATAAGTCCAAATTATTGACTGAAGAGAGGAAGTGTTGCAGGATAAGGTAATTCTTCAGGTACATGTTTTGCGGAAAACCCATAGGGTTTAAGAGGAATCATGGGAATTGGAAAATTTTATGAGGAACCAATACCCCCACTTATTTGATATGTGAATAGAATTGTGGGGGTGAAATTTCCAAAAGGGGGAAGGATGTAACAACACAGGTATTTATAGAATAATAAATTTTAATTTCTTTTAATATTTATGAGTAACATATTATTTTTACATTAAATGGAATAATATTTTTGATAGTGTACTCAACATGAAACAATTTTTTTTTGAAATCATACGTTGCACATAACATTGAGTCATTCCAAAAAATAATATATTAATATTATTATTTTAAATGGTAGTTAGATCCTAGCCGCTTTATTGGAAGGAGTGAAAAGAACTATCTACAATATGATTATACAAGCTTATTAAATGACATTACAATTATCCAATAAATTTTAGTGGATTAAAATAAGATTGAATACGATTTTAAACATGAAATACTCTAATATTTTTAAAAGGTCGGTTTAATGCCTTTTGATGGGGAACACTTTATAAATATAGTTTTTCCCCATTAATATGTTACATTTTATAAAACAAACTAATTCTATATAATAAGTATATAAAAATTTACTTTGGATAAATTTTTTGTTATTTTCTGATAATGTTCATTTTTTATGAATAGTGAAAAAATTATGCATTTTAAGACAAAACTACATTTTAATCAAATTTATTTATATAGCTAGATTTTAATCGTAAGTGGTTTTAAAGTGTAATTGGATTATATTTTTATCATTTAATCAGATTTTGTTAATTGGAGGTAATTTCACTTTGAAAATGGACATAAAGACATGTTAGTCTTTTGATATTTAATATTTCTTAAAAACCTACTTTTGGTTTTTGACAACAGGAATTAATTTTAAATTAATTACAACAAATTATGTGTTTTGAATTTGGAAAAAATGATTCCTTATTTTTAATCAAGATGTAAAAATTGTTTAAATATGTACCTTTTATTTTTAGACATTATGAATAGTAACATCAGTAATTATTTTATTTACCATGGTTAAAGGTTAAATCTGGTGAATAAGGGTAAAAATATTATTATTATTATATTAAACTACTCCAACACATGTCCTAATACTATTGTATTAGATATTTATGACCATGGGCACACATGGGTCGATTTTGGGACACCATGGAGCCACCTTGATGAGAAAAGGACATTTTATAAGAATTAATTTAAAGTCAAGTAAAATATAACATAAATATGTCTTTTTTACTAAAACATTTTTTATATGGGGTTATATATGTTACCTCTTCAACAATAAATAGTCATTAAAAATATACAAAAATTTCATACATCATCTTATTTTGTTTATATTTATTATATTTTTAATAAATAAACATATTTATGACACAATGATGATATAGTGATTACATTATTAATGAATGATTTAATTAAATGAGATTGTAAATATTAAAATAAAATATTTTAAAAAAATTTTATGCCATACATGAATTTTATGGATTATTATGACTTTTTATCTTTTATGTAATGATGATTTTTCGAAAGAATAAATTTGTTATGGATTTTTTAAAAAGTCATGATATTTATAGTTTAAAAATTGACATAAATGAGTTTTTAAAAAAATACTATTTTATTAAATTAAATTACTTTTTTTCAATATCTATGATTCAGAAAAATGACTTATAAAATGTTTAAAATGTCATTAATGAACCACTTTAGGTTCTATAGTCATTTATAGTAACTATATTAACCATATAGTGTGAATATACAAGAAGACATGGTAAGAGTTAAATTAGTCATCTAAGGTTTAAAGGTAAAAGATAATGTTAAATTTGTGACCTATACGTGTCTAAAAGCTATTTTTTTGAGAGTGTTTCTACCGAAAAACATCATATCTTTTAAATAAATGACATTGGGACCATTTTAAAACCAAAATAATTTTATAATAAAATAATATTTCCATACCTTCATAATGTTCCCCTCCTCCCTCTTATAAATGGTTATCACCTCTACCCATTTACTCACACTTATCAATCCTCTTTTCACATCCAAATTATACTCAAATAATATCCCAATATCCCTCCCGTCCTCTTAAAACCCTTACATTTGGAAGAAGACAACTCAATAATTTATTTTGGCTCAAATCAAATGGAGTTACCTGATTTAGAGGTTACGCCTTCCATTATGTTGTTTTCTATTATTTTAGTTCTATACTCCCTATTTTATTATTATTATTATTTGATTACATAACAAAACCTATTTCATCAGTATAATAGGAATTTTTTATGAAATGTATTTTAACTACACTCACACACACCTCCAACTAATGGATACGAATATATTGTTTCTGTGTATGGAGAACCTATTCCTCACGAAATGATGATTGTTCAATTTTCCCCTACCACATATCATGTTAGCCATTATGATGGAACTATATTTATATATTACATATATTATATTTGTATTATCTCAATTATTTTGTATTTTTCATTTAAAAAAAACCTTTATGATTTCCATAATGTGTAAATATGATAATTTTTCATGAGGATATATGGAATCCCACCCCCTCAAAGTGATAAGACTCATTCATTCCCTAAATGGAACATATAAATTATGGAGTTAATGAACTTATGTAATGTGTATAACATAG
Source organism: Viscum album (assembly GCA_963277665.1). Classification (NCBI taxonomy): domain Eukaryota; kingdom Viridiplantae; phylum Streptophyta; class Magnoliopsida; order Santalales; family Viscaceae; genus Viscum; species Viscum album. The sequence continues at coordinate 1,738,692,302 of OY728151.1, forward strand.
ATATTATACTATAATTATAATATACCAATGTATCATTTAGTTTTCATTCCTTTAAATATGAAAAAAATGAAGGTTGCGTTCCTGCGTATGTACCACCTACCATCTCCATGAATGGTACATTTCATTTCCTATCTTCAAATGTCATGTAATATTATAGATACATATATATACTGTATATATATGATATTTAAATCATTAATACTATTTTTGAGATAATGTAATTTTGACCACATGGACAATTTTTAATTATAACATGTTAATTTTTTACTCAAGTACCATGTAACACCCAATTATTCTATGGTACATTTTTCTTTGAACAATGCAATAGCTTTCATTGTACGCAACTTCGATATTCTAACATACCGAGAAAAATAAACAAGCCATTATGATTAGTAATACCGACAACTTAAAATTTTATAAATTTTATCATTCAAAATGGACATCATTTTTGGATCCGGAATATCAAAATTATCATAGGGTGAATTTTTTTTATTTTTGTGAAAACTTCCAATTTTTTATGAATAGAGAAAAATACTAAACATTAATTAAAAAAAAATTTAAATAAAAATAACTTAGAGTGATATATTATACTATTGAGTGGTTTAAATGTATAATTAGATGATAGTTTTACCATTTAATCAAATTTTGGTCATTGGATGCAATTTCACATTTAAAATGGACATAAACAAGAGTCAATCTTTTAATAGTTAACATTTCTTAAAAACACTCTTTTTGTTTTGACGGCAGAAATTAATTTTAAATTAATTCTTTCCACTTATGTGTTTTGAATTTAGAAAAATGGATTCCATATTTTGAATCAGGAGGTCCAAATTGTGTAAATAGGTAACTTTTATTTTTAGACATTTTTAATAATTACTTCGGTAAATATTTTATTTACCATGGTTAATGGGTAAATCCGGTAAATAAGGGTAAAAAATTAATATTATAATAATATTAAATTACCCAAACACATGTCATACCATTAGTTTCGGATACATGTCCAACCATGGGTATCCTTGGGTCGATTTTGGGACCCTATGAAGCCACTTGTAAGTGATAATGACAGTTTATATTAATTAAGTTAAGGAATATAAAAAAATAAAAAAATCATATATATTTTAGTAAATATTTTTTGACATAGGATTATATATGTTATCTCTTTGAAAATAAATATTAATTATAAATATAAAAATATTTCCAACATAATGGTGTTTTATTTATAATTTTTAGACATTGAATAATTATATTTATTTATGACACAATGATGATGCAGTATTTTAATTATTAATGAAAGAATCAAATAAATGGTATTATAAATAATAAAATATATATAATTTCAATGTTTTTATGCCATACAAAAATTTTCTAAGATATCATAGAATTTATTATTGATTAAATAAATTCAACTCGAATTAATTATGTTGTTATGATTTAAAAAAAATCAATTATTAAATAGTTTCAAAATTGACATAAAAGAGTTTTTTTAAAAAACAATATTATATTATTAATTGATATAATATTCCTAAAAATATATGGTTCTGAAAAAGGACTTATATGATGATAGTTATATCATTAATTAACCACTTGGGGTTCTCTTTGCAGTTTATTGTAAGTTTATTAACTATATAGTGTAAGAATACAAGAAGACACTGTAAAAGTTAAATTATTTAACTTAGAGTTAAATATAAATGATAAGGTTAAAAAGGTAAGATAAACTTGTCTAAAACCTATTGGTTGAAAGTATTTCTACCCATAACCACCCTATACTTAAAATATGTCACTTTGGAGCCATTATAAACCAAATATGAATTTATTATAAAATAATATTTTATGTTTTTCCAAAGGTTCCCCTCACCCATCTTATAAAAGGGAACTCCCCCTTCTCTATAATTCACACCTTAAAAGCCATTTGTCTCAAATAAAACAGGACCAAATACCCTCCCAACCTCCCTCCCTTCATCCTAGAGTCATTACTTTTGTCAGAATGCCAACCTATGGAGGCCTTTTGATCAACTCAAAAGGAAGATCCTGAAAAAGAGGTAATGATTTCACCACCATCTTTCAAGTTCCCTTCTTCTTCCACTTCCTCTTTTTTTGTTGTTTCTATTCAAAAATATTAATTCTAGTATCTTCTATATACTGTGATGTTACTATAAAAATGGTACAACCTTATTCACTATTCTCTGCATCATTTGAATGACATGTCACCATACGTGTGTACGTACGACTTACCATCTCCATGTCATGGTGTAATTGTTATTCAATACATTATTTTGATGGGTATAATAATGATGTGTAATTGATGTAAATAATAAATATAACATGATAATGATTCATTATATATGATATGGCATCCATTTATATATTATTTTAATATCGAGAGAAGGATTTTGTCGCTCGTGCGTACGTACGGATTACAGTCTCCAAGAACGCGCTGAGATTCATTCACTATTGTATCCATTCAAGACTAATTTTCATTATAAGATTAAAAATAATGTTTAAAGATATGATATTATTCTGGACATGAATATGATACATTCCATCATTAACAAATATGATTTACGTAATAAATCATATAATGGAAACTGAATCAGTTAACACTTGAACGATGATAATACTAAGATATTATTAAAAAAGAAATGATAAAATATCATATATGATAGAATATTAATGTATATTATTCTTGTATAATTTGATAACAATTATTTCACCATTATATAAGAGGTTAACCTACCCTCTCCCATGTAGAAGTACAAAGTAAGGGGTTAATTCACAATCTCTTCATTATCTGAGGTTGTTTATACGTAATTATCTACTAGGACCTCTTTACAATCCACATCCATGTTTATTAAAAATGTATTTCAAAACATTGTTACTATTTAATATACAATGGGTTAAAGTCATTTATAACATTGTTTGAATTTTTATAGGATGTTTATAAAAGAATCTTTCCGTCATTTTCCAGACAAGGTCCTTTTTAACATTTTCGAAAAAATTAAGGTAAGAATGTTATTTAACTTATATGACCTATGCTTCTATATTCCACCATTATAACAACTTCTAAACTTCCCTTATAAGATTATAATAATATTTTCGAAAATAAATGTTTTTTTTATAATTATGTGACTCCTAAATGATTTCTAAATAGAAAGTTATTTTTCTAAAAAAAGGATTTGATTTCATCCCTTGATAGATTTTATGTTTATTTGAGGTTGATTTATTATACAAAACATCCATATTGTATTGAAGGTTTTGTGATATGTTTGACTGTGGATGTGCTATTTTTATACCATTTATGATATATGTTTATGTTATTGACATTTTTTATGCTAGTTATAATATAAATGTTTATGTTATATTTCAACCTTTTCATATGAGGAATGTATTGGACTTAGTAAGTGACGAGTGGAGCCAAATATAGCTCCTCGATGCATCGATGGGTCTCATGAGACAACTAGATGTAGAATTGGATGTGGAGTTTCCCAATTTGACATATGGTTTTGGCCGAGGCCTAAATCATATTTAGATGTCTTGGCCGAGGCCTTAAAAAATGTTTTATAATGTCTGGAAGTATAAAATCCCTCATTTTGAAAATTATATTAATGGTTCATGTGGTCATTCAACTAGTATAATACCCATGATGATGTTTTATTATGGCATTATTTACTTATCTCCTATTCATTCAATAATAGTTTTCATGTTTATTATTTGTAAAGGCATGTGTTTTCTATTATTCACCATGCTTAATATTTATGTTATATTTCGTTGTATTGCTTACCCTTACTGGGCATTTAAGCTCACCCATTTCTATGTTTTATTTTTCCCAGGATGATAAGAAGTATATTTTGACTAAAATGCAGGAATATTATATGGGATCTAAGTGAGGTCAATGGATACAATGTTGTTATAGTATTTCATTTTATGATGTAATGTAAACCTTATGAATATATCTAGTACTTCCAAGGCTACTAAACTAATTGGTCATTCGAGACATGATAATTTTTTATCAGGCAAATGATACGTAATAATGAACCGACTCTGTTTTATTGGGGTTGGGGTGTTACAGTTGGTATCAGAGGAAGTTTAGTACTAACCATGGAAACTAGATTTTGAAAAACTCTAATTAGAGCACATTATCCTATGATAGTCATTGAGGATTAGTATAGAATAACATCCTAGAATTTTTGAAAATTAGAGATTTTTTGTATTTTTTGAGCAGTAAATCTCCGTCTGGATACGAGAAGGTAGAGGTGGCTCTGGAACATATGTACCTAGGAGTGAAATATCCGACAAGGATTTTTGGGCTTTACTCAGGGTATCCTGGTACACGACAACGGGCCTTGCTGCACTCTTGGTTACAACACTTCTGGGGGTTATGCTTAGGATAATTCACATTTTCTTTATAAACCGTTATGAAGTATTTATGAGTATATACCTTTTCAATGAAATTTTTTTTTATGATTATGGATTATATCCATAAACTGTTCAATTTATGATAAGTATGTTATAAGTTTGGAATTATGTATTGCTATTCATAAACTAATCTAGTGTATGTTGTTATCTATAAATGGCTCCTAGTGGAAGGAATGGAAACTACATCAATGCATGCACTCCATGTAGGTATTTCCCTCATAATCAAGTTAATTATAGCGGAGCTGGAGATGCACCCAGTGCTGATAAGTTAATCACCATACTTGGAAAACTCAATCAGGCTATGAATAATAACTTTACCTGTATGGAGCACCCTGCCCCGCGGCGTTGAGGATCAATGTTAGATCACTTCATGAGGAAACAACCACCAACATTCAATGGTGGTAAAGATCCATTAGTATCTATGAAATGGGTAAATAAATTGGAGAAAATATTTCACGCTTTGAGAAGTAGAAAAAGGGGAAAAAGTTTTCATTGAAGTTTATCGCCTCACTGAAGATCCTGATCAATGGTGGTAACTTATTCAAAACACAAAAGAATATGAAGAAGTGTCAAGTATGGAATGGAGGGAGTTTAAAGATCATTTCATAGAAAAATACTTTCCTCGTGACCATCGGGCAGATATGGAATGGCAATTTTTGAGTCTGAGGCAAAAGGAGGATGAGAATGTTGAAAAGTATGATTCTAACTTTACAAGGTTAGCAAGGCATGCTACAGATTATATACATAACCCAATAAGTATTATTAGTCATTTCATTGATAGGTTAAACCCATTTCTTTGTTGATCATTAGTATCATAATATTTCTCGTTGTTCGATGATATTGTATTATATGCTATCAAGACAGAAAAAGAATTCTCTATGTCATACAACTTTAAAGAAAAGTAAGAGAATAAGAGATCTAGTGAACACTCTGGGAAAAGAAATAAGAAACATGGAAGAAGGGAAGAGTTGAATTTCCACCATGTGATAATTGTGGAAGGAAGCACCCTGGTTCCTGTCTAAAAGGAAAAGTAGTATACTAAAAATGTGGATAGAAAGGCCATCATGATGGTGATTTTAAGGGAAAGAATGATGATAAATATGTTCAATGCAACATTTGAAAGGAGATTGGACATTATGAAAATGAATTTCATATGAATCAGGGAAACATACCATAGAAAAGGCCATGGTATCAAGGCTAAGATTATGAAATCACTACTACTGAAGTTGAAGCTCCGAAAGACGTGGTGGTAGGTAATTTAATGGGTTTCTCAAGTTTAGCCAATGCTTTATTTGATTTGGGATCATCACATTGTTTCATATCTTCCCAATTTCCTATGAAAATTAAGTATTTCAAATTTGATTTAACGTGGGAGTTGTCAGTGAAAACTCCTAATTGAAGTATCATTGCAACAATGTTTTGTGAATCAGTTCCCATTAAGGAATATAAATGTTATTTATCTGCTAATATCATCGTCATACGCGTGATATAATTTTATATAATCCTCAGTAAGGATTTTCTTTCCAACCATGATGTGAAAGTTTATTTTATAAAGAAGGTGGTTTCAATTTTTGATGATGATAAGGAGTACATTATCATTAGAGCAGAAACGTCACCACCTGATTATTATCTTGATCGACCCGCAATATATCAACTAAATTCAATTATTGGGGAAGAAGAGAATGAAATAACTTTGGGTGAGGAAAGGAATGTTCGAATAGAGGACTTAACTATTGTGCAAGAATATGTTGATGTTTTTCAAGAGTATTTAACTGGATATCCTCCAGAACGAGAAATTGAGTTTTCCATTGACCTAATTTCTGGTTCAAGGCCCTTATCGAAGACCCCTTATTGAATGGACAATGTTGAATTAGTGGAACAAAAGAAACAACTAGAGGAATTGAGTAATATGTGACTTATTCACGCTAGTATTTCTCAATGGGGATCCCTTATCCTTTTTGTTAAAAAAAAGATGGATCTATGAGGTTGTGCATTGACTACAAGGAGATAAATTCCATAACAATAAAAAACAGTTATCACCTAACTCGCATTGATGATTTATTCGACCAACTTTGTGGGGAACAATACTTCTCAATGATTGATCTTCAATATGGATTTAATCAGTTGTGTGTGAATAAGTAATACATTTTGAAAACTGCATTTGGAAATCAATACGGGCATTACGAGTTTTTTGTAATTCCTTTTAGGCTGACTAATGAACCCACTATTTTGATGGATCTAATGAACAGAGTTTTCAAGGAATATCTTGATGACTTTTTAGTGGTATTTATTAATTATATCTTTGTATAATATAAAAGCTATTAGGATCATGAAAATCACATTTTCATTATTCCAAAGACTCATATAATTCATGAATTATATGGGCTGTTTAGAAAGTGTGAATTTTGGCTTTAGGAGATTTCTTTTCTTGGACACATTATCTCTAAGGATGGAATATCCATTTAACCTTATAATACAAGAGCAATACAAAAATGGAAATCACAGGGGAGTATAACTGTTGTACGCAGTTTTATTTGTTTAGCAGGTTATTATCAACATTTTGTCCATAATTTTTCCCAATTGGATAAACCATTAACGAAGCTCACACGTAAAGAGGTTAAATTTATTTGGACAAATGATTTTGAAGAATTCATTGAAAATTTGAAGAGAAGATTACTCAATGCTCCTATATTGAATCTACCATCAGGGAATAATGGGTTTTTTATTTATAGTGATGCTTCAATGAAATGACATTTTTGTGTCCTTATGCAGAATGATAGAGTTATTGCCTATATATCACGACATAAAAACATTCATGAGAAAAACTATCCCACTCAGGATCTTGAGTTCGCAGCTGTAATATTTTCTTTGAAGATACAGAGACATTATCTCTATGGTAAAAAATGTGAGATATATACTGATCACAAGAGTTTGAAGTATATTTTTCCACAAAAATAACTCAACATGAGGAAAAGGATATGGCTAGAACTACTCAAGGATTATGAATGCATGATACGTACCACCTGGGGAAGGAAAATAAGGTGGCAGATGCTTTGAGTAGAAAATATCATGGAATTTTGAACAAGATGAGAGTCGAATGGGATCCTATTTTCATGGATCTAGTAAAGATAGATATGTGAATTACCATGGAAGGTGAAACATCGATAGTTTTTAAATTGTTTGAAAAACGATCCTTACTAGAAAGGATAAAGAGTTCTCAGATCGGCGATGAAGAGTTTCAAAAGAAGATTAATGCTGTGAATGATGGTAAATTGAGTGACTTTGTGTATAAAGATGATATTTTAAAATTTTGGAAGACACATTGTGTTCCTGACATACCTGTTCTAAAAAGGGAATTGTTGGATGATTCTCATTGTTCCAATTTCTCTATACACCCTGGTAGAACTGTGATGTATAGATATTTGAAGGAACATTTTTGGTGGGACAACATGAAGATGGAGATTTCTGATTTTGTGTCAAGGTGTATAGTGTGTCAACATGTGAAAGATGGAAGGCATAATATTTTATGAGTTATGCAACCTCTGCCCATACATGAGTGGAAATGGGATAAAATTGTGATGGGCTTTGTCATGGGACTACCAAAGAGTCCTAGAAGGAATGATGCAATATGGTTCATTGTTGATCGTCATACCTAGTCAGCACATTTTATTGATAAAAGAAAAGATTTAATACTTGAACGTCTAGCAATACTATATATTAATGAAGTTGTGAGACTTCATGGAGTACTGCTATAGATTTTTTTTGATCATGATCCCCATTTTACATCATGATTCTGAAAAAATCTTCATAAATCCTTGGATACTGAACTTTGTTTGAGCACTACTTACTGCCCTCAAACTGATGGACAATATGAACAGACTATGAAAACCTTAGAAGACATGTTGAGATAATTCTCACTTGACATTCAAAGTATGTGGGATCAATATTTACCTCTGGTAGATGTTTCCTATAACAATAGCTTCCATTCAAGTATCCTGATGGCACCATATAAAGCATTATACAGAAAGAGATTTTTCACTCCAACATGTTGGGATGATTTTGGGGAAAGAAAACTCGTTGGCCCAGACCATGTGGAGGAAACAATGGAAAATGTAAAGATTATCGAAATCCACATCAAAGCAGCTCAATGTAGGTAGAAGAGCTATGTTAGTAACCAATGGAAGGATTTGGAATTTCAGGTAGGAGATCATTTTTTCTTGAAGGTATCTCCATGGAAGGGTGTAATACGTTTTGGTAATAACGGTAAATTGAGTCCCTGGTAGATCAGACCTTTCGAAATTATAGAACAAATTGGGGCTGTAGATTACCATTTGGCAATGCCACCTAGTCACTCCAAAGTTCATGATGTGTTCCACATATCACTATAAGGAAAATACATGCTTGACCCAACACATGTACTCACCAATGAGGAATTATAACCGAAACCTGATCTGTCTTAATGCAAAGTGTTTGTGAAGATTCTTGATACTAGAGAACAAGTGTTGAGAAACCAAACGACTTGTCTGGTAAAAGTTCTATGGAGAAACCAAAAGATGGAAGAGGCAACATGGGAACCCGAGGAACTTGTGATGAAGAACCACTCAATTCTTTTTTTGTGGTAGTATTCTAGAAATATCAAGGATGAAATTATTTGAAGGTGGGGAGAATGTAACACCCCATGCTTCTATAGTACATTTTCCTTTTAATATTGCAATATCTTCCATTATATGCAACTTCAAGATTCTAACACACCGCGACTAATTAAACTAGCGGTTATGAATATTAATACCCACATATTAAAATTTTATAAATTTTATCATTCAAAATGGAATTCATTTTTGGATTCGGAATATCAAAATTATCTTAGGGTGAATTTTTGGTATTTTTCGAAAAACATCAAATTTTTAATGAATAGTGAAAAATACTAAACTGTAATTAAAAACAACTTTTTTAATCAAATATAATTTATAGTGCTAAAATATACAATTGTGTGGTTTGAAAGTATAATTAGAATATATTTTTACTATTTAATCCAATTTTTTTCATTGGACACAATTTCACATTTAAAGTGGACATAAACAAGTGTCAATCTTTTAATAGTTAATATTTCTTATAAACACACTTTTTATTTCGACAACGGGAATTAATTTTAAATTAATTTCTTCTAATTCTGTGTTTTGAATTTAGAAAAATGAATTAAATATTTTGAATCATTAGTTATAAATTATGTAAATAGGTAACTTTTATTTTTAGTCATTTTGAATAATTATTTCGGTAAATATTTTATTTACCATGGTTAAAGGGTAAATCCGGTAAGTAAGGGTAACAAAATAATATTATAATAATTTAAAATTATCCTAACACATCTCCTAACATTAGTTTCTGATGCGTATCCGACCATGTGCATATTTGGGTCGATTTTGGGACCCCATGGATCCACTTGTAAGTGATAATGACACTTTATATTAATTATGTTATAGTAAATACAAAAATTACATAAGCATATATCTTCTAGTAAAACATTAATTACATAGGGTTATGTATGTAATATATTCAATCATAAATATTCATTTGAATGATAAAAATAGTTTCTAGATAATGGTATTTTATTTATAATTTTTAGACATTGAATTATTAAATTTATTTACAACACAATGATGATGCAGTATTTTCCTTTTTAATGAGAGAATCAAATAAATTGTATTATAAATGTTAAAATAAATATAATTTGAAAGTGTTGATGCCATACAAGAAATTTTTATGTTACTATGGCATGTTATGATTTATTAAATAAATTTAATTCGAATTTATAAAGTATTTATGTCTTTAACAAAAAAAAATTATTAAATAGTGTCAAAATTGACATAAAAGAGTTTTTAAAACAAATATTATATAATTAATTTATATAATATTATTGAAAATATAAGTATTGGAAAAAAGTTATTATATGATGATATTTATATCATTAGTTAACCACTTGTGGTTCTCTTGGATGTTTATAGTATGTTTATTAACCATATAGTGTATGAATACAAGAAGACACAGTAAAAATTAAATTATTTAACATGGAGTTACATCTGAATGAAAAGGTTGAAATGGTAATCTAAACTTGTCTAAATACTATTTTTTGAGATGTTGTAGACCCATCTCCACCCTATACTTTAAATAAGTCACATTGGAGCCATTATAAACCGAATATTAATTTATTATAAAATAATAATTTATGTTTTTCATAAGGTGCCCGTCACCCCTCTTATAAAAGGGCACTCCCCACATCGCTCTAATTCACACCTTCAATGCCATTTGGATCGGCCAAAACCTACCCAAATACCCTCTAAAATATCCTCCCTTAGTCTTATAGGCCTTAATATAGTCAGAAATCCAACTTAAGGAGCCCATTTGTTCAACTCAAAAGTAAGAACCCGAAAAATAGATAATGATTTCACAACCCTCTTTCAAGTTCCTTTCTTATTACACTTCCTCTTTCTTTGTTGTTTCCATTATAAAATAATTAATTTAGTATCTTCTATATACATTTATGTTACTATAAATATGGTAAAACCATATTCACTATTCTATCCATCCTTTGAATGACATGTCACCATACGTACGTACTTATGCCTTACTATCTCCACGTCGTGGGGTAATTGTTATTCAATACATTATTTGTGTGGGTTTAATAATGATGTCTAATTGATTTAAATAATAAATATAACATGATAATGATTCTTTATATATGATATACAATCCAGTTATATATTATTTTAATATGAAGATAATGATATTGTTTCTTGTGCGTACATACGGATTACCGTCTCCACGAACGCGATGAGATTCATTCCTCATCGTATCCATTTAAGACTAATTTTAATTAGATGATTAAAAATAATGTTTAAATACGTGATATAATTCTGGATATGAATAAGATCCATTCTATCCATAACAAATTTTACTTACGTAACAAAGCATATAGAGGAGAATGAATCAGTTAACACCCGAAACGACGATAATACTAAGATATTATTAACAAAGCAATGATAAAAGATAATTTGCGATATCATATTAATGTATATGATTATTGTATAATTTGATTTTAATTATTTAACCATTATACAAGAGGTTTACCTACCCTCGATCAAGGAAAAGTACAAGGTAAGGTTTTAATTCACAATCTCTTCATTATCCGAGGTTGTTTATACACAATTATCTACTGGGACCTCTTTATCATCCACATCCATGTTTCTTAAAAGTGTATTTCAAAACATTTTTAATATTTAATATACAATGGGTTAAAGTCTTTTATAACCTTGTTTTAATTTTTTTCTAATATTTTTATAATGGAATCCTTCTGTTGTTTACCAAACAAGGTTCTTTTTAACCTTTTTGACAAAATTAAGGTAAGAATGCCTTTTTTTAAACATATACGGAGGGTGTGGCCATTTTCCGCCATTATAACATTGTCTAAGCAGACTTACAAGATTATAAGAATATTTTACAAAATAAAAGTTTTCTTTTGAATTATGTGACTCTTAATTGATTTCAAAATAGAATGAGATATTTCTCAAAAAAAATTATTTGATTTCATCCTTTGATGGATTTTACATTTATTTGAAGTTGATTTATTATAAAAAACATCCATATTGTATTGAAGGTATTTTGATATGTTTGACTATTGATGTGATATTTTTATACAATTCATGATTTATGGTTAATGTATTGACATTTCGTATGCTAGTTTTAATACGAATGATTATGTTGTATTTCAACCTTTTCATATGAGGAATGTATTTGACTTAGTAAGTGATGGGTGGATCCCGCTATAGCCCCTCGATGCATCAATAGCTCTCATGAGACAACTAGACTTGGAATTGGTCGAAGACTATTCCAATTTGATATATTGTTTTGGCGAAGGCCAAAATCATATTTAGACGTCATGGCCAAGGCCTTGACAAAATGTTTCAGAATGTCCAGAATTATAAATTCCCTCATTTTGAAAATTATATTGATGGTTCATGTGGTCATTCGACTTGTAGAATACCCATGATGATGTTTTATTATGGCATTATTTACTCAGATAATATTCGTTCCATGAAAGTGTACATGTTTATTATTTGTTAAGGCATGTGTTTTAAATTATTCACCATGCTTAATATTTATGTTATCTTCTGATGTATTGTTTACCCTTACTGAGAAATTGATCTCAACCCTTTATATGTTTTTTTCCCAGTATACGAAGAAGTATATTATGACTGACCTACTGGGATATTCTATGAGATCTCAGTGTGGTCGATGGAAACAATGTTGTTATAGTTTTTCATTTTATGATGTAATGTAAACCTTATGAATATATCAAGTACTTACAAGGGTACTAAACTAATCGATATTTTGAGGCATGATCATTTGTGATCATACCAATGATACGTAATAATGTAAAGGCTCTGGGTAACTGGTGTTGGGGTGTTACATACTGAAGATCGACAAAACAACCGATACGAACTTTAATAATTATATGATTTTTATAAAAAGTTAGTAAGTTATAAAAAAGGCATAATAAACATGAAAAAGGTTCTAAATCAATTATAAATTAAGTTATGTTTATTATTCAGGGAGATAATAATTGAACAAGACAACTTAGACTCAAGGTAAGGAAACTTCTTAACCTAATTTCAATTACTTGGGTAAATTTTCTACTTCTTGATTATTTTGTGCTATGGCTCTGTGAGAAATAAATTTTGATATCTTACACTATATTTATACTTGATTTAGGTATAGTTATAGTGAATACACATAATTGTTATATTTAAATTACAAAATGGACTTTTTAAGAGACTTTTTCTCAATCACCTTTAATTGAGGAATATTTTGGTTTGTAAATGACCTTATTTTATAATGTGTATAATTATACCATTTCTCATTAAATTCAATTTAACGGTTTTCAAAAGTAATGTTTTTTCTATGAAGGATTTTACTACATGAAAAAGGAACGTTTCTTGTTAATGTACATAGTGGCAATGACTTTTCCTCCACCACGATAATTATTTGAAATTTTTCTTCCTTAACAATACGTATTGTTTTTAACAAGAAAATAAATACCATATAAATTTTTTATATATTTTGGTATTGAAAATGGTTTTGATAATGGATTGATTATGTCAATATATGGAAATGATATATTTTGATTGCAATGTGTAAATTTTATATTTCCTTTATTCTTGTATTATGTGTTATGAATATGTTTTGGTTCCTAGACATTGATTACATTTATAGGTGGTTCTGTGGTAATCCATGGGCTGGTGAGCCTGATATATCTCTCCAATGCATTGGGTAACTTGATGGAGGTAAACGTTAATGTTTCTCCTAAGATATTTAGAGAATATACCATGATGGGAATTCAAAAAGTAACTCCATATTTAGTTTTCAAATCTAAAATGTTAGTATATTATACATTCCACACGTTACCTTTATGATTTATGATTTCTATGTGTTATTCTTAAATCCTATGATTTCATGAGAAATTTTAAAGAGCTTATGTTTTATGATTGAAAAGTATGATTTTTTTAATTTGTATGTATTGTTGGGATATTTTTTTTATTCCTATATTTTAGAATCCTTTATGAGATTTTTATGATAATCCCAAGTGTTTGAAATGTTTTTCACAAGGTTTAAGAATGGTTAAGAGAAATTATGAATTCGAGAAGATTTATATCAAGAAAAGAGTTTATATTTATTTAAAGGTGTTTTATTTTTCGGAAAAAATTGGATAGAGTAGTAGTGTATACTTTGTAAAAATTTCAATGTAATGTAATAGTTATGGAATAATTATCTAAAACTATAATCCTTAAAATATCCCCATTGTGAATTATTGATGTAATTCAATAATAAGTAATGTTTATATCTGGGGCCTTATATTCCATCTCGTTTCGATCAATATGGTTATGATCATTTATATGTGTCTGATGGAAGATCCGAATCTACAGTAAATTAGATCCATCTCTTTCACACATTATAAATTCATTGTCAAAAAATACTAGATCCAATTGTTTTAGAATTCTGGTGCAAATTTTATTAGTCAAATGTTTTCAGGATTATGGTGCTGATTATCTAGTTCTAATTATTGCAGGATTCATGTGCCGATTTTATGGATCTGATTTTTCAGGATTCTTGTAATGATTTTCATTATCCAATATTTTTAGGATTATGGTACTAGTTTTCTAGATCAGAAAAATGTGAATCCCAATACAATAGAATTCTTATTATGATGAAATTCCGAATTTCATAAAACTTATCCACTATTTCTTCAATGGATTTTATCATGAATGTTTTGATGATTTATGAGAACTTATTGAACCGCAAATCATCATCTTATTTTTTTTAGAAAATATGAAATCATTATAACTATTGACTTCACATTATTCATTCATAACACTTAAGAAACATTATTTTTACCCTAATTATAGAAAATATTGAATCATAGAAAACAATAAATATTTCCTATAATTCTATTACATTTTATGAACTGAATACAATAATGATGGATCTGATTCCTAGAAAATAAACAATTTTGATAAAAAATGGTTAGTTTTCAAAAAATATAAAATATTTGTTAAACAAATTTATCACAAAGGTACTTCACAAAATAAGTACCAAATCTTACTCTATGGTAGTTAAAATAATGGAATTAAAATTTTGTGAATTAATCAACACTTAAACTAGGATACAATTGATAAAAAAAATAAATGATCTTGGGTGATCTTTCTGTTTGGAGCTCCATGGAATGAAGCTGATCATGACCAAATACTTTGTATCACTACCCTAGATAAAATATTACACCTTGTATACACACATTTTTATTTCCTTCATGATTAACAATATCTTGGGTATATCATTTTCCTCATATATATATTGTAAACTAGTATTTTCATAAATGGATATTAAATATATTTAAATGAATATTTTATATATTACATAATCATATGCCTAAGGAACAAGTTTGTTTAGTTTATTTGGATATAATGTACTCAGTATTATAGTTTGGGGGAATATCTCCAAAACAACCCAATTAGATATTCATTTTTAGTACTCATAAATAACATACCCAACATAAAAACATTTATCACAACACGGGCAAATGAAACATATGAAATAGTGAGAAGAGATGAATAGTAAGGGTAGGCAAGGAATATATGTAAGAATAACATCAAAAAACGTGAATGAGAACATGAAAATAATACTTAAAAACCATACACTACATATGAAATATCATAATGTTGATTCTTTATACAGTGATTGGACATTCATAAGGTATTAATCATAAGGAAATTTAAAAACTCGAGCCAAGTGAGAATAATTTTTTTTTAAAAAAAGGAACTGTAGAATACATAGAAAATATAAAATACATTCCATAATAGGCAGGGCTCACAACCAATGCAATAATAGTTTAATAGGTTCCCTCCCCAAACCATCATAGTAACCATGGTTCACTCCCAAGACCATCATAGAGGACAATGTCCCTTACGGAACTAGGTTCCATCCCACTTCTAGTCCATTATATCTAATGAGGTATAAATATTTATCAAATTCATTTGAGAAATATATAGGTCCCTCCATTCACATAATAAAAATCAAATGTTTTTTTTTCAAAAATCATATTACATTCATCATATCATAACCCATGAAATTAAATTGGGTTTCATAAACATTTCTTCATATCATAACCTTTAGAAAATATACATGTTGGATAATCATTTCAACCATTCATAATAGTACAACCTTTGAAAAAAGTGGTTTTCATTAGAATTTTATTATGGTATAATCCATGGAAGTTAAACTGGTATCATAAACATTATTTATTGTTAAACATAAACCATAAAGATAAATAATAATAATTTTATCCTTGGTTCTAATCCCCAATGATGAAAAAGTAGCATCAAAAGATGTCTTCCAAGATGGAAAATGATTTTTAATGGATAGTTGAAGAATTTATTCAATAAAATAATTTTTATACCTTTAATATTAATTTTTAAAACACGAACCATTTTCAAATTAAATTTATTAAAAATAAACATGGAATCATATAATGAATTCTATAAAAATAATTTTAATCATTTCATGAGGAAAATATCAATAGAAAAATATATTTTTTATAAATCTTGAAAATAAATTTATTTTAAAATTAATTTGTGAACATATGAAGAAATATATAAATAATATATAAGTCAATATAGTAGGAAATTCCATTCATCCAATATATAATGATTCCATTCAATTTTTCTACGAAATCCAAATAACCATTATCTTTATAAATTGTTAGAATATTCCTCTTAATTTTTTTAATTGTCAAACATTGGAAAAAATTTCATTAATAAATAATTTTAATAATATTTTAAACCATTTTTGAAAACATGGTTTTGGAAGAAAATGGGATTACGGTTGAAATGAGAATTTTTCAAAAAAATATTCTTTTTTAACTCATGAGTACAAGCATTAAAATAATGGGAAAACATGTGATCTCATGACCTTAATAGAGGAGAATAAATTTCACGAGTTTCTTGAGATATTAATAAAAATATATAATCATTGTAAAGGTAATCATAAGCAATCATGATAATCATAAAAAATCATAAGAAATCATTTTAAAATAATATCTATACAACTTTGGTTATTTTGAAACATAACCCGATGAATTAATATCATTAAATTAAACATAAAATACTAAATGTATAAAAAATTCATGATACTACATGTAAAATGGGATATATATACACATCGTAAAAGATGATACATGCATTACAGAATAATATGACTCAAGGAATGAAAATTGAGAGAAAAATCATTTCCCAATTTAGTAACTTTAGAACCATAAATACCATGAAATTGGGCTCCTATAAAGGATATGTAAATACAAATAATTGAAATTATAATAGTTATCAAATAAATTACGGAAATTAAATACACCAAATAATATAAATACACGGCAAATCAGGTATGTGTCTCATGGAAATATAAAAGTGAGATTGAAATTCCATACCAAAATTCTCCACTTACTGTTTATTAAAAAATCATATATAATAAATATAAGTATATTATACATATATTATATATGCATATATAAGTATATCAAACAATATATTATTTACTTATGTCTTCTTATTTCCCATTTATTAACAGTTCCATGTTAATGTCACGTTTCGGGAAATGGCCACATTGTTTTTCATATATGATTTGATTTGTTATTTATGGCCCCCATAGATTGATCATGGTTCAATAATCTCCAGAATAATAATCATTTTACAATAATAATATATAATTATTAATTTTATGAACAATAATGAATTATGATCATGATAAATGAAGAATCTCACCATCATGGAGTTGTTAGGACATAGATGAAATATTTATCATTACAGATATATCTTAATATCATTAATAATATATTTTATCTCTAATATTCTTAAAATAATAATCCACTTGGGTTTTTTATGAAAATAATGAGTCAGATCGATTATTGAAGGCATCAATCTTCACATACACAAACGATATAATCACTACTCACTGACTGAAAAGGGAATAAAAATTGATAAATGATATTTTAATAATGGTAAATATGTCACTAATAACTGAATAATTTTTTTAATATCTCATATATTCATTAATTGTTTCCTAATTATATTCCATGTAACATTTTATGGGAAAGGAATAAAATCGCTTCACGAGGTGGTAGTCCGCCATACCCATGAACAAAGTTATTATATCTCTCTTGGAATGGAATGTTAAAATGGTATATATGATATAATGGAACCATATGTATTATTAAATTTTAAATATCATATATAAATTTTATATATATCATGAAACCTATCCGTGAGTGGTGCTATGGTAATGAAAAATTTACATCTGTATGTGAGGTGTATGTTCGCCAAATGTAAGAATGATGATTTTGTAACCAATTTGATGAAACTCGAGAGGGTTTTAATTAATTTAATTAATAAACACAAATAATTATAAAATATATCCTGTGGTTATTATGTAATAATATTTTAATAATAATTGATTGAGTTTGTGGATGAAATGAAATAGAAATGCATGTTAGCAAACACTACCTCTTCTTCGAGTATCCTACTTAGGTTTACAAAAGGATTATTTCTAAGATGGATTATTTCACAAATAACGATTCTAGAATGATATGAGAGAATATTTTAAGGTATAATTCATGTAATTTATTAACTAAAATAGTTTTATGATATACAGAATAGAGGAGAGGCATTTACATTATACATGCGAGGTTAGTGGCATACTTTTAATTTATTTGAAAAGAAAAAGGGGTTACAAAATGTTTATATTCCAAAAATACCTAAAAATGGAGTATTATCAAGAAATATAAATATTAGGATAAAAATATAACTATAAATTAGATTTTATAATTTTTAGGTGATGTTATACAATATATATTTAGTTTAACCTATAGTAAAGACTTTTTTACCATAATGATAGTATTTAATTATTATTGTTATCACTATTCATTATAGTATATAATTAAGTGGATTATATTAGATAATATAAACTATGAAGATTCAAAATACTCGATCAATAATTTTTAATTCTGTTAATAATATTAACAAAATTTAAAATAAAATTTAACCCCCTAGCATGATGAGAAAGTGAGTTTTCAATGAGAAAATGATCAATAGTTTACCAGGGGTTTGTATCAAAATTAAATATGAAAATGATTATAATGGAATTATTTTGATTAATAAATATATAATTTAATTTTTTAATTTATAACCAATTAAAAAAATAACATTATATTATGTTTATCATAAATATAAATGATGATTCAAGAAAAATGTTTTTTTCGATGATTCACCCTTGTCTCCCGTCCCACTCTAGGGTTTTATCGAACTAGAATTGAACTTATTCTTTCTAGATTTAGTTAAATTTCTCCTAAATGGCTAGTTTCGACCCTAAACGGGAGGCTACTAATATGTGTGGAAAAGGAAATTAGAAAAATGATAAAGTTCCTCTGGTGCTACTGCTAGGTATTTCCTTCTTCAAAGCTCTTAAGGGGGTGGATATTTGCAATGCCTCGACGATGCGTACTTCCCTATACAAAAAGATGGAAGATGGAAATTTTATGGTTGAATTTGACCACAATGCATTCAAACAATAGTCGCAGATGTATAAATTTTCGATCATGGGGAGAATACAGTATCTCAATGGTGATAGGCCCTAGTCTAATCCAGAGATTATGTTAGAATAGGCCACATCTGGGGTTTCTCATATTGGAATATGGTTCCAATTTGAAAGGGATATTTCCACATGTTACAAAAAAACACAAGATTCTCTCGATCAGGTTTAGAGATTGAGAAATCTGTAACTGAAGCCCAGCATGCTTCGTATCTCTGATTGGGACTACACATTCAACCCGAAAATAGAAGGTAACTCCATGGTACAAATCAGGGTGCGATTACATAGTCTCATCCAGTATTTTTGGCATCCAAAAATCCTCAACGACATCGCTTATTATATAGCTATTCCGATCAAAATTGATCAACACACATTGAATTTTGATATCAGACTCTATTCGTGAGTTATGGTTGATGTTGATATATCTGCTAAACTCCCAGATACCATTTCATTTACTGCAAATGATGTCAAAACCGAGCTCTGTGTTGAATATGATATAATGAAACCTTTTTTCATGTATTGTATGATTGTTGGTCATTCTCTACTAAAATTTCTTGTTGTCCAAATTCAACTCACTTAGCATGTTGAAAATGGATGTATGGAAACGAAGCATAAGAATAAGAACAAAGTTATAGCCCCATCTATTACTGAACCTCACAAGAAACTCTCAGAGATTTGGTTTAAGCGAGTTAATCTTCTGAAAGAGAGCATGGTATCTACTTGGGTAGACCAAGTCGATGGAGATGAAGATTCTAATATTGAACTTTCCATTCTGGAAGAAATTCAACAGATGGTTCTGGCTGTCTATGACATATCTTCGAAGGAAGAATCACCTCCTCTAGTTCCAGAAAATGAGATCTTGGTTTCTGGAATGGATGGATCTGAACATGACTTATCTCAGAAAATTATGCCCAAGTGAATGGAAAATTCTGTTGTTGACACCACTCCTGTTTCGCTTGCATCCCTGGTGAAAATATTGTCGAGGGTAACTAATCTTTTAGGTGACACAGCCTCTCGTGGTACACCTAACACTGCTATTTCAAATTTCCCTAAACATCATTCTATTCTAGCATGAAATTATTCTGACACGGGTAATATCTCGGTTTGTTCAAAATAATCCCTTCGGGTTAAACTGATTGACTCATATAATATGGACACATACTTACAATTGTCTGGGACAATGGACATGCAAGCCGCTCCTGGCTTGTCTTCCATTCAGACTCCAAGAAAATACAATGGCCCTGTTTGCATTACTAACTCCTCAGATATTACTCATATGCCACCTGCTAAAATAATTGATCCTCTTATCTAATATGCTGCTAACACTTTGTCGGTTTCTCCACTGAGTACACAGGTTTTAAATCCTACTCTAGACTCTTCTTCAAATCTTAGTAGATTTAATAGGAACAAAGGATCGAGTGGATCTAAGAAGAAAAAAAGGTTCCCCCGATCCAAACATAGGTCTTAATGGATGTTATATTTTGTAACTGTCAGGGCATAGAGAACTCTGACACCATTTCCATTCTAAAAAGAACTATTTTGATGCATAAAACAAAATTTTTTTCCCTTGCTGAACCTAAAGTAAATTTCTCTTTGAAATTCATGCACCATTGAACCTATGGTTATAATTTTTTAGGTGATTGCAAGAATATTAGTGTAGTAGAAATCTAATTAATTTTTTACCAAACTTATCTGAAAGATGTCAAAGTTCACAATATCTCTTATCAAATCCCCACTTGTTTTTTTATTTTTAATGACATCCATACATCCTGCTAGATTTTTTATGCTAAGAACAAATATCAAGAATATAGGCCTCTCTGGAATGACCTATTTCATCTTTCTAACTTCATCTCTGACCCATGATTAGTTATTGTTGATTTCAATTCTATTATGTCCCCTAGTGAAAACCTTGGTCCTTCCCATTCTCATATTTCTTCCATGGAGTTTATAACCTCAATAGAATATTGTAATCTGGTCAATGTTAATCTAGCTAGTGCTAAATTCACTTGGTAGAGAAGACATTACAATAGGATTGTTGCTAGAAAACATGATAGGGATTTTTTGAATCTCCAAGATTTAGATGCCTAAGACACCATCTCTATAATTACTTTACATTGACTTTTCTCAGATCATCATCTTATTTTGGTTTGTTTTCTTTCCATGTTTTGAAATCCCACTATTCCTTTTATGTTTAACAATGCCTGGTAAGAGGTCCTAGCCTGCTCAAAAATTATTTAGAATTATTGGAATTCTATGAGTCATCACACGGATGCCTTTTCCTGTATTATAAATATGAAGCATCCGAAATCTTGTCTCAAGTGATGGTGTAGTACTAAATTGAATCAACTGGATAAGGACATATCCTGTCTTGAGAATGATCTAAATCAAATCCAAAACAATGCCACAAACTATGATTTATCATCTAACCGTCCAAATGAGATCAACATTTCTATAAAACATAACTCTATTTTGGTTCTTAAGGATAAAATAAGAAAACACGTCTTCAAAACAAAATGGCTCACTAATAGTTATGTAAACACCAAATTCTACAATGCCCTACAAATAATTAGAAAATTCTGGCATCCCCTTAATTTTCTAAAGGATAATGACATTATTTATGATTCTGAGGCCACAATTTCCAATCATGTGGCCTCTTACTTTAATTATACTTTCAATGGTCATTCTATTAGCAAGGATATTCTTCTCGGGATCATCCCATCCATGGTCCAAGAGGAAGATAACCTTTTTTATATTGATTACTCTCCTTGATCATGAGATTAAAAATACTATCTTTAGTCTCAATCCTAAAATTGCGCCCGGACCTGACGGTTTCAATAATGGTTTCATTCAACACAATTAGGATGTAGTCTATGTGGATGTTTGAAATCTTTTCAAGGACTTCTTTTCTAATGGACCCCTTCCGCATGGCCTCAATGCTCAATTTTTCACTCTAATTCATAAGGTGTAAAAATCCTTTGAAATAAATCAATATAGACCCATTACTCATATCAAATCCATCAACAAAATAATTACCATGCTCATGGATAACAGAATATCCCCTCTAGAAAACAAAATCATTTCTTGGAACCAATTTGGGTTCATCAAGGGTCAGTTTATTCAAGACTACATTCGTTTTTCTTCAGAATCTACCAAATCTCTTAATAAAACTTCCAGAGGTGGTAACATTGCTATTAATATTGATATCAGGAAAGCATTTGACACAATAGAATGGAGTTTCATTTTCAAAGTTCTGCGGGATTTCAGATTCATTTATGTTTTCATAAGCAGAATCAACTCCCTCTTCAACTCAGCCTATATCTCTATCCTTATTAATGGCTCTCCAAAGTGTTATTTAAAATGATAAAAAGTAGTCCTACAGGGTGATACCCTCCCTGCTATCCTCTTTTCCATTGCAGAGGACTACCTTAGCCGCCTCCTCACCTCTGTAGTCCAAAAAAAATACATATGCCCATCCATGCTGCCTGAAATCATAATGTTCCAACCCATCTCCTTTATGAGGATAACATAATCCTTTTCCTTAATGGATTCAAATTCCACATCTCTAATCGCAAAGAAGCCTTATCCCACTATGATGAGATTTCAGGTCAATCAATCAATTGGGGAAAATATTTTATTCACTTTAACAAAGGTTTTCCCACCACTCAAAAAAACTGCGTTATTGAGAGTCTGAGTATCAAAGAAGGATCCCTTCATTTTACTTACTTGGGAGTTTCTATTTTTAGGTCATGTTTAGATATTCTTATTTTAATTTTATCACTAATAAAATCATCAATAAACTTGCTTCAAGGAATGGAAAATTGCTTTCTATGGCTAGTAGGATAAACCTTGTGAAATCATCTATTGTTTCAAAAAAAGGCCTATTCGCTAATGATATACAGGTGGCCTATCAGTCTCCATAAGTAATTAAACTCCTACATTAAGAAAATTGTTTGGAATGGGAGTGTTTTTGAAAGTAATCACTTATCTGTTCCCTAGTCTACCTATTGTAAACCCCTCGAAAAAGGAGGACTTGGGTTCAAAAGCCTCAAGGTTTTCAATGAATCCCTCTAAGTCAAACTCACTTGGAATTCAATAAACAACAAGTATAATTTGATTCCCTTTTGTAAAAATCATTTCCAGGATAAAATCAAAAATTTAAATTTAAATTATGTCAATTCTTCTCTATGTCCATCCATTAGAAACTCCTTCACCAACATCATTCACAACTCAATAAATGGCTAGAATTGATTCTAATATGAATTTCTTTCTTGGAAATTGGATTGGTTCTCCCCTCAATAATATGTTTCCTCCTCATACTACTCCAGACTCCATAAAAAACACCATAAAGGAGGTGATTCATTCTCACAACTTAATTCTACCTGATCCTATCAAACATGTCGTTGATGGTTACATTTTTTCTAATGATTATTTTTTTCTTATTTGGGTCCCAGCCCATAATGGTATTCTTGATACTAAATGTTTTTACAACCATTTTTGTCATTTTATGATTATAATTTCCCTAGTATAAAATCCTTTGATAATTTTTGGATCAAACATTCTAGGCGTAATCTTATCTGGCATATTGCTCTCAATCATATTCTTATTGAGTTTTGTCTACAACCCTTTGGTGTCCAGCTTACTTTGAGATGTCACCTATGACATCCACATAGAAAGGACGTCAATCACTTATTTTTATCTTGTTCCATGGCGATTTCTCTTTGAAATTATATTACTGACATTTTTGACTATAGATGGTAACTTCCTGACTCTATTTTCTCCTTGATCAAATGTTGTGTTGACATGGAAATATCACAACAAATCAGAAATCTCTTTCTTTCATCAGTTATAGATCTCCTCTACATTATCCAGTATGATAGAAATTCCATTATTTAGAACAAATACTCATTTTATCTTAATGCAGGATGGGTGAGAATTCTTATTTCTATTAAGGATGGTTATAAGCTGCAAAAATCCCACTATGAGAACTCAATTTGTGATTTCATGATTCTATGACGGATTAAAATAAAAGGTATCCACAGGAAGCCGAGGTAATTTCTTGAATTTTTCTGGAAATACCCCTTCCCTAGTTGGATAAAAATCAACGTTGATGGCACTTCCAATGGAAATCTGGGTCCTACAGGTTATGGAGCCCTTTTGGAGGACCATCTGGGGCCTTCACATTGCTCATTTTTCAGTGCTTGTGGGTTTACCTCCTCCCTTGAGGCTGAGATGATGGCAATGATTCTTGCGGTTAAATTTGTTAAGCAAAGAGTTTGGAAAAACATTTGGATTGAAAGTGACTCGACGACTATTATCGAAGCTATCTAGAATGGAGTGTTCCTCCTTGTGGGGTCCCTCACAGCATGTTAAAAGAAATTTCTTAACTCACAATTGGAGATTAGATACATTTCCACTCATGCCTATCGTGAAGCAAACAAGGTGTAAGATGGTCTTTCCAATAGGGGAATCAACCAAGAAATTACATGGAGTGATAACTATCCAGTTGATCTTTAACCCTTTTATGAGACAGATTGTAACACAATTTACACTTTAGGGGTCATGTAATTATCTTTTTATTTTTTTAAATATTATGTCTTGGTCTTTGATCAAGACATTTCCTTAAAAATGATGTTTCAATCACATTGCATTATTTTACACTATTCATAAAAATATTAATGTATTCAAAAAATTATCATAAATTCACCATAAGATAGTTTTTATTTTATTTTAAAAAATAAAATTAATTTATAAAATAAAAATTATAACTTTTTGTGTTTTTAAAAAATAATATTTAAATGGGAAAAAATTCAAAAAATATAGTTTTAAGCATAAAATATTGTTTAATCATATCTATCAAATAAAAAGAACATATAATGAATTATAAATGATTCGTTGAATAGATACTATATGAATTTAATTAAAATAACACACCAAAATAGTATTGATTGATTTAATAATGCAAAAGATGTTTTTTATCATAAAAATTGTTCTCAGAAACTGATTTCCTTCTTTTGAAAATATTTATTATTTTAATTTTTAATTACATTCTCATGAATGAATACATTTAATATAACTATAGAAAACATATATTTTCATAATCTAGTAAAACTATTCATACCCTCCATTATAATGACTTGGTTATAACTATCAAATAATTAATTTTTTTAATATGAAAAGATTCATTTAAACTATTTGTTTCATGTAACACAAGATAAAGTCAGTTTTGTGTGTTACACATGGAAAATAATGACTTCTATATAACACAAGATAAATTCGGTTTCATGTGTTACACAATCTAATCTTAATTTTTTGTATACAAAAATATCAATGATGTTAAAGTTAATTAAGAAATATATTTCAAAAAATCAAGATGGTTACACTATATCACAACCAAGGTCTAAAAACATGATACCATGACTATTGTTGATATGGTTTAGGAGGAAACTACTACTATAATTCTATATAAAGCTAATGAGTGTTTTCAACTATCAATTCATTGGAAATAGGATGAAAGATATGTATGTTTATAAATAGATATCTCATATTTTATCATCCACTAAAAATTACACAACCCATTCGTATGTTCAATATAAATGTAAAAAAACATCCATCTATAGATAAACAAGAGAAAGGATAGAGTGGTCGACTCCTCACCTTATGAAACAGATATTTCATTGATAAGTTTTAATCTCTATCTAATGCTTGAGTCATTAGGAAATTTTTAAGAGTTCTACAGAAATATTAATGCTTACTTACCGTTGTCTTCTATATAATCTTCCCATTTACAAAAACCTCAATAACCTTGATATACATGAGTGGGAAGACCAGATGCTAAATCAATAAGAATAAATCTCCCTAAAAAATTATATTCCCTCACTTCACCATTTGAAAAAGGATCAATATGAATAGTGGAAATTTTTAATGAACCACAATCCAAATTAGCTAAAAATAGATATACCCAATAAAATGGTTATGAACCCATTAAATATTTCCTCGTTTAGTGTAAATTAAAAAAAATAGTCCTAAATAGTTCTCAAACATCTCCTATTCCACCTATGAATGATTACAGGTTCCATGTAAAGGAGTCCATTACAGATGAGCAGCAACACTTTCAAATATTACCATTAAAAGAATCAAATTACCTATATAAAATATCAACATTTTCTATACATATATAAATTTACTTATTATATAAAAATATTAAATACATTAGCAACAAAACACACTAAATCACACTATGATAAATCACCAACATAAACCCCATGAGTTTATCCTATTCCAACCATCAATAAAAATGAAAAAAACTCATTATACCAAGAAAATATTCCATTTTTAATACATTTAATAAATTTCATTTAATTCCCTATAAATCATCCCAAATTAAAATTCATATGCAAACATATAGGATCTGTTTACAATACTTAAAGCTCCACCTTGAAATCAGTGACTGACGTAATAATATTCAACAAACTATCATGGAAATTTTCATAGATCATAGAATCCATTATATATTTTTTCTAATATCCTTGGTCTATATATCATACTAAGATTATGTAAACTGTTTCAGCACCTGACTAATGTAATTCCTCACCAGCACCTACTATAAATTCCTTCTTATAAAAAAATATCTTCTAGAAATATATCAAAACACAACACAACTATAACCCCAGTTTGTTTAGTAATGAATCCATGTGTAACCCCCTAAATACAATATCTAATATTTCATAGGTTTATTACTTGAATGAAGAAGATATGAAATATAAAAATGGAGGAATTTCCAACATAAATTTCTACAAAAAAGATGTAATTAAACAATAACTACCAAAAAAACATATATTAACAGACCAAATATATCATCAGTGATAAAATAATATTCATGTATTTTCATAAAAAATAAAGTAATATCTAAAAATACAATTCTAATATCATAAACCCCCATAGGTAACAACTCCAACAATATCAATTGGACACCATGTACTGATCTAGTAAGATTCACCCCATTCACCCACACCATCATAAAATATGAAAAACTATATATTATTATGGGTGGAAATGAAATTATATTTTTTAGGAGCCTCTATAAATTATATCATCTCATTTTAGAAGAAACTTATGAAAACAGCCAAAAATAAACCATGAAATCGGATCATATCTCAGCATATGTCAAATACTAAACCATATCAATATATTTTCACTCAAAATAAAAATAAAAATACCATATACATAGGTAATAAATCATGAAGAAATATTATAGGAGGTACCAAAAACTACTTCTCTACTAATATAGTCACTGTAAAGTCCCATTTACATTTTTTCTAGTTCTTCAATACCTTCCCCTAATCCACAATCCATAATTGTGTACCACATACACATAACACATTTTAAAACCATAATACCATGCCACATATAAATATGAAAACCACATAACTCAAATTTATAGAATAACCACATACCACATCTATATGCCACACAAATGAATAAAAAAAGTAGATGAGTGGGGCCTTGTCAACTGCCAGTATCACCAACATCTTGTATGTTGAGGGTTTACCATGTACCAAAACCCTCTTATGGACATTAGTAAGAATAATATAATTAGGTAGTAATGAAAATGAAATAATAAAAATTACAATGATATATATGAAAACACAATCCCAACATTGGTTCCACATCCCAGTTTACCACCTTTATAAATATCCCATCATCAAAACTTTTCCATCACATGTAATCAACTACTTACACATTTAAAAACAACACCAACCATTATCATAACAACACAAAAAAATCATAATAATATACCCATTGAACAATTCAATTAAAAATGACCATTATTCATTACAATCCATTCTATTTATCTCTAAATGTCTATATTATATATAAATTATTTCAATGTACCTTAATTTTACAAATATAATCTACATATTTCATTATTCACATTTATTTTTCATTCCAAACTATTTTACCCCATTATAATATTACACACCTCTTAAATCATTCAATAATATTTTTATTCATGAACCTACATTACCAGTTTATGAAACTTAAACCAATAGTTACCTCATTTTATATTCCATATCTTGGAAAACTACTATTAATATCTCCCAAAATCAACTTCATTACAACTTCAAAAAAGCAATTGAAAAAAAATAATACATTGATTGATATTTTTATTCATTCCATATCCTCTAATATAATCACACTGAACATTCCACTTCATCATCCACCACCACAATAATAGGTATGATTATCAAACCAACATACATTGTTAAATATCATCATACTATATCAAAATTAATTAATAAAATTATTGTTTAATACTAATATATCATTTTAGCACATTAAATATATCCCTTTTAATTTTTAAACCACTTATTTCTAATAAAATATTCTATGAAATAACAAATAGTCAACACGTAAAAAGTAATAACATAATATATAAATTATCTTATACGATGCACATCAATACCATTTTTGTATTCTATTATTCTATAATTATGGAATGTAACTCTACATACCTAGATAAAAACTAAAATAATTCTTAAAAAAATTAATAATAGTAAATTATAAGAGAGAATTAAAAACAATAACCTCAATTAAACTTTCAATCCATCACAACCTTAAGGGATTGAAACTTAAATTTTAAAACCCCATGTTTCTCTAATGATTCTTTAACCAACCTCTTAGAGATTAATTTCATATCAATCATGTACTATATACAGAGAAAATACAATAATATACATTCGGATGATAGAATTAACATGATTATAGATAACTAATTGAGGATAAGGTATCCTTAGGCCCAAAATAATCGATATCACAATTCTAGGGATTCAAAATTCACTAAAAAACTCAATTAGAACTACTCAAAGACTCAAGGATTCATGAATGATTAGCTGACTAAATGATAGAAAGGGTGTATAGAAATTTATAATTAAACACAGATTAAATAAAATAATATAAGGTTAATATAATCCATATTGGATTTTTGATCAATTATGACACCAAAATAACAATGTGTTACAATATTATGCTCTAAAAACTCTTCCATCCATTTCATTTCATAAAACCTAGATAAAAAAAACACATTGTGGTAATTAAAAATGATGAATTTTTACCATTAATATATCTATAAAACAACAATAAAATCATGATGAATTTCCCACTAAATAAATACATTTTTATAAATTATGAAACCACACATGACAATATTACACTCTTCCATTCAAATAGATATTCCATAAAAAAGAACATCGTATAGTGAGATAAAAATTAACGAGCCTTCATAAAATACATTATGTTGAATAAATAATTATTTAATACAATCTTTGAAACAAACTACCTCAACTCAAACATTTCTATTCAGAACCACACTCTCTCCACCATGATTCAAACAAAAACTGGGACATATTATAAAAAATATTACTGTTTATAATTTTCTACTACATTTTTTCCTCCAAAAGACAAATTATTAAGATAAACACCCAAAATTATTCTATAAATACTCATGCACTATTTTCAGGACCATTAAATAAAATATTAGTAGAGTTATATAATTTGGGCTACTATATTAGAAATCTAGAAACCCTTACCATAAAATTTTTACTTCTTCAATCAGAAGAAAACATTATTTCAGCTTCATGAATACTTGGGAAAATCTATCATAAGAGTTTTTGTCTACCAAATTATGGTCTATAAAAATATTCAATCCACAACCCTAAACAAAAAACAACTATATATTTCACAAATCCTAACACATAATATTTCTGACTACAATTTTCCCCATTATTAATTTAACATCACCAGAAAATGGATTCATGAATATACTCTCCTTATATATTCAAAAAACACTCTATAGGATTAAAAAAACAAATTATCAAAAATTCCTTGAAATTTATTCCTATAAATAGATAAATTATAATTTCTATAAGAGATACTTTAATCTAGAACTTATGACCACCCATCATACAAAACCCTTAATAATATATTACTCATGAAAAACTACATATTTTTTCAGACACCAAGAGATATATATATTCTACCATGATACGTATCCCTATCAATCCCATGGTGAAGAATAAAAACTTATTTTTTTTATTAATCCATAAAATTGTATCCTAAAAAAACATATCACTTAACAAATTAATAAAATCACATAATTAGATCATAATTTTTTTTACTATTGAAATTTTTTCAGAATTATATAATGATAATTTGTAAAAACTACAGTATTATAATTAACATGCATAAACAATTCAACAAACTAAAGATAATGACTATGACACCTAAATAAACAAATCATTAGAAAGTAATTATTAAAAAATTTCATAGACATTTCTCTGAAATGAAGATATTTTATAGAAAATCAATCCCCTATGAAATCATTATAAAAATGTTTCTAAAATTGGGGAGAACAAAAATTATTCCTTTATGTTTCATAAATAGAAAAACTAGGGAAATTTTCAATATTTTTATACCCACATTATTTTAATGATGGGAAAATAAATATTTTATTAAGGGATTCCCAAACACCTACACTAATAAGAGTGTAAATATGCTACTATTGTTCATCGGTGAGAAAGGAAGTCATCCACAAAGAGAGGGAGGAAGGGAAGGAGGGATGATATGACATGGAGTGAAAAATGAGAATGGAAAATTATAAATTATAACAATGAGGGAGGGAGGGGACTTGTGAGTGGGTTTCAATGAGAGATAATTGATGAAATTAATGAAGAAATAAGAATACCAAAATATGTGAAAATTTCATTAGATTAATCTTTTATTTTGATCTTATTTCGATTTCTATTTTATGAAATAATATTTTTAATGTTACAATTTGGAATGATAATTTTAATCAATAATGGATAGTATTTTCTCAACAATATGGTTCTAACAAATGGTCGGGTGATGAGAAACATGACCAAGAATACATGAACTTTTACGTTGTTGACCAACGACCTCTGATAAGTGCCTTTAAATTTTCTATGGATGTAGAAAATTAGTGAGAAATTAATTTTCTCTATGTGTGAGAAATATTCCATAGTATAGTGTCCATTAAAAAAATTAATAAAAATAAAAAATTAAACACTTTAGAAACAATAATTGAATTTATACATCAAATATATAATATAATATATAGTAAACCATATTGGTACAAAATCCATAATAAATAAATATAATTGTTTTATTTTGGGGATTGAAACCATGAAATAAAATACATCAAAAAAGAAAAACATTATTGTATAAACTCTAAAGGTTTCCTTATACCATCAGTCTTTCAATCATGAAGTGAATTTTCACTTGAATATGATGACCAAATAAAACAAATTATATGTGTGGAAACTATTACCATACCTTTAATTAGAAATAGAGTTATGTTATCACACTAGAGTAAAATTTTTTGTTTTGATAAAATAACCTATCAAAACAAATCTGATGCATATATAAACCTATTAGGGCATGAGTTCTCCTGAAATTAATTCCCATCCCCGAACTGTTTATAAAATAGCAATATATTTATAAGGCCCCAGCCTTAAACCTTACTTAATCTTGAGTTACTTCAAGAATACACGTAGAGGATATTTTCAGTTTTAGAGTTTTAGAGAATTAGAAAATAAATCATGCATTACACTCCACATTTAAACATAGTGGTTACATAAAAGATATTACTCATTTTTCCCATCATCAGAAACATATTTAAAATAAAACATAGATTCTTTCTTGACACTTCCTTGACACTATCATCACATCATGTACCTTTCCCTTGACCTGTGAAAACATTTCAAAAAACATGGGATGCACATAAAAAGCTCAGCAATGGATATAAAAGTATGAAATGAAAACATTAGTCCATGTATGAAATCATACATTACCCATAAAACATAATCATTTTATCATACCTCATCAAATCATGAATAAATCATAGAAATTATAATACATAAAGGTAACTTGAGGCATTCATAACATTCTTACTTAGGGAGTAACCCTCTTGGTTGCGTTTAGAATACCCATCACAATATATTCCCTAAATCTCTTTGGAGAAACCTTAACATTTAACTCCTTCACGTTACCCAATGCATTGGAGAGCTATATCGGGTTCACCCACCCTTAGTTTATCATGGAACCACCCATATTCATAACAATTCCCAATAACCATAACATAATCGTATCACATAAAACATGCATAAAGAAAACAAAACATTTCCACTTTTCAATCACATGATATCAATACAAAACATTGATATAAAAACATTATGAAAACCATTTTCAACACCAAAATAAAATAAAAGTAAAACATGATATTTATTTTTCATTAAAAAAAGGTAACGGCTTATAGAGGAAGCCAAAACTCAAATAATGGTCACAACGGCAGAGAAGTCGTTGTTGCCGCATACGTACGTAAAAAACATTCCCTTTTTTCGTTTAGTAAACACTTCGTATAAAAATGATTCCTTTTGAATAAACATAAAATTCAAAGGGGTTTATACACCGTATAAAAAAAATTTGGTATAAAACATAATATGCCTCAATGAAATGAGATTGAGACGAAGTCCCATACTAAGATGGTATCCTTAGATTAAGGATAAATCAATTATGAAATTATGTGTGACAAATACAAATACACAAAATATAAGTGGATATTACGTGTAAAACAATCAGAGGTAATTCACACATATTCATAGCACGACATAATAAATAAGTAGAGGTTTAAACCAAAGAATTGAAATTGGGTTAAGAAGTTCTCTTACAAAAATTCGACAGTCTAACGACGTCACTTGAAAATTCATAAAATGGGTTGATGAGAGAGAAAATGGTATCACATCACTAGGACATAAAATTTAAATCAATATGGATATAGAAGAACATATCCCAACCTTACAATATGTAAATTAAAGGACCTAAAAAAGAAGTCTTTAAATAGAGGAGGGTGGAAGGTTCCCTTACCGACTTGTGTATCTTTCAAAACATACACCCCATGAAAGAAGGACAATACAACATTGATGTAAATAATCATAAAATAAATTATATTACAAAAAGAGTAGAATAATGGATAGTACATATACCACTGAAAGAAAATGGTGGCAAATGTAGCATAAATCTCATGAGAACAAAAGTGAGATGAAAAATCACCTACGAAAACTCAGCAACCAAACTGTGCCACTTAAAAAATCCAAAAATGGATTGATGAGATCAAATAGGGTCTCTAATCATATTAACATAAAATTTACAGCAAGAGGAATATAACATAACATCCCCCAACATAACAAAGAGGAGCTTAAATTAAGTGACATAAGGAGAGTACTTAAAAGAATGAGAGAGGTGGGATCTCTTACGAAAATTCGACAGCCTAACGGCGCCACTCAAAACTTCCAAAATGGATTTATGAGAGGAAACAGGGTCTCTCATCATATTGAAATAAAAAGTAATGTAATAGTAATATAAAATAACATCCCAATCATAAGAAAGATGATCTTAAAAGGACTGACATGAAAGAGTGTACTTAAAAATAGAGGGGTAGGATCCCTTACCTCGTATCCGACGTGACCCGATCATTCTTTAATCTCCTGAATAAAAAAATTCAGTTAATTTCTAATTGCTTAAGAACATTTTTAATGTTCATTATTCCTTTTATATCACTTATTACCATGTCATTAACACTATGTAATTATTTAATTTAATAACGGTCGTTTTAACGATCATTGCTACTTGAGTCAAAAATAAACTCTTTATAATTACAAGTTTGTTCATGGGGTAAAATATCCATTTTATCCAGAATAATATGCATTATTTAGATATCATATATATCATATATATCCATTATATACATTCATTTATAATATTACATAACATTTAGAGGAAATAAATGAAATGCATCGTTCATGGAGACGGTAAGCCGTACGTACGCATGAACGCTACTTCCATTTCTATTTCATATTTAATGGAATTAAAACATAATGATACATAATAGTATTATAATTCAAGTATGGTATCATATATAATATCATTAAATATATCCTTTATACATACCATATATGGTATTAACGAATCAAGTCGCTTTGAAGGGGCGGTAGTCCGCACTTCCTAAAATGACGATATCGCGTTTACCCATAATGGAAACCATAAAGGTATTCCATAATTAAAAAATAAAGAAGCTTAAGAAAACATAAACTTATTATATATCATATATAAATATAGTTACATCTTAATGGCCACTTTTGGAGGTGTTAAAAGAATATTGAACAATCATCGTTTCGTGAGACAGAAATTCACCATCCACAGAAACAGTATGTTCTTTAACCATTAGATGTAGGTGTGTGTAAGTGTAGCTCTAATACTTATTATAAAAACATCATAGTATATTTTATATACTGGAGTTGTTACAAAAGGAATGAATAAAAAGTGTTTCGGGGGTTGGAGAATCAAAATTAAACAAAAGAACACAATTGAAGGCATTACCTTAAAATCGGGTAACTCCCTTTGGTTTGAACCAAAAGGGATTCATGAAGAGCTTCCTGCCTATGTTAAGGCTTATAGGATGAAGAGATGGATGTGGAGAGACAAAATGAATATATAATGGAGGAGCCAAAATCTTGAGAGGTGTGGGTAAGGAGTTAGAGGTGGGGGCCTTTTATAAGAGGAGAGGAGGGGCACTCTTGGAAAGGTATAAAATGTTACTTTATTTTCAAATGAGTTTCTGATTTTAAATTTCGCACATTGATTTATTTTGAGGATAATGTGATAAGGGGTCTAAATATACTCATACAATAGGTGTTTGACATGTTTAGGTCTTAGATTTTACATTATCGTTTCATTTTATTTAAATCGTTAAATAATGAGGTAATCGCTGCATCATCATGATGTCAAAAATAATTTAATTTATTTAATGTCGAAAAATTATAAAAAAAATACAATGATTTAGGAAAGATTTTTAGGTTTCTAATGAATATTTATAGTAAAAATATTACTTATATAACCCCATTGAAAAACTGTTTTAGTAAAACAATACATGTTTGTGTCATTTTTACTTTTACATTAAATAACATTCATAAATGTTATTATCTTACCCAAGTTGCTCCATGGGATCCCAAAGATCGACAAATCGGTTGTCTTGGTCGACCATGACTAATACAATAGGGTTAGTACAAGTGTCAAGATATTTTAATATTGTTATAATATTATTTTTACCTTAAATCACACTAATTACCTTTAATCGCGATTAATAAAATTTAAAAGTTACTTTTCAACAAAAATTATTTTCCTCAAATTGAACCAAATATTACTTAATAATGAAAATCATTTATATTTTATTTTTGAAATTCAAATCACAGAAGTGGTAAAGTTCCATTTAAACAAAAAATCAGTTTTTGTAACTACCACTTTGTGGTGTCACTATTCATAAAAAATTAGTGTTTTTCAGAAAAATACCAAAAATTCATCCTAAGAATAATTTGATATTCTGAATTAAAAAATGAGGTCTATTTTAAAAAATTAATAACACAAATGTTTCATTAATAAATTTTATAATTAAATTCCATTGTCAAATCAAATAGCGTGTTTTTAATAAACAATATCTATCAAAAGATTGACACTCGTTTAAGTCCATTCCCAAAGTGATATTAATTCCAATGAACACCATTGGATTAAATGGTAAAAATATATTCTAATTTAACTTTAATACCAATTAAAAAGATAATCTAATCATATAAATAAATTAATTTAAAAAGAGGTTTTGAATTAAAATGCAACATTTTTCACTATTCATTTAAAAAATGAACTTTATCGGAAAAATACCAAAACATTACACAATGTAAATTTTGATGTCTCCGTTATAAATAAGAATATTATTGTTTTCAAATATAACACATTAAATTTTCAAAAGAAGGATTTAAAAGAGGTTCTCCATCAAAAGGCGGTTAATCGACCTTTTAAATAATATTTGAATGTTTACGCTTAAATTGGATTAATTCACATTTTGAATCCTATAACATTTATTGTAAAAAGTAAAAATATTTGAAAACATATATAATAATTTTTTAGTTAGTTCTGTTCATTCCCTTCATTACAACGACTAGGTTTTTACTAACATTTAAAATACAATTATTTTATTATTAGAGTGCAACGTACGATTTCAAAGGAACTCGTTGTTGCATATTGGGTAACCCCTCGAGCATAGCGTTCCCTGTAAATTAATATAAAAATTTTATTCACAAATAGGGACAAATATAAAAATTTCATCTTATTTACTTACCTGGGGTGTTACATCCTTCCCCATTTTTGGAAATTGCGTCCTCGCAATTTTAAAATTGGGCTCGGAAACATCATTGAAAGTCCCATATCGGAACAAGAGTCGGTAAAAAATCACTTTAAAAGAAAGAATGAGAAGTACAGAGGTCACCCGAGTTAACCCATACTAGTATTCCATGTATAAAAACATGGATATAGAAGAAAAAGAAAAGGTTCATGTTCTGATGGAGTGTGATAGAAAACATGTTTAGGAAAAGTTAACCACAAGAAAATCAGAAACTTGTGGTGGGTTAAACGGTATTCGATTCCCCAGTAGGAAAAGTTAATAGACAACATTTTTTTAAGTTACTTTTCATTGAGGAATTTATTTTTTATCTTAAGGAAACATACTTACTTTTCATGTTGACTTTCAACTTTTACTAGATTTCTTACACAAACTCATACTTTCTCCAAAAGACGAGTATTTAGGAAGACTTGTTCGCATTAAGAGTACTATAATAAACTTCTAGAGAATATCCTAATCCACAAAAGAGAACTATATATTTCCCATGTATTTAGACCCTTACCAAAACTAAAAATGTTACAACAGGATCAGATAATCCTGAAAAGGATAACCCTTTATAAAAAGAAAATATATTCTTAATCTCCAAAATTTGTCCAACAAAACCCAAAGTTCAACAAGGAAAATTCGATAAAAAATTTTTCTATAAAATTCTACAAAGTAAACTAAACTAAGATTGAATCCCAAATATTTGAATGATTTAGTCACATAGTCTACCAATGTACAAATTAACACTTATATTCAATTAACATCAGTTGCTCTAAATGTCTCATATTGAAAAGTAATAAACCTAATCACATATCCTCCATGGTAGGTTAATAATTTCCATAGATAACCCAAAATCAACATACTCTTAATTCATAAAATCATATAACTAAAAAGAAGAAGTCATACTAACCAGGGACTTCACGTAGTCCAGTGGTAGATGATAAATACCAGTCGCACTTCGGTTGTGGGTTCGATTCCCGCAGCTTTGTCTGATGCGACGAGTTGTCACACGGTCTGCATGTTGTCCTTTTTATAAAACTCCAGAAATAACTCTAACATGTTTTAACCTCAATAGTTTCCTTATACCTCTCATTTTCATCCAAATTCATTATGATATCAACATCTTATTTCTTGATGTCTTATTTTTCCACCATAAAATAAAACGATTCCCAAAATGAATAGCATCATACCTTAATCATGGCGTCCACTTGGTTTCATCATCATCTTGTTCACGTAGGTAGAAGTCCCATGCATTACGATAATGATTTAGAGATCCTTAAAAATAATTTTCTTCCTCCATCCAAATACACCTTGTACATCATGGGTCATATGGGTGTTCACAGAAAAACAGTTTTGGAAAATAATCATGTATGGCATATAATTCCAAAACATCTGATAAAACAGGATTTTTATAAAATAGTCGGTCAGAATTTGAGTTAAAACATTCTATTATTGGTCCTTTTAAAATACCATGAGTATCTTCTGAGAGACTATATTTTAAAATCAAATATAAATAAATTGCGCAAGGGTCTCCTTCTTCAGTACCATTTTTAAAATCATAATGTGCTTCAAATTCTTGTCATGAGGTAAAATATTTGAAAATACCTTGATAATATTTACCTTTCATGAAAATATGAGAATATTGTGAAAATAGTATTTGTCTAAATACAACCCATGATCCACGATGATAAAGAGGTATAGTGGAGGTGTTGGATATCTCAAACAAATTCTTGCAAGAGAGTTGTATGCTAGAAAAAGGTTCACAATCATCCGAACATGACTTTGCAATAATTATTGCAAGCATGTCATCAGGAAGAGATAGGAATGTCATTTGAGATTCTCCTCCTTCCATTCATAACTGACTTTACATGACCTGAAAAAAGTTATGAAACAAGTATTTAACTGAAATAATAGATATAAGGACTAACCATGTCTAACAAAAACTCATAATCCCAAAAGTTGTCTAAACCGTCCTTTGTTACCAACTATAAGGCCCCAGCCTTAAACCTTACTTAATCTTGAGTTACTTCAAGAATACATGTTGAGGATATTTACAGGTTTAGAGTTTTATAGATTTAGAACATAATCATGCATTACACTTCACATTTAAACAAAGTTGTTACATAAAAGATAGTACTAATTTTTCCCATCATCAGAAACATATTTAAAATAAAACATAGATTCTTTTTTGACACTTCCTTGACACTATCAACACATCATGTACCTTTCCCTTGACCTATGAAGACATTTCAAAAAACATGGGATGAGCATAAAATGCTCAGAAAGGGATATAAAAGTATGAAATTAAAACATTAGTCCATGTATGAAATCATACTTTACTTGTAAAACATAAGCATTTTAACATACCTCATCAAATCATGAATAAATCATAGAAATCATAAGACATAAAGGTAACTTGAGGCATTCATAACATTCTTACGTAGGGAGTAACCCTTTTGGTTACGTTTGGAATACCCATCACAGTATATTCCCTAAATCTCTTCTGAGAAACCTTAACGTTTAACTCCTTCACGTTACCCAATTCATTGGAGAGCTATATCGGGCTCACCCACCCTTATTTTATCACAGAACCACCCATATTCATAACAATTCCCAAGAACCATAACATAATCGTATCACATAAAACATTCATAAAGGAAACATAACATTTCCACTTTTCAATCACATGATATCAATAAAACACATTGATATTAAAACATTAAAAAAACCATTTTCAACACCAAAATAAAAGAAAAGTAAACATGGTATTTATTTTTCATTCAAACAAGGTTATGGCTTATAGAGGAAGCCGAAACTCAAATAATGGTCATGGCGGCGGGGAAGTTTTTGTCACCACATACGTACGAAAAAAACATTCCCTTTTGTCGTTTAGTAAATGATTCATATAAAAAAGATTCCTTTTGAATAAACGTAAAATTAAAAGGGGTTTATACACCGTATAAAATAAATTTGTATATAAAACTTAATATACCTCAATGAAAAGAGATTGAGACGAATTCCCTTACAAAGACAGTATCCATAGATTAAGGATAAAACAATTATGAAATTATGTGTCACAAATAAAAATACACAAAATATAAGTGGATATTATGTGTAAAAAAATCAGAGGTAATTCACACATATTCATATCACGACATAAACAATATGTTGAGGTTTAACCCAAAGAATTGAAACTGGGTTAAGATGTTCCCTTACAAAAATTTGACAGTCTAATGGCGTCACTTGAAAATTCATAAAATGGGTTGATGAGAGGGAAAATGGTATCACATCACTTGGACATAAAATTTACATCAATAAGGATATTGAAGAACATATCCCAACATTATAATATGTAAATTAAATGACCCAACAAAAAATGTCTTTAAGAAGAGTAGGGTGAAAGGTTCCCTTACCTACTTGTGTATCTTTCGAATCATACACCCCATGAAAGAAGGAAAGTACAAAATTGATGTAAATACTAATAAACTAAATTATATTACAAAAAGATTTGAATAATTTGCAGTACATATACCACTCAAAGTAAATGGTGGAAAATGTAGCATAAATCTCATGAGAACAAAAGTGAGATGAAAAATCCCTTACGAAAACTCGGCAGCCTAACAGCGCCACTTAAAACATCCAAAAATCTATTGATTATATCAAATAGGGTCTCTCATCATAATAAAATAAAATGTAAAGCAGTAGGAATATAAAGGAACATCCCCCAACATAACAAATAGGATCTTAAAAGAAGTGACATAAGGAGAGTACTTAAAAAGAAAGAGAGTGGTTGGATCTCTTATGGAAATTCGGCATCCTAACGGCGCCACTCAAAATATCCAAAATGGATTGATGAGAGAATATATGGTCTCTAATCATATGAAATGAGAATTACAATAAGATTAATATAGAAGAACATCCAAATTATAAGAATGATGAGCTAAAAATAATGACATAATAGAGTGTACTTAAAAAGAAAGAGAAGGGTATGATCCCTTACCTCGTATCCGACTAGACTCGATCGTTCTTTAATATCCTGAATAATAAACTTGAGTTAATTTCTACTTGCTTAATAATATTTTTTATTTTCATTATTCATTTTATATCACTTATTAGCATTTCATTAACAATATGTAATTATTTAAGTTAATAACGGTCGTTTTAACGATCATTGCTACTTGAGTCAGAAATAAAATCTTTATAATTACAAGTTTGTTCATAGGGTAAAATATCCAATATATCCAGAATTATATTCATTATGTAGATATCATATTTATCATATATATCCATTATATAAATGCATTTGTAATATTACATAACATTTAGAGGTATGAAATGAAATGCAGCGTTCATGGAGACTGTAAGCCGTACGTACGCATGAACGCTACTTCCATTGTTATTTCATATTTAATGGGATTAAAACATAATGATAAATAATAGATTTATAATTATAGTATGGTATCATATATAATATCATTAAAACTATCCTTTATACGGTCCACATGTGTTATTAACGAATCAGATCACTTTGAGGGGGCGGTAGTCCACACTTCCTAAAATGAAGATATCGCGTTTACCCATAATGGAAACCATAAAGGTATGACATAATTGAAATGTACAGAAGATTAAGGAAAAAATAAACATATAATATATCATATATAAATATATTGACATCTTAATGGTCACCTTTGATGGTGTTAAAAGATTAATGAACAATCATCGTTTCGTGAGGCAGGAATTCGCCATCAACAGAAATAGTATGTTCTTTTACCATTAGATGTATGTGTGTGTAAGGGTATATCGAATCCTTATTATAACAAAATCCTAGTATATTAAAGATACTAGAGTTGTTAAAAAATAAATGAATAAAAAGAGTTTTTGGGTTTGCAGAAGAAAAATAAAACAAAAGAACACAAGTGAAGACATTACCTTAAAATCGGGTAACTCTCTTTGGTTTGAACCAGAAGGGTTTCATGAAGAGATTTCTGCCTAAGGTAAGGCTTCTAAGATGAGGATAGGGATGTGGAGAGACAAAATGATCAGATCTTGGCCTAGACAAAGGCTTGAGAGGTGTGGGTAAGGAGGTAGATGTGGGGGCTTTTTATAAGAGGAGAGGAGGGGCACTCTTGGAAAGGTAAAAAATGTTACTTTATTTTCAAATTTGTTTCAGATTTCAAAGTTCCCAAATTGATTTATGTTGAGGATAAGGTGATAAGGGTTCTAAATATACTCATAAAATAGGTCTTTGACATGTTTAGGTCTTAGATTTTACATTATCATTTCATTTTATTTAAATCGTTAAATAAGGAGGTAATCACTGCATCATCATGATGTCATAAATAATTTAATTTATTCAATGTATAAAAATTATAAAAAACTATGATGTAGGAAATATTTTTATATTTCCAATTACAATTTATAGTCAAAATTCTGACTTTTATAACCCCATTTAAAAACAATTTTAGTAAAACAATACATGTTTGTTTCATTTTTTACTTTTACTTTAAATAAAAGGCATAAATGTAATTATCTTACCCAAGTGGCTCCATGAGGTCCCAGAAATAGACCCATGGGTTTTATTGGTCGACCATGACTCATAAAATATGGTTTGGACAAATTTAAAGATATTTTCATTTTTTTATAATATCATTTTTACCTTAAATCACAATAATTACCTTTAATCGCGATTAATAAAATTTAAAAGTTACATTTCATCAAAAATTATTTTCATCCCATTGAACCGCATTTTACATAATAATTAAAATAATTT
The DNA here is from genome assembly GCA_963277665.1 of Viscum album. Lineage (NCBI taxonomy): Eukaryota > Viridiplantae > Streptophyta > Magnoliopsida > Santalales > Viscaceae > Viscum > Viscum album. The sequence goes on from OY728151.1 coordinate 1,738,734,955, forward strand.
ATATTGGATTTTTTAAATTCAAATTACATAAGTGGTAATGTTCCATTTAAACGAAGCATCAGTTTTTGAAACTACCACTTTCTGGTTTCACTATTCATCAAAAATTAAGGTTTCTCAGAAAAATACCAAAAATTCACCCTAAGCTATATTTGATATTCCGAATTAAAAATTGATATTTATTTTACCAAATTAATAACATACAAGTTGCATTAATTAATTTTATAATTAAATCCTGCTGTCAAATCAAATAGTGTGTTTTAAAGAAACAATATCTATCAAAAGATTGACACTCGTTTACGTCCAATCTCAAAGTGATATTAATTCTAAGGACCACCATTGGATTAAATGGTAAAAATATATTTTAATTTCACTTTAAAACCAATTAAAAAGATAATCTAATCATATAAATAAATTATAATAAAAATAGGTTTTGAATTAAAATACAATATTTTTCACTATTCATTAAAAAATGAACTTTATCGGAAAATACCAAAAAATTTCACAAAGTAAATTTTGATGTCTCGATTCTAAAGAAGAATTTTATTTTGTCAAATATAACACATCAAATTTTCAAAAAGTTTATTTAAAAGAGGTTCGCCATCAAAAGGTGGTTAATCGTCCTTTTAATTAATATTAGAATGTTTACTCTTAAAATTGGATTCATTCACGTTTTTAATCCTCTAACATTTATTGTAAAAAGTAAAAATATTTTAAATATATATATAATAGTTATGTAGTTAGTTCTGTACATTCCCTTCATTACAACGACTAGGTGTTAACTACCATTTAAAATAAAAGTATTTTATTATTAGAGTGCAACGTATGATTTCAAAGGAACTTGTTGTTGCGTATTGTGTGAGCCATCGGGCCTAGCATTCCCTTTAAATTAATATTAACATTTTATTCACAAATAGCGATAAACATAAAAATTTCATATTCATTATTTACCTAGGGTGTTACAATATTATTTAACAAAAAATTCATATATATTAAGATAATATGATGAAAAATCTTTTCTTTTAGATAAAAACAAAATAATATCACCCTTATTTAAACATTTAATCACATAGAACACATAATTAGGATTTTTTTAATAAATATCTCACAATATTTATTCAAACAACCACTACATATTAACCATTAAACTATCACACTTATGTTTCCATGAGGTGATTTTCTTTATAAAAACCTCCAACTAAAATCTCATTATTTATTCAAACATTTATAGATCACCCCAAAAAAATCATTGATAATTTACTCTAATATCCATGTAAAAAAGACCAATACAATCCCAACTACCCAATTGGGAGTCATTATTTTACCCTCAATGAATCTTTCCCATGTGGAGTAAATTGGAGTATTTTATATGATAGCTGAACTTCCTAGTGTTATAGAGTATATATAAAAATGATAAGTATGGTTAGTAAATTAAATGGTGACTATAACCTTATTATCATAACTCAGAATAATAGAAGGGTAATTACAATACCAATAGTTAGATAAACCACAAGAGATAAACATATAGATTCCCAGTGGAAATCCAACCATAAAAAATAACAACACAATGATATAACATAGTTAAACAGATGCCAATTAAATAAATATATGAAATGAAGGATTTGTTGGAGGGACAATATGGGAAAATTGTTTTAAAAAGGAATGAATATACAAAAGGTTTCATTGGTACTAGTACTTGAACTCACCTCATATCTATATCCTAACCCCTGCAAGCTCCTCTTACTAGATAAAATATCCTTTTCCCGTTACCCGGACCCACACGAAAAAACATTTAGTTTTCACATCCTCTGAGTTGTACATGATAGTTGTAAGAATAAATATTAAAATAGAAAAACTAGAATTAATCAAATATAAACCATTATATATATGTTCATACATGTACAATACGAAGTGTAAGAATAAACATTAATCACATATCCACATTTTGGGTCATCGTAATGTTAATAAGATTCTAGAATGGTTTACCATAACAAGTTTTTATAGTCTATATATTTTAATAACTAGTTATTAGTATGTAAAAAGTGTGTTGAATTTCAAATGTTTTAATTTTAATACCTCAATATAGGTCAATACATCATATCTAAAACTATTTTTGTTATAATATTTAATTAGAGAACATAAATCTAACAATATTATGATTTAATATATTTTGGATAGGCTCCCCAACCTAGATATGTTTGATGGATCACCAATTTGTAGTAAAAATATTATGTTATATCCTATGAAATTATAGGTCATTAATAATCCCAACATAGATATAATATCTCTAATTATAATCTTGAAATATTATATATATATATATTTATATATATTTTTTTTATCAAACCACTAGTTTGAATAATTCCAAGCCTAAGAAATAATATATCAAATCGCTAGATGTTAGAGGACCCAGTTTAGGGAAATAAAATGTCTCACCACCAGATAAAATAACTTCCAGTTCGAAGAACCACATATAAAACCCCAAGTAAGAAAAATACATATTCCATTTATTCCTAAAATGATACATTGGTTGTAGAAACACCTTTTTAAAATAAATATTATGAAACCAAAATATATTAAAGGACACCTACCACAAATTGTTATATATCAAACTACTATAAGGAAAAATAAACAATCTATAGAGTCCAATATCAAACCAATTATTAGAAACAAATACAGCCTAGTTAAATACAAGTTATCAGAACTGGATTGTAGGAAACCAAATTTAGAGATTTATATATCTTACCACCAATTAGAAAATTACTAATATGGGGAATCATACAGAATCCTACATTCTATAAAAACAACAAGTATCATGAATTCATTCAAATTATTTGGGAAATTTTTTCTCCAATCACTATATTAATTCATGAATAATAGTATTTATAATCTCATCCTCCCTTGGTCCATTATGTCATCACATCAACATAATGCATCATGAATAATAATTATAATCAAAATAAAGAGGGATGACATGATTAATTCATGATCTTGAGTAATAACGCATTTCACATCATTTGAAATGTACTCTACTGTCTTATGAAAATAATCATTAACTGATAACATCAATATTAATTCTTCTTTAAAGTATCCAAATATGATAATCATGGGGTTTTCTATCAATGCATTAACTAATAACTCTTGTAAATCAATAAACTATTGATAATGGATTTTAGACCATAACCTAAAATTTATTATGTGCGAAATTTCCTTAATTGACCTATCTTATAAAAATTACATCACTGACCTATCTTTAGATGGATATCACTCATAATAATATTATATCACTCTCATGCACACACCATTAGACCATGTCCATCTCACTTGTCAACTATTACCTTATGACTTAGCATATATACATAATTCATTTCTCATACCTCCTATAGACCCAAAAATATGTACAACATATTGAGTGGTTAACTAGGTATTCTATCCTCAGTGGAATTTTATTTACATATATACCAATCCTTTTGGGAAATTATATAATGTTCCCCATCATAGTTTGTATTTAACTCATCCGAATGAACTTAACTCATATATGAGTACTCAAGTGAACCTACCACTTGAGCTAAGCATAATCCATTAGTATTGGTAGATAATTAATAAATAAACACTTAAGGCCTTTATAAGTCAGGAAAAACATTACCAATAGAGATACTATATATTATTTACTTAATTTATCATGTTTCCATAATCAAATTAGAGTCATAAAATAAGTCAAAATATAAGGGAATGTATGTGTATTTGCAACCATATAACTTTTTGGCCACAACCTCTTTCCCATTTCCCTATAATTTCCACCAATCCTCTCTTAGATTTCTCATACCCACATTTAACCACTAGAAAATCACATGAAATAGTAAATTACATATACAAAAACAATTAGGTACTTATAACTTTTTTTATTGATTGATCCCCTTTAACCATAATTCACAACAAACCATCCTTATTCTTTTAAGCCGCCATCTAATCCAATTACTAAATAAAACTAAATATAATATAATTATAAATAATTTTTTTCATAAAACCATTAATGTAATAACCAGATACACTCAACAAGTGGTATTAAATTTTTAGAATCCCATGTAATAGACCGAGAATATAACATAATGTATCATGTTCATTTTATAAGAGAAAATTTTAATTTCCAATTTTAATTCATTAATATATTTAATCCCTCTTTAATGAAAATAAATTTAATAACTAGTATGGAGAATTATATTAAATAATGCAATGATAAAAAAATAATAATCAACTTCTCCCAAAAACCTCTATGAAACATGTGAAAAAGGAACATCATTATGATATGATTCCCCCATAAATTTGTATAATAATTATATAAATACATAAATACATCTACTCAATGTTATTGTGGAATAAAGAGGATGCGAAATAAAAAATTAATATTGTTGGATACCTCATATTTTTAAGATATATCTAGAGTAAACCTCTTAAAATCAAAGGGAAAAAAGGTAAATAAAATGTAACAGTAGGTCATAGACGATTCATGAATGGAAAATTAATAAAATGGATGAATCTATTTTTTCCAAATTCAGAATATTATCTCCCATTCTCTTTTCCCTATAAATATTAACTTGAAGGTAGATAGTTCATATAATTGTAATCAATTGATTGATAAATATGATAGATAGAATATGAATGAAATAAAATATAAAAACTATAATTTCATAGACATTGATGGAAAATTACCTATAACTAGGTTTTGAAAATTGAAATGTTTTGTACCTTCCCGTATTCTAGAGGCTATAGACTAGCAGGTATGTTGTATATGTGATTATGGGGTGACTATACCCTTTTACCGAACTATCAACATGTACTTTAAATCACTATGCTCAATTAAAAACCTGAAACGAAGAATTACAATGACTTATGGAATTATGTAGAATCATATTGATCATGGTATAAAAATTACATGTAATGGAAAATCATATATTATCATATACTGAATGGTTCACAAACTGGCTCTACCATATACAATTGAATCAAGAAATTATAAAAAGAAACTACTTCAATGTCCCTATGAGAATATACTTGGTACATCAAAAAAATAAAACCTTCAATATAACATTTTTACAACCACCATATCTTGAGAAATTATGAACCATTTTCCCTGATTTTTACCTTTCCAGAGTCAAGATATATAAAATATTTATGTTATCTGTGAGGTTTGTTTTGTATTTTGAGTAGAACTGAATAGGCTCCAACTAATGGTGTTCATAATGAATTCAAGTAAATATATATGATTTCTTGATATGAAATTTTAACAATGAAATAAAATAATAAAACTAGTAACCATATGGAGTACTCATTGGAAAAATATTTTATGACCCTACTATCATTGACTACTACCAGAATAATACAATGGTCTAGTAGTCTGAACATACCTAGAGGCTCACATGATCCTCAAATAAATTTCAAATCACTCAAGTTAAATTATCACCAAATTTACCATTTGACCACACCAAATCATTAAATAGTAAAACTACCATATCAAAATCACCAATTAATTCTTCATACAATAATAATTTGACACAAGAATAGTGATTAATAATCACTACATAAATATATGAACATATATATGATGTATACCTCAACCAATATGATAATAAATACCATCAACCCATGTTTCTATAAACATAAAAGATCCACAGGAAAAACACTAGGTAAGAAACTATTGTGTGCATATATCCATTATCTTCATCCCCACAAAAGAGAAAAAAACCAAATTCTTATCCACATGCACATGAAAAACCATTGTAACTACTATCATGGGTGATCAAGATCACGATACATAATGTCGGTGAAAATAATTGACAAAAAATTAAGCATTAAGAAATTATATATCCATGGACAACCTTAAAAACATTATATTACATTCCTATTACATTTTATATAACATTTAAGGCCATCAGTGACCATGGAACTGGAACAAAACCTTCCAAGGTCCATTCATGATCTTTTTTGGTCTTAGAAACACTAGGGAAACTCCATAAAATAGTTTTAAAATTATCAAGGGGATATTAAAAAGTTCAGTTACACTATCATATCATCATATTACTGCATCATGGTAGAGATATAATCTAGGAAATAAATCATATGATGTTATTGGGTATATTATATTATATGATAATTGGTTAACATAATGACTTGTATTGATGTTTCTACCAATCATACTATATGATATGGGTTTTTCATATATTTGTGTCATGTGGATATTCATATTGAATTGATTTATACTTACCCTATATCATTTGAAAAATTTAATTGACAATTAATATTTTATAATTATATTTTATTTTACATTTCCTTTGGTTAAAAATTTCATGAAATTAAATTTTTGTGAGTCATCAATTGAATTTTATTATTAAATTCAGGGAATAACCACAAGAATAAATAATACATTGAACAAAATATGTGTTAATGGAATAATACAAAAGAGAGTCTCATGGGATTATATAACGATATTTATACCATAGAGATGGTCTTCCAAATAATTTCACTTTCCCTATTATTCATTTATAGTCATTCTTTTCTTATTCTTTATCTAATACCTTGGGTGATATTAACATAATGTTGAGTAAAGAAGTATACAAACTAACCATTAGGTGATTCAAATCAGCTATTGGATACATAAAAGAAGAGGGAATCCTTAGGATACCACTATGTAATCTTCCTCAAAACAATTTCAGGATGACATTTCGAGACACTCAACTGGTTCAAGGGACACAATGGTCTTTATTTTTGATATAAATAGCTATGATTTTGTATACATGATTAATATTGAGAATAAGGTATATATATTGTTTACATTGTATTGATTAAGTGTTCATAAATCCCGAGAGACCTAGCAATTGAATCCATGATTTACTATTCTTTATTAATCAAGATATCATGTTTTCAGGATGAATTAATCTAGTATCCTATGGTTTTAATATCATAAATAATTAAAAAAAATTAAATTTTGTTCAATGTATATCTCTATATTACATGATATCATAATCGAAAATTCTATCACACAATATGATATGATATATCATCAATAGTGATGCAGTTATATTGTTTAGCATCTTAATATATCATAGTATATGATATAGGTAGTTATAATGTACAATGTTACTAATAGAGTGATGAATAACATTGTATCGAATCACGATTATTAAATAATGTATATAAAATGACATGATTTACATACATTTATTATTCCTACACATATTTATTATTTTTTATGATTTATTTACACACGGATTCACCGGTATACTAAGTACTATTGTGCAATATTGATGATATATACATCAATCTGACGATTAATGGTTATTATTATTAAGGTCAACATGTTACGTATTATTATCATATATGTGTATATCATAAGGAATGTTTGCTAAATTCCATGATTTATTCCTAAATGAGAACCTCAACTTATCATATGATCAAAATATCAATCATTGTGTACACCTAAAAGATCCAATGTGATTTTTGATAATAGAACCATCTCTAAAATATGTTATGACAAGTTTATATCATATAGTATTACATACCAAATTGATTTATATAATTTTTGAATTCTGTATAGAATTTTATAATTAATAAACTATTTGTAACATATAAAAAATGTTATTTCCAAATATTTATTTAAATTATAATTTTTTATAATATGAGTAATTATAAATTGACCATAATTAATATATAAATCTGTGTGTATTAATTTTTAAATAAATTTCCACAATATGAAATCATAATATTAAATAACTATTAAATTATATAGGATGCGCTATAAAATTTTTATATGGTATTATAATGTTAATTTAAAAAAACTTATAAATTAAAAGATAAGGAAAAATATAAAGGTTTCTATATTTAATATTTTTATTTTTTCAAATTTTTAATTTTCAAATTATCAAATTTGTTGCGTTATTGGAGAAATTAAATCTACTATATCAAAAGGTAATTTGATAATTGATTTGATTAATGTTTTAAATAATATAAATTTTGACATATTTTGAATATTAGAAGTAGATTTCATAATATAATTGTAATATAAAATGTTTATTATTTTATTTAATATAATAAATTTATATAAATTCCATATATCAAGAATATAAAGGATTTCATATAATATGTAAATAAAAAGATTTTATATTTATTTAATTACATGCCTTTAATAATAGTATATAACTCGGCTGTAGTAGCATAGATTTTGTAGTTACTTTATTACATAGGTAATAAATACAAGAAACACCATCCCGAAGGGAATAATAGTTTGTTAGTCGTGGTAAAAAAGATACACACATGAATCCCACATTATGGCTGAAAACATAAAATAAAAAAATTACATCCATTTTGATCAACATTTTTTACTCTAGAATATCACTTCGGTTTGACTATATATCATTTTCAAGCATCTTGGTGAAGAGAAACATAATAAAGTGGTGAACTAATATGCTCAGTAAGGGAATACATAAAATAGAAGCTAAACAATGAATGAAAAAAATGGAATGACTAAATGATGATAAAATATTTCCACGTAAATGATTAAATAAACTGAAAATCAATTTATGGATGTAAAAACTATTCAAATAAACTCATGAGAACTCATATATTTATTAATAATAATTAAATAAAATATTACAAACATTTGAAAATTCTCTCGAGGTCTAGATCCAAGCCATATAAAAACCTTCAAGGGATCATGTTAATACATCTATATCTTTGGATAAGGACAAAAAACAATAAATCTTGTTTGTCTCATGAGACCTATAGATTAATCTAGCTTCAATGTAATTTTATCCCCCTTATAAATTAATAATTCCAATGCATTCATAATATGAATAAATAACACAATAGAGTCAATATTCCCTAAACATATATAATTTCCAATTATAAATGTGCCAATATACAAGATTTTAATAATTTCCCATTAAAAGTAATCCAATACCATCCCTAAAAAAATCGGGAACTTATTATTTTTATTATATCCCCAATTAATCCTAAATTTAAACAAAATACGATTACATAGATGAAAAATAAATTAATAATATCACTAAAAAATTTATTGAGTACAATCCACATTGAAACAATGTATTTAATATATATTTATTTTTCTAATGTTAGGAAAAAAATATTATTTGAAAATAACCATGAAAAAATTCAATAGATGATTCAAATAATTCTATGGCCCTAAATCTGAGAAATTCTTTTCAAGGAATATTAATTAAAAGAAATAATTCCTTTTATAATTTTATAAAAAGTCAAAAAATCAACTCATTTTTAAAAAAGGAAATATATTCATTTTTAACAAATAATTATATATTATATCATGGTAGAAATTGCAATAAACAATCGAAGGAGAATATTAAATTTTTTTTATCATTTTTCCCCATATATATATATTAATGAAAATGAATCTATGTGAAATATTAAAACATAGTCAATTTTCCTTAAAATTATTTATTTTTTCTATGGAGTAAATAAATTATGTAAAATGAAAGTGAAACATGTACTCTTAAGAAATATTATGTGTTGAAACCCACCATAGAAGCCCATAGCTGATGTCTTATACAATTACATTGCCATAAAATACATTTAAATCACATCTCAATAAACCAGATAGTTTATCATTCTTGGTAAATGAGATATATATATATGAATCTTGCATTATAAAAGAATAAAATAATTAAAAAATAATTTTTTTAATTGTGATGATAATAACAATATTCCATGTAGTGAATCCTTGCATGGATTTATTACTACACTATAGGGAATCCCGAGGAAAAGAAACCTGATATGTGAAATATGAAATGCTCACGAAGGTTATATATAGAGGAAAATAATAATTAATCAATTTGAATAAAAATTATGGAATGGTAAATTAATAAACACATATACCATGTAATCAAAAAATAGTGAAGGAAGTGCATAAAAAATATAATAAGGTAAATAAATAGAAACACATGACATGAAAATAGATAAAGAAAGAAAAATTAATATGGAAATGTAACAAACTAAAAATAATTCCATATATTCAATTAACATATAATTAAATTCATCCATATATATGATGATTCAAAATATAATGTATTAATAATAACTAAATAACATTTAAGGCAATACATAATTATCATTTGTCTTGACTTTGGAACATGAAACACTATATAATCAGAACATTCCCAAGACAATCTAAAATTATAGTTAGAAACTTTTATAATTTTATAAAATTATATTCCTCATGAGAACCTATAGATTTATCAAGGGTCTATATAATGTTTGAGTCCCACTCTTAATTACCTTTCTAAATCATTCCTCATATCTAATTATTGAATTAAATAATATGACTTATGAAATATCACTATTGAATAAAGGATTATGATTTATCAATAATTCCAAAAATAGTCAAAGACCTTACTATGAATACATTATATGTGTAATAGTATTTGGTTAAGGAAAAAATAATATCCCTGAAAATGATATTTATATTTATTATAACTTCAATTTCAATTGATCATTGGAAATTGAATATTTCAAGGATGATAAATTATAACAATGAAGTGAATGTAAATATTATCCTTTTCTAAATAAATCATATACAATCCAAAAGACAAATAATGATTGTATGAATAAAATATACCCCATGTGGAGTAAAAATAATTTAATTTTCATTGATAAATATAAATACTATAAATGATATTTTAAAAAAATTAATGAGGAAAATATACATTTGTTTGGAAAAGCATTTTGAAAAGCCTATTCTTTGATAATATCTATTGAAAATAATTTCATTTAAAATTATCCTTTTGATCATGAAATAGATACTTCAAATAAAAAAAGATGGTAAATCTACACAAGTTATATGTGGTAAAAAGAATATTCTTTTTTCATATAAAAAAGCTTTGAAAAATTACTTACTAAGAAATAGAAAATTAAATTTAATACATGGTTAAATTATAAAAACAAAAAAAACTCCTTTAATAAATTATTCTGGAAAGGTTAAAAACATTTTTTAAAACCTTTCAGAAAATATGGGTTTTAGAAGAAAACATTCTTCCGAATAAGGACTAAAATGTAGTCGTGTTTTCATAAAACCATTTTCTAAATGTTTTGAGGACCAAATAGTGTAAAATGATACAATTTTTTTAAAAAGATCATAAATAACCAGTGGAGAGGAAAACTAATTGTTTTAATTAAAAATGTTCACATAATTTCCTCAATTTTAAATGAATTATCATAAGAAAGATTCTGGAGAAAAAATAATCAAAATGAATTCCAATGTTTCCCATACGATTTTGCAACATTTTAAATAATAATTCTCATGAATGAATAATAATAAATGGATCTATTTAATTCCATTATGATAAAATGAATAATTATATAATATATTAATGGGTTAGTTGATACACTTCACAAAAGAAGTAAGTCGTGAATATGAAATTTATCTTATATATGTAAAAAGATAGATGAAAATACATTACCTTGAGTATGAATTGTCTTATGTGTACTTATATTAATGTATAATAAAAATATGTAAATTATTTAACTTATTTATAACCATTTAAATGTTGACTATAAATTTTGTTTCAATTATTACATTTTTTATAAAACTACTTAAAAAATTAAATTTGCATCAGGTGTTTTGGCCAAATTTGATTTATTTATCAAAAAAACATTAGTAGGTAAAATGAGATCAAAAGGGTCATTATATAATATCGAAAAAATAATAATTATGAAATTATTATAATATTTAAAAAATATTTATTCTTTTAAAACAAATTCTAAAATTGGTTCTGAAAAATGAACCAACGTTACAATCATAGAGATGGTAGGCCGAACATACACATGAGAAACTTTCTCTTTTTCAATGATCATTATGGAACAAAAGTAAGTAACTTAAATATTTATTCAAATATCATTATATCATAAATACCATATTATTGAATCATATATACTTATATATATAATTATAGTGATGTAAAATCAATCACATCATGCTAAGAAGGTGGTATTCCACATGTCCACGAATGACGTTATCAAATTTTAAGTGTGTGGAAGCGTAATAATGAAATTGATATATATTAAATTTATAGAAAAGAAGTAATTTAATGAATATAATATAGAGTTTATTTATGTCAAATATGTTTAATTAATACCATCCATTATACAATACATGTATTGTGTGATAGAATCACATATCTTTTTGGAGGTGATAGTCCACACTTCCACAAACTATATAATCATATTCAAACTAAATGGTGGTCATAATGGCATGTGTTATAAAATAATTAATAAAGTAACAAGAATCTATATATATAAAATCTAATATATATAATAATTTTTGAATCATAATTCTTAAATGTTACAAGTGGTAAAGGAAAAACGAAATGTTCATTTCCAGAGGCGGCAGTTCACCGTACACATAAATGGTATATTTGTCACCCATTAGATTGATGTGTGTGTAAGGTTAGGTAGAACCATTAATATAAAAAAATAAATAATATTTATGATATAGGTTTTATTATATTTCCATTTAATTATATGAAATTATGGGATGGATATGGAAAATAAAATTAATGATCTTGAAGAAGAATGTTGCATCTTGATCAAGTTACACCTTTTTGTTTTCACAAAAGGGTTTCCATAGATGGACTCATGTAAAAGGTGAGGATTCTATGTACTATCTAGGGATGTTGATGAGATCTTTTTTCAGATCCCTATTGAGCCATAGTGGCTTGAGAGGTATTAGGAAGTGGGAGGATATGAGGCCTTTTTATAGTGGAAGAGGAGTGGGTCTCTTGTAAATTATTGGAAATGGAATTGCACCCACGTTTTCACCGTTTCAGTAGGACCAAAAAATGATAAAGAATCAATAAAATTGTGTATATGGTCCATATATGGAAATACAATGTATTTTGGATAAGTTTCATGGTCATTTGGGTCCTGAGGTTTAAGATTTATACCATTGTTGAGCTTAATTATAGCTTGATCTTTGTAATTAATTTTAATTTCATTCACTAATAATTTTTGTAAAATAATAATATAGGATTACTAGACATTTAAAATTATTATGATTCAAAATATAGAATCCATTATATAAAATTCCAATCGTATAAGTGGAAGATATTAATTTAAATTTAATGCTGTAGACAGGACGAAAATGCAGTCTTTTAGTGTAAAAACATTGAATGGTTTGATACATTATAATAATCAATTTCGAATTGAAGATGTTTGAAAATAATTATGTCGTATTAAATAGTAAAATAAAAATTTTAATATTCTTTTAAAAATTAAAATTATATTTTAACATTATAAATAAAATAGATGAAAAATCTATTTTAATTTCAAAGTCATTATTTTTTTCTATTCATCAAAAAAAGAATCTTCATAGAAAAATATTTAAAATTGACCATAATATATTTTTTGTCACTAATTCAATGATTGCTTTTATTTTGAAATATATTATATATAAAATTTCATGAAATTTAAGTTAAAATAGGGACTCCATTAAAGGGCGATAAATGTGCCTTAATTAAACTATATGTTTTTATGTGTAAGATTGGATTTGATTGTATATCATGTAATTTAAATCATTTGGATGTATATAAAATATTTATTTTAAATATAAAATATATATTAAAATAATATAACTAAATAATTTAAATTAATTTAATCTATTAGGATAAATAACTTTGTGAGTAAAAAAATTTATATTACAACCTCCATTTATATTCAATTGGTTCTTATATTAGTTAGTAACCAATGAAATAATTTGATATTTTTGTAAACCATATTATTTGATAAGTTATATAATCCTATTCAAAACCAGTAATCTGATTTCTATGTTATATATTATTTTATTATATAATATTAATTTAATAATTTATTGTAGTTCGGTAAAAATCAGTCTTCTGTGTAACATAAGACATTGAAGAAACTCATTATTGCGTGCTATATATGCTCAATCATTTTAACATTAATTTCAAGGTATAAATTATGTTGAATTTATTTAAAATAATAAATATATAATTAATTCTCATGATATTACATTACCTTAGGCGTTTAGTGTTGTGTTCCATACATGCTATTGAAAACAATGTTCCAAATTTTCATTTTCATGGCATCACATTCTCCAAACCTTAAATTAAATGAATATTAAAAATTTAAACATGATATTGGTAATATAATTTTTTATATTTTATATTTTGAAATCCCAAATTATGATTATGGTTCATAAAAAATCCTCTGGAAAAGAGAGAATGAGAATTAAAATGTTCACATGGACAAACTTGTTTCAAGGTCTCTATATACGAGAACACTAGTGGAAAATTTAAATATGGCCCGTGAGGAAAAGTGTAATTTTTTATAGGGAGAAATTGAGGTAATGAATAATGAACATGTTATTTATTGATGTAATGTTTAGGTTATCAAATATATAAACCATTGATAATTTAGATGACCATAAATTTTAAAAATTAAGGTATTAAAACAACATTTTTTATTTAAGATACTCTTTGTAATGTTGTGGAATTAATTTATTAAACAACAATATAAGGAAATATATTTAATTTATTATTTTCAATATATTATGAATGACTATATATTTTTGTTGTGTTTCTATCAAATTACAATTCATCAATTACTTTATGAACTGGATATATGAAAATTAGCATTGATATCTAAAGTACAAAAATAAAATTTTAATGGATCTGATGAACCATAAATTTGTGAAAAGTATAAGTATTTTTCTATTAATATTTTGAAAAATCAATATAGTTAATAAATTAGTATGTAATCCTAAAAAGTTTCATTAATGACTCATCAATCATAATTATTCATCAAAATTTTCAACTAAATAAAATGAATTCTAAATCAGGACATTGTGTAGTTCTGTGGTTAGTGTTAAGCCATTATCACTGCCAGGTCATGGGTTCAATTCTAGTGGCCTTTCCAGATTTGATTGGTTGTCACCTGATATACATGTTTTCCTTTTCTAAAACGATATGAAAAAAATTTGAAATACAATATGAAGGAAATATGTGAAATTTTTACACAAAGTATCATTTTGACAAAGGTTTTCAATAAAACCTTACTACATAAATATTTCATCAGTTTTATTTCCGAATAGGCCATTATTTAGATTATGGTTTATGCTTGGTTACTAATTGTCATATTATATTCAAATCTGTCATAATGGGTTTTAAATAAAATGACAATTATACTAAGTGTACCACCTAGGAGTCTCAAAATAGGTGTAGAGTAAAGGCCATTATCATGTACCAGGTTTCACTGATTCTGGCCTCAAACACATTTTCAGAGTTGTAACTCATAGGTAAATATGTACCAGAACAATATCCACTTGTAGAATTTAGACATGGATGTATTTTCTAGTAAGAAAAAATAATCTATACCTAACCAAAATTAATGGATTTTATTCTATACATATCCTCAATGTCTACCATAGGGGTATGTTCTCTAGTATATGTTTTCTAAATCTAGTTCCCAATGTTTCTAATAAATGTGCTATAATACAAACTATATAGACCCAAGCCTAGAATCCCATATCTCATGTCTACTATGATTACATTGGCACAAGATAAAAGTAAATTGCATAAAAAATGATTGAATAGATTAGTAGTCTTGGTAAACTAGATTCATACATGATTATTGTATTATAAAATAACAAACTAATTACAAAATACTGTTTTTTCTTTAAAGGATTGTAACTTTAATCCATCTATCATGTCTTTACATTACATTCTTACTACTGTTCAAAGAATCCTAGGGAAATGAAACATAATAAGGGTGATCTCAAAATCTCATTAAGTTTAAATAAAATAGAACAAATAATGAATTAATTAAAATAATAATTATGGCATGGTAAATATCCGAACAGACATACCATGTTATAAAAATATGTGGAGGAACGTCCTAAATAGCATGGAGAGGTAAATTAATGTAAACACATTAAATTTAAATAGATAGATAAGAATAAATAAATATTTAAAAGTACGAAACTGAAAGACATACCATTTAAATAATGAAATGACAATGAAATAACTCTATATATATGTTGACACATAATCTCAATGATATATAAAAACTTAATCAAAAGGAAGGAAATGTTTAATTATTGGACCTCATATCCCAGGAACCAGAAAAACTATATCATTAGTACATTTCATAATGCGGTTTTGAACTATATGTAGAACCCCGTTTAAATTTCCCATCATATTCATCATATGACAACCCATCTATGCATCAAGGGGATATAGAAAGTCTAATACCCACACATCATTTCCAATCCAATTTATTCCTCATATTAATTAATAGAATTTTATATATTTATTTATCAAATATTGATATTGAATAAAGGATAATGAATTTTTAATATTTCCCAAAAAAATTAAATATATATAAATATAAAAACAAAAGGAGATATGGTATATGGTTCAAATAAAACATATCCCTAAAAGATGAAATAGATATTTAGGGTAAATTCATTTTCATCCTATCATAATAAATTTAATATTTCAAGGGGAATAAAATTTATCAAAGAATTTATTATGGATACTATCCTTGTCCATGTAAATCATAAACCTTCAAATAGAGAAATATGGATGTTATCAATACAACATATAAAATGTTGAATTAAAACAAATGTGTTTTTTATTTGATGAATAGAAATAATATACAAAGATATTTTTAAAAACTTATTTATGAAAATAACAATATATTAAAAACTTTTATTTGAAAATCGATTTTGACAACATTTTCATTAAAAAAATAGCATTTTAAACATGAAACCGAAGATTCTATGAAATAAAGGTCGATTAATCCACACATGTCGTACAACGTAAAAAGAAAATATGTTTTTCATAGTAAAATGATTTGAAAAATTACTAATTATCAATGTGAAGAGAAGATTCCATTTTTTAATGGTGATTCCTTGGTCAAAATAATAATGCACAAAAATTTATTAATGAAATGAAATATTTAAGAAGTTGAAAATCGTAATTGTTTTATAAACATTTTCATGAAAAGGAGAATGCTCGGTTGAATGTTTATCT
Source organism: Viscum album (assembly GCA_963277665.1). Lineage (NCBI taxonomy): Eukaryota > Viridiplantae > Streptophyta > Magnoliopsida > Santalales > Viscaceae > Viscum > Viscum album. The sequence continues at coordinate 1,738,752,024 of OY728151.1, forward strand.
AACCACAAGATTCCATTGTTAACTCCTTTACTTATAATACCATTTGCCTCCATGTTTGATTACCGATAATATTGAGTGAATATAAGATTTCACTATGAGAGGTGATGGATATAGTCTATCCATTTGGCAGTTAGAGGATGAGAAAGGTACAGAAAACAATTTAAGAGGTATTTAAAAATGGTGGTGTAGTTGATTTCTATCCATATATTATTCCAATAATTATGTTCGATAAAATAACCCACTATAATGATGCTATAAATTTCATATTTTCAAGAGGATGCATATACCAATGCACTATAATAGAAGCCAAAAACATGTCCATTGTGATCTCTACACACCAATCCATACCCCGAAGGGATCATGTTTTCCTTTGAGCCACTTTCTACATTAATCTATATCTTACTAGGGATGGGAACTTTCTAGAAAAATTCTAGCAAGCCCTTAAGTGGAATGTATATTAATTGATTTCCATGATATTGAAGAATCATAATATCATTTTTAGAGTTCTAGAAGATACCAGAATGGATCATACATTTATTTTAAAAGGGGGGGGGGGAGAAGGTTCATTTATTATTAATGAAGATAAAAGACATCTTTTTAACTAGTTATAGGAGACCCATTACATAGCTCGAAGCCCTAGCAGGCAATTATTCCATTACAGGGCCCATAAGCCAAAATTGTTGGCACAAGGACCATTATGTTAATAATACTGCTATAGTACCCATGCTACTACAATACCGCATAGTAACTAATGCTACTACAGTACCCAACCACTGCTAGAGTAACCTATCACTAGTAAAGTGACCATCATTGCAACAGTGCAACCACTGTTACAGTTTGCTACAGTACTGCTAGAGTTCCTATACCCAATGGGGTCTTAACAACCATTTCTCTTATGATGAATATTCATGATTCTATCATTCCAAATGACATGATTCAGTTCAGCTAAAACAACTATAAAAAGTTGTCCAATCTTTTAAGAAGCATCCATATTAGTATATCATTGAAGATACAACAGAATGAATTCAAAACCTATCCATTTGTGATTAATAATTTCAAATACGTATTTCCAAAGAGAACAAGCAGGAGCACAAGATAGAAAAGGTGGTCAACGTCTTTTCATTGTTGATTATAGAGACATAATTTGGAGAATATTATTATACTAAATAACTAAGGATAATAATCAATGGGAACAAGATTTTATGTTATTATTTAGTCAATGGTGGACCTGGAAGTTCTAATCCAAAGATTATTAATGTTCCTAAACCCAGAAAAATCCTAATTATAATCAATAAAATTATAATTTTAAAAATATTTGGAGTCCAACATACCATTTTTTCAAGATCCAATACTAAGAAATAATCAGTATTAACAAAAGAATAATTATAAATAGTGGTGCTTGTATCTTTGGGTAAATCCATGTATGGAGTGAACAAAAAATCATTTATAGAGATTTTAGAGTAATCTTTTAAAATAAAAGGATCATCTATGTCCATGAGGGAAAAAAATTAGAGTTATCCACCCAAAACATCAGAGATGACTCTCCATTAATTATCCACATGGACTGAGATATCATTTCAACTAAGGAGTGTTTAATAGATGGCTAGATAATGATGTCCGTGTATTGAAAGCCTCCTTGTTTGAACATGTACACCAATCTCTGTCTATGTGAATCAAATTCAATGGGATTTTATTAAAAGGTTCTATGTGGGACTATCCTGAAGGGAATCATTAAATAGATTAATGTCTTTAATATTTATACCACTGATGGCTTGTGGCTTACAATAATAAATCTGAAGAACCATGACATGCTTTCTTTCACGAGTTTTAACAATCCAAAAAATGTTTCCTATACTTCAATTATGCTTCTTAATAAAATCATTGGTACATTTATAAACCATCATTGAGTATACCATTTTATAAATAATAGTTCATTTGAAAAGGAAAATTATTCCACCCATAGATATGTATTTTCCTTTCTAAGTATATAGGGGATTTTTTTATTTCATCATTGATGTTGGATAAGTAGGTACTCTTAGGATTTCCCCAGAAGATGGGGACACCAAGGTACATGAAGGGGAAGCATATCTCTTTAATACCAAATTTATTCATAATGATAATTTCTCTATCCATAGGTATGCTTCTTTCAAAAACATTAAATGATTGATTCCAATTAATGGATTGGAGAGATACATCATCATAGTGCAAGAGGGAATCATTAATGTTTTGAATGTTTCTTTTGTCACCATGATGAAAATAATTATTTGATAAAAATATAATAAATACTCTCTCAATGATAATTAAAATGGATATAATCACTCAAAATCTAATGGAATTTCCTTTTTTATAAGCACATAAGGGATTAGGTCATCTCAAGGAGACCACAAGAAAAAATGCATTGTACAAAAAACTTGTAGATTGAATAATCTATATTGATGTAGATCCCAAAGACCAGGATCTATGTTTAAGAACTCATTATTAGGTTTAATTACTTCTCTCAAAGGTGAAAAACCATGACCTGTCCCAAAATTGAAACATAGAATTTCCCACTACTGTGGAAAATTCAATTGGGAATTATTTTCAATTTGAAAGGGCTACTATTATATAATTCTTTTTTTATAAGAGGATTTAAATTTACATAGGAAACCCAATAATCTCCAACTTCCACCCATTTTTCATTGAATATTTGAGAGGGATATTCATTTCAATCCACTAACACATTGAAATTCTTTGGCACAAATTTGGGTTGGATTGCATGGAATTAATGTTGTTTTACAGTAAACAATGATCCAGAATGAAATCACATCTTACGTTGGTGTTCCATTGTTGATAGATCAACAATGACTTAATGGGGAACTTGGAATATACCCAAGAGTCATGGTTGATGCCAATTTAGCTTAAAATTACATTATAACATTATTTTCAAAGCTAAGGATTATCGAACTAATGTAATAGTGGAGTATGAGAAAAATACAAAAAAAATCATATCATGTAAGATAATAGGGAACTGAATCCCTAGTTGTCGAGTGGTTCTAAAATAGTTCCTTCTGCATAATTAAAATTATTTGAATGATTTCAAGAGAAGTAATAATGGTAAGGGACATATATAGGACAAATCAGAACAATCTAAAAATAAAAATCGAAGATGGGTTAAAAGCATGGAGATAAAAAATATTCAAAATTGGAAGGACCTAGGAGGATTTGGATGCGGATGAAGAAAATTAAATTGAAGACCATAATATTGATGAGGACATTATTTTCTTTGTAAAGGATATTACTATGAAAACTCAACAGAACTATGAAATTGAAAATATGATTAAATTGGAAACAACTTTCGAGTTTACTAATTTAGCTGAAATTATTATATTGGATAATAATTTTCATTTCATCACACATAACCTTATTTAGGAGGATATTTATTGAAATTTATAGTATGTTAATGATAAATAAATGAGATGGAAACCACTTGTTAAACACAAATTTGTAATGATGAAGTCTTGGTTGAGCCACAAGGAAAGCTGGAAATGTATGTTAAAGGGGAAAACCGATCAGCCCTATCAATGTTTAGGAAATATATGAGGGAATCAAAGAAACTCATGCTATAATTGACATCCATAACAGCTCAATTGGAATTGAATATAAAAGTTTAGAAGGGTAAAAGGACTACATGGATTGTATTTTCTCAAATGTTTGAACCCAAAAGATCAGATTGAAGGAATAATATGAGAACCTGGATAACTCCACTAAAGATAGTCTTAGGAATCCTCATACTTTACTTGGGAAGATATATAGCCTATTTGGAGGCCCAAATCCCATCAAAGAGACTACTGTTCATAAATCTTGTACTATGAAAGGAAACAAAAAGGATATGAAACCATCAAATTCATGGACTATTATCCCATTAGTGGTGGATATAAAGGATGCATCCGATGTAGATGCATATGGAAGGGTTACTGAATCATTCCTCCAGTATTCACGGACTACTCTGATCAAATATAGTAACAAAGATGGAAACAACAATGCTGTTTAAAAAACTGGCATACAATATCATGAGAAGCCCCGACCTCACACCACTATAGCTACTAGGTTAAATATTGAATGTAGTCCCAAAAATTTAAAATATCCATCAAAAATTATTAGTATTAATATTGATACTAGGACCTCAAAGGGAATGAAAGAATCCTGAATTCATTGATTTGACTAAATGAAAACTAGTATCATTGTTGATATATGCATCACCATGATTTCATCATTTTAAATAAATATTATTGGCCCATAATTTAGTGTAAAGGAGAAAAGGGGTCTTATGGATTTTAATAAGGGTAAATCTGTGACCTTTGAATCTATAAACACCTATTCTAGTATGTAAGAAAAAGGATCTGCTGCTTCATGTGAAAAGAGTTCTATTTCAACCAGGAAATCAATTAGTAAGAATACCACTAGAATAATACCCAGGAGTTCCAACCCCAAAACAGGTTCAAATGATTATTTTCTATTGTGTGTAATAGTGTATTGAAAATCCTAACACTTGATAATCTATAAAAATATTTAATTTCACACATAAACCCTAAAATATTTCTATCCTTAAGCCTACAATTCACATTGTTTTTAACATTAATTTCATAGATCATCTTGGTTATGTTTTTATTGGTTTCATTACTAATAAAATCATAGTTTTATCACTATGGATATTTGATAACTCCTCTATATTTAATATAAGGTTATATAACATGGATGCTAGAATCTATCACTTGTGATGGAACTTTTCAAAATTAAATTTTTTTAACGTTTATTTATTCCATTAATAGATATCAAGATAGGTTAAATCACTGGAAGAACAATTTAATCTACAAAAATACTAAATACATGATCCCTATATCATCCCTGGAGACTTAAATTCCATCCTTTGGATTGGTGAAATTTTGTTCCCTATTCATTCTAATAACTCTGCTATGGAATTTAGATCTTGTATTGAATATTTCATTATTATTGATACCTCGCTAGTAAGGTACAAATATACTTGATATAGAGGATAATCCAATAGAGTAATAGCTAGTAAACATGATTGAGATTGGACAAAAAATAAATCCCTAGATAAATGGGATACTATAGAAAGTATCACACTTGAAAAATTTAATTTACACAACCATCCGATTTTAGTATGTCTCAATGCTAGAAGTTCCATACTTGACCTCCACATTATATTTAATAATATCTGGACCTATGTTATTGACTGTGATGATATAGTAAAATAAAATTGAACTCAATGATGGATATAAATGATTCATTCTCAGATATTAGGAAATTAAAATTAATAAAATAAAAACTCAAGGGATGGTTCATGGAAAAATACAACCAAATTGATTCTGTAACCACTTTTATACAAAGAAATCTTAATCAAATAAAAATAATACTCTTCTAAAATAGATTTCACAACTGATCCTCAAAAATAAATTGATCTATGTACCAAAATTAACATTCTTATTTCATTAAAGGATAACATTCAAAAATAGACTTTAAATATAAAGTGGCTTAACGATGGAGACAATAACAACAAATTCTACAATGGTCTTCATAATAATAGAAAAGCATGTAGTCCCCTCACCTCTCTTAAAGATTGAGACACTAATATTTATAATGAAGATAGTATTTCTCACCATATTATTTCTTATTTTTCCAAAAAATTTAATGCTTTGGTCCTTAGAAAAGATTTATTTCCAAATTTAATTCCTAACATAGTTAACAAAAATGATACATTTTCCCTTAATATTGTCCACCTTGACCATGAAATAAAAGATGATTTATTTAGCTTGAATACTAATAGTTCTGCTAGAAATAATTGATATAATAACTTATTTTATCAATAATACTAGTATATATATCAAATGGATGTCTGGAATTTAGTTAAATCATTCTTCATTAATGGCTCCCCCTATGGAATTAATGACCAATTCATCTCTCTTAATCCAAATATGCCTACTTATAAAACATGGGTAAAAGACAAAAGTGTAAAAATATTTTTCTCAAATATTTTGGGTACCAAAGACTGGAAATACAGTACTAATATTTTAAAATTTTCATGAACAAACACATGTGAGGAAAATTAATGGGTTATTGAATAATGAAAAAATAATTTCATCAAATGAAAATGAATTAACATTAAAATATTTTTTTAGGAAAATAATATTTAAACATTTGAAAGTGTCCCATAACACATTAAATTTTTTTAAATCATAATACTCATGAAGATATAAAATTTAATGAAAGGCTTAAATAAAATTAAAATAAAAGACTAATTATTTAATATATAAAATGGGATGTAGATACACCACAAAAAATATATAAGTTGTGTGTATGAAACTAATCACATACGTGTAAATAGTTAGATGAAAATACCTTACCTTGAGTCCAACTTGTATCCTCTATAATTATATTCTATAATAATAAAAATATTTTAATTATTTTATTGACGTAGAAAAATTTTCATGTTTATAATATATATTATTTCACTAATTTCAATGTTGTAGACATCTAATTAAACAATTAATTTTACGACATGTGTTCATACAAATTCAGATTATGTGTCAAAAAATAATGATAGGTAATCTATGGTTAAAGGGTAATTATATAAAATCTGTAGAGTAATAATAATTAAATAATTATAATATCATTATATCAAATATAATTTTAAAAAAATAATTAAATATCGTTATGAAAAATTTGCCAATTTTATAATCACTGAGATGTGATGTCATATGTAAGTAGGAGTAAGGTTCCTATTTTTCAATGATTGTTATTAAAAGAATGTAACTAACAATAATATATGAATAAATATAAATATAACATTAATAAAGTATTCTTTAATCAGATATACTTAAAAATATAATTATTTTTATGTACAAATAATCACATCATCTTGAGGATGTGGTAGTCCACACGTCCACGAACTACATAATCACTTTCTAAGTGTGTGAAAATGGTAATAAAAAAATGATATATAATATATTTATAGAAATGAAATTATATCATGAATATAATATTGATTTTATATGTCACATATGTTTAATAAAGAATAAACTTATCCCATTCCATGAATCCTGTGATCGAATACCATCTCTTTTACAAGGTAGTTGTCCACACTACCACAATCGATATAATCGTATAACAAAAAAGTGGAGGGAAAAAGGTATGTGATATAAAATTTACATAAGTATAATGATATTATAATTTAATATAAAACATCTATAAATAGTGTATTCATAATTTTACAAACCATGATAGTTGGTATGGAAAAATTAATAACAAGGCTTCATGAGACGGTAGTTCGTCGAACACATGAACCGTAAGTTCATTACCCAATTGAAGAAAGTGTGTGTATGTGGATGTAAAAAAAGTAATATAAAAATATATCTGTATACTTAGGATACTATTTTAGTTTTATAATAATGAAACTATATGAAATTAATTGGTGGAGAATGAAAATAATCCTAAAGATCTCAAGGAAGAATGTTACCACATAACCGGGTAACTCCTTTTGGTTCACACCAATGGGATTCCATGGATGGATTTATGTACAAGGTGGGGCTTCTATGTTTAGGTGAGGTATGTTGAGGATCTATTTGGGAATATCATGGCAGATCCAATGTGACTTTGGTAGTGTGAGTAAGTCGGAGGAGAGGAGACCTTTTTATTGGATAGGAGGAGTGGTACTCTAATAAATTTTTTAAATTAAATTCCACCCAAATTTTTACCCTTGCATATGGATAAAATAATGGTAAAAATTTAATGAAAGGAATTATATGATGGAAATGTTTCCATAAAATTTATTTTGGACATGTTTCTATGTAATTTGGGCCCTTATGTTTAAGGTTTAGTCCTTTGTTAATATTAATTTCACTTAATTAGTTGTAATTAATTTTAATTATTTTCACAACTATTTATAATAATAAAACAAGATTGAATTATTAGAAATTATGAATTATTTTAATTAAAAATATGGACTTTTTTACCAAATTCCAAACACATATGTTGGAATCATTACTTTAAAGTTAATCTCACAGACAGGATAACAATGCTTGTTTTCAAAGTAAAATTGTTCAAAAGATTGATAATATTTTATATTCAATTGGAAGGTGAATATGATTCCAATGAATCAAATTGGATTAATTGGAAAAAATAAAAAAAAAATCTATACAACCAAATAAAATTAAATTTACTCTTAGAAATATATTAGAAGAAAAAATAGTTTTGATTTAAAATTTATTATTTTCATTATTCATCGAGAAATAAAACTACACTAAAAATACCAAAACATCACTCTAACCTAATTTTCATGTTCCTATTTCAAATATTTATTTTATTTTGATATATAATATTAATAAAAGGTCCAAAATTTTTAATTAAAATTGACATTCAATTAAAAGGTAGTGTGATCTCCTTAAACAAAGTTTAGGTTTTATTTGTAATATAGAGATTCTTTTTATATCACGCCTATAAAATATATTGGGTAAATATAAAAAAAATTATTGAATATATAATATATTTTAAAATAATATCACTCAAAATTTTAATTATTTTAATCTATTAGGTTAATCATCTTTGTGAGGCTAAAATTAGTTTTCTATAAAAACATTCCCCTTATATTCTATTGGTTATTATAATAATTAGTAAACAATGAATTCCTTTATTTTTTGTTTAATTTTTTAAATAATTTATATAATAATAATCAATATATAAAATTTAATGGAAATTTTATATCTTATTATATTAAGTAATAACATTTTAATAACATATTATTGTATAGTAAAACACGTTCTAATGTGTAACACAATCCATTAAAGAAACACATTGTTGCATGAAATATATCCTAAATTAGTTTTTTCTTAATGGAATGATGTAAATAATGTTTAATTTATTTAAAATAGTGAACATATTAGATATTTTCCTGAATTATATTCACTTACACGCTTGGTGTTGTGTGTCATAATTTCTATCAAATACAATGTTCCTAATTTATATTTTTGAGGACTATAGTTGGAGAGAAATAAAATTAATGGGTTTTATAAAATATGTATAATATAATCTACATAACAGAAAATCAATAACTATAAATCATGATTAATATAAGATAAAAAAATTAATCATTTACTACTTGGTTATGATTTTAATCATATAGAAAAAATAATTCTAACATAATATGAAATAATAAATATAATTAATATAGGGATAATCATGATATAACATGTCAAATGGAGGTACACACTCTTCATAATGTAATACAGAATAATGACATAGAATATGTCTCAAAGAAGATAATTTGAGATTATAAACCCTTACCATGAGTTCCCCTTGCATCTAATGAAATATAACCTCACATATAATAAGTTTAAATTTATTTAATTTTAAGAAATGAGTCATATAAATAATTATAATATCATATATGATCCCTTTATAACATATCAATATACTTTTATTAATAATTCCTTAGTAAAGTCATTGTTTTGTGTTGTTAACTATTTCATTTATCATTTGTCTATAAATTCAACATATTATTTCCTGGTACATTGATCTTTATTCCATCATCTGTATAATTTCAATAATGATAAAAATATATTATATATTAATTATAAAATTATATACATTCATGCATAAAATATTGAGATTGAAAAATTAATTACACAATTCATGGAGACGGAAGGTCATATGTACGTACATACAATATTTTGATTTTTTGAAGGATATAATGAAAGAATGGTGAATAATTTTTCAACATTAAATAATAATTATTATATCACTTATATGATATATATTAAATAAATCTATCTTTATCACTATACAAGTATAATGAAAATGAAAAACAAATCACATCACCTTGTGGAGGTGGAAGTCCACATAAATGCACGAGAGACATTATCATTTTATAATGGATTTTAATTTATGAAGTTAGATGTGATATTATAATTAAGGAAGAAATATTATTTAATAAATATCATATATAAATAATATACACATCATAATTACCATGAATAAAATATTGTGGTCAAAAATGATTTGTATCTCTACGTGGTGACGTAATCCATACATACACACCACAAATACATTCAAATTATACTTTATAGAAAATAGGGTGGATAATTTGGTTTTATTAAAAATATAGACATTTATTTATTTTTATTTAAAATAATTTCTTATCTTATGATAAATAAAATAGATTTATTGGTGTTAGAAAAAATGGAAATTGAAGGATGTCAGGTTATACTATTACATCGTCTTCGAGAGACCTCCATTAGATCATTTATTATGGAACCTATGTTTCGTTATATTGTGATACAAAATACTACATAACTATTATAAGGATCATTATAATAGGAAATTTTATGTATTTTTTTATCTTTGTTTCTCAATGTGGTGTAAATAAGTGAAGGAATGGGTATCCTTTTATAATTGAGGGAAGGGGAAAAATTTAATTATTAACAATATTAAAAATATAATAATGTGAATATTATGTTAAATGAATCATAATGGAATTATATTCTATGATAACATTGGAGATGGTTTAACTATCTTGTAACAGTTTAATATTTTCAGGGTTACATGAAAATTTAAATCTTATTAATTTTATCCCCTTAGTTATCCTATTTTGACCCTAAATGTGGTGATGAATTTTTCACTCTTAAAGGGATTTAGTTTTATATATAATGTGTCAACAGGATATTAAATGGAAAATAGATTGAATATTCAACTATTTTAATCCAAATTTTTCCTTTTAGAGAATATTTTACTAAATAATTTAATAAAAATATATTATTATAAAATATCAATGTTTCATTTTTGACACTCTTATATTAAATTTACTTAAATTAAATAATGGAAATTTTGTAATTAAAATTTAATAGCTTGACAAAACATTAATATATTAAATTATACTGTAAGTTTAATTTAAATATATTACTCACTAATGTAAAATTAATTTTAAAAAATTTAAATTCATATTATTTATTTTTTTGTCAATTGAACAAATATTGTTTCAGTGTTGTGTCATTATTTAATGTAATTAATTAACTTGAAAAAATTTTGAAATAATTTTCCTACATTAATATAATTTCATAATGAGAAATATTTCCATTAATATTACTTCACCACATGATTTTTCCTTACATGGACACAAAGTATATATTTGAAACTAAGAGAGTGATATTTTTTATGTTTCTTTGATTTAAATACCATATAATTAATTTTCATGAAAACGTGTCCATTAAAAAACTAAATTCAGAGAATAATTAAATAAGTTTAAAATTTTATTCACTAAATAAGAACTATGTTAAAAAAATTATGTCTTCACAAATTATTTTTAACATAGATTAACTAAATTTATCCTTTAGAAACGTGATAATTTTTACTACAATTACAATTGATATAAGAAAAAAAATAAAAGGGGAATATTTTATGATTTTGATCATCATCGTTCAGAATATGGAATAAATTTTTCAATAATAAGTTGCAGTAAATAAAATAAATTAATTTAACCTAAAAATAAAAAATGCAATGAAGAACATTTTTTAAAAAAATATTCTCTATAATTATACTAATTATTACAGAATTATTTAACCATTTTTATTTCAATAAACTTAAATTGATTAAATACAATATAATTGAAATTATTTTTCTTTTAAATTATTTTTATAGAAAATTATACTCTTTAAGAAATTCCATTGAATAATAGTTTCAAAAAAATAACTATTTATCAATTCATGAGAAAATAATTCTTGGTAGAAAAACAATAAAATTTCACTGTAAGATAATTTTGATATGATGATTTAAATTATAACAATCCCAAAAAATTTCATATTTTCCTTTCATAATAAATTTAATTTTTTCTTAACATTATTTATATGAAATAATAATTTAATATTATAATACACACGACATTATACTTCGATTTCTATATACATAACCTAAAATATAGATTGTGTAATGCATAACAATGAAACTCTTTTATGGATTGTGTTACCCGAAAGAATCATACATATTGGATACTATTAATATAATTTTTTAATATAAAAATTAACTCCTAGATGATATATTGGATATTATAATTTGAATAAACTAACGTAATAACATATACGTATAAAATAATTGGTTTATGATTAATTAGAAATGAATATAAAAAACAAATTAATATAAAGTAATCATTTTTTAAGACATATTATCATGCACCAAAGTAATTTTAATCATTATATATTATATAAATTATTATTTGTGAATGAAATTAATGAAATTTATATATTATATATTCAATATGTTTATTTATAGTCATCTATTAGATTGGTTAACAATAATATATTATCAAAATTCTAATTTTTTTCATAAAATTTATATTTTTATAATGGAAGGGTTTCCGCTTATTATTGGGGTATATGATTTAAAAATATATATTGAATAATTTATAAAATTTATATTGTAATATAATATTCATTTTTTTCTTTTAAAAACAAAATTTACTTTTCGATATTTTTGGTATTTATTGGGTAATTTTAATATTTTATGAATTAAGAAAATAGATAATTTTACTTGTAAACTAACATATCATCTAAATAATGTACAACATTAAATTTTAATTCTATTTTTTTTAAATTATAATTATTTCAATTTTATGACGTTTAATATAGTTTATTTTATTTGAATCATATTCATTTTGATCATAGATATAAAAAATATTAATCTTTTTGACATTTACATTTTAAAAACCCGCTTTCAAGTAACATCTACTAGATTAATAATAATTTATTTTATATTAATTCCATGATTGGGATGTGGAAAATGGATCAATTTTTTTATTCATTCTAATTTATACTTTATTCTAACAACATCATAGTTTTGACTAAAATTATTAGTGAATGAAATTAAAATTAATTATAGCTAATATGGTAAAACTAATTTTACCAAGAGAAAAATGTTAATATTAAGCTGAAAATGATCTATAAACAAGTCTTATACCAAAACTCATTCCATAAGTATGTTATAACATCCATTTCTCATATTGCGTACATTCTTTGGTGCATATTATATATGTGATACCTCCCAATAGTGTGTAGATTTTTATATTTACAAGAATGCCACACCTCCTACACAATAAATGGAACTCAACCTCGTCACTTCTTTATTTCTATAATGACCATTCTATCATCCAATACCAGACTAGATAAGATCCCAAAATCACTTAACCCATAATAAGGGCTTCACTTTGGCTAAAAATCAACCCCATGAATTATTTTTTTCTAATCCAAAAGGAGTTACCCAAAGAAAACGAAACATTATTTAATGAGCACTTTTTTTATTTCAATATGTACTCCTTGAATTTATAATATATTTTTATAATATAATAAACTTAGTATTCTAAATATACTTATATTTTATATTTTAAGGATATGGCCTACACTCACACACACTTCCACCAAAAGAGATACACAATCATCATTCGTGTGTGTGGAGAACAAATGTCTCGCGAACTGATGTGCTTCATTTTTCAATTACCAAATATAAATGTTTGTAATAGTGATGGATTTATAGATTATATGTTATATATATAATATTTATGAGGTATTTATTCTTATGTAATTACTATATAGTACATACCTTCTTAATTTCAATTTTTTGAGAATGTGATAACTTTGTTTGTGTACTACCACCTCCCCAAAGTGATGTGTCATGTTCACAGTTTTCATGGATTGTTTAAAATATGGTTTTAATACAAATATGTGATATATATTATACATACATTATAATTTAATTATAATATACATTTATACTATTTATTTTTCATTTTTAAAAAAGTTAATAAAATGTAAAAAGTGTTCATGAGTACGTATGGCTTAATGTCTCCATGAATGTTGTATTACATTTCCTAACTAAAAAATTTATAGATTACTAGAAATATATATATATATACAGAGGATATATATAATATTTAAAACATGGAATTTTTTTGCTGATGATATAATCATGATCTATCGAATAGGAATAAAAAAAGGGCAAAACACACTAAAAAAACTGGGTAATTAACACCCAAAATAGTGTAAATAATGAATGATTATTAAAAAACGTGTAATATGATATTATAATAAGATCATATATGGTATTATTGACATGGATATGGTTCTGGTATAAGTTAATAACATTTAAAAAACAATTATAAAATATTATAATGGTGTTCAACTAAATGATAGACTGAGGTAAGGGGATTTATAGTCTCACTGTTATTACTATAAGAATTATGTCATATTAAAAAATCATTTCATTATATTTTGTATATACTTAAAATTAATGTATTTTATGATTATTGTAATAAAATTCATTTATATTTAATTACCAATTTTATTATATCTCTTTCACGAGGTTTATGATTTCAATGTTATAGAAGCAGTAATGAATTTTTGTATCATTTTTCATTATTTGATACATTTTTCATGTTATATACCAATATAATTTCATGTGCTTTATATAATATTCTGTTGACATGAGATATCATGAATATCCTTATTGTAATGATATGAATTGTTTCTTTTAATTTTAATCCTCTATAGTGGTTATGATCTAAATGTTTCAATGTGGAATGGGACACATTGGAATGTTTAATGATTATTTTCCTGAAGAATGGTTTAATTATCATTTAATTATATTTTCATTAATAAACATCAATAACCATTATTTTCAAATATCATCCAATGTGGATATTTTTTTGCTGATAACATCCTTATTCTTCATCTAGATGAGTTTTTATTATTTTTACTAAGGATAGAATTGACATTCACATCCATGAATAATTTAAATAGAAACTGACTTCCCCTTGATTTATTCACATTATACTGAGCATTGGACATTAAATTTCACACAAATATCCACATTATTTATCATAGATGTTATTAAACAATATACCATTTTTCATACAGTCTTTACATTAAATTTTATTTCATTAACTGGGATAATAATGATAAATTTGTACCCTTTAATCAATATTGATAATATATAATTTATGAATTCAATCGATTATTCAATATATTATGAATGATTTGGAATGGTATAATATGCGATGGGGACCAGTTAGTGCATGAACTCGATGCATCAATATGTTTCATGAAAAAATCATGACATGGTTTGTTAGAGGCCTTTTCCATTTTTTATATTAATTGCATGACTCCCTAACAGTGTTTGGTTATTTGCATGATCCCTTGATATTATAATATTCTTGTCATGAAGCTTTGATGATAATATTTAGATATTAGTAACTATTTATTATATCATTATGAATTCTGTTATTGATATTCCATGTGATTATTCAAGTGGTAATAATATCTAAGGTTATCTTTTGTGACCATGTGACTATTTATATTGAATTATTTGATCATTAATTAATCTATCCACATTATTGTCATATTATTGATTAAATTATATGTATCATATTTATATACCATACAATGTGGATAATTATTCGTGACTCATTATTTCTTCAACTGTACACAACCCTTACTAAGCATTTGATCTCAACATTATTATTTTTCGTTTCCCCATGATTCCTAAAATTGTACTAAAAAATACTCGCAAGGATATTGTAGTCTGGAATAATTTTATCCCAAAATGAAAAATATTACGTTTTAATTGTTTTATTTATTTGTAATATAAGATGCATATATGTATTTTTTTTCAAATAGAACAAAACTCTCCAATCATTTAGGTTGAATATATTTATAATCATGACAATGTAAAGTTATCATGAAACTGCTCTAGTCATACTGGGTTTTGGTCTCAACATTTGGTATCAGAGGATGTTTAGTGGAAACCAAGGGAAATTGTTTAGAAAAAAAATAAGTGAAGATAAACATGTGATATACGATTAGGATTACTGTAGAAGAACAGTATTCCACATTAACTTAAGAGTTAAAGATACCATCATGATATTTCTAGACTAATGATAATAATATGTTCTATTTCCTAAAAACTATTTTTAGTTTTTATGTGGATTGAGTCTACTATGATTAAGGACATTTAAGAGAATTTATAGAATGTTAATGTTTTAGTTGAAAATTTATTTGAAGAGTAGTGTGTTTACTTTTTGAAGACATTGTATTTATGTTATTTATAGCCAATAAAGATAATATAACAATCAATGGAATTTTAATAATAGTAATATAATATTATTAGACCTTGTTAAAAAATATGTTGTGTTAAAAACCCTAGTAAAAATTCTATTTCACGATCAATTTATTTTAAGAGTATCTATCATAATTTTTTGAACATTTTAGTTTTTTAAAAAATGTAGTTCAAGAAAATTAAAACATACATCGATGGTGAAAACCTATTTCATCTAGAAATGTGGTTGGGATTGAACCCATGACCAAAGGACGATAAGGGTTTAATTCCTACATCTGGAATATGCAATGTCTTAGTTAATATGACACTATTTTTAGTAAAAAATTTGATGAACAAATAGTAAAAATGAACCAACAGTAGTAATTTTTGGTTTATATTTTGAGGTATAGATCTTATTGGTTTTGGAAAATAGATAGAGAAAAATATAAAGACTTGTTTGGTGGATCTTTTGATCCATTTAAACTGAATTTTGGTGCTTCACGGACAATAAAATTCAATTTCTTATTCTAATTTATTTGAGTAAAGTATGAACGATAAATGGATTGAGTATAAAATAAAGTCAGAATTTTTTTATGAAAAAGAAACATATCCGTGAGTATATTTCATTATATTCTTAAATTATAAAAGAAATAATAATCATTAAGAAAAAGGATCAATGAACAAAAATATATTCCTATTATAGTCATATACTGTGAATCAAATTTTCTGATATATTGTCATAGATTTATGGATTTTATTCCCTCGAAATTATTGTGAATATTCTATTTTTTGTGATCAATGAATGAAATGAGTCTCTATAATTATTTACATCTTTCCTATATGTTCATATTTTCACTTTCCAAAAATGATCTCCTCCATAAAATCTTAGTGATATGTTATTCTTTATAACTATTGAAATTATCGCCATCCCTTAGATAGAGGATATATTAATCACTCATTTATCATGTTGGATTTTCAAGAGTAGTATTTCCATGTAATGAACCAACGACTACTAAGATCAATCTCGAATTGTGAGGACATAATTTATTTATGGTTGGGAGAATGTAACACATAATGGATTTTAAATATTTTAATTTTAGAATAAATTTAATTGTGTCCATATTTTTATTAATATGAAAAAAGTTAATCTTATTCTATAAATATCATTATTCATATCTTGTTGTACACAGAACTCAAAATTTACCTTGTGTTACCTGTAATAATGACTTTCATTGGTGTCTTGTGTTATATGCAAGAATATGTTTTATCAAATACTACAAATATTATTATATAAAACTTAAATGACCTCATTTTGTTAAATTAGTAGTTATAAATATTATTTAAATATTTTTGATTATATATGGGTAAATTGAATGGTTCTCAATCAGTTATAAATTATTATAAAATCCAATGGACTATAAAGGAAATGTTTTTATAAAAAAACATAATGAAGAACCAAATATATTTTAATATAAATAAATTAAATTAATTTCCACTAATGAATGACCATGATGAAATTTATATATTTTATATTAACAATATTTTATATTCTTCCAGTAGATTTTAGAGGCATAAGATAAGAAAGAATAATATTTTAATGATAAAATCTATACATTTCTAATGGAAATTATGCCGCCTTTTAATAGAATACTTTTTTTAAAACTGAACTTTTAAAATTTAATGAATTTTATATGAAAAAATAATATTCATATTGGAAATAATAAAAGAAAAATTTACATTGGGTGATTTTTTGATATTTTTATGAGAACATTCATATTCATATGAATACAATAAATAGTGTATTTTAATTGAAACTAGATTCTCATAAAAATGAATAACTATGATAGATTATGTTTTTAATTAATTTTAAAAATTAAATAGATAAATTTTATATCATTCAATAATATTTAGTTCATTATTATAATTTTAATATTTATTATATATACAGAAACTCAATAAACATTTAGGCATTTGTACATTAAAAACCTTTAATCCCATCATATGTATGAGATTAATATTAGATTAATTTTTACCTATTCTGTGATTTGGAATTATAAAAATGGATTCAATGTTTTAAATTATAAGTTTTTATATTTTCAATTAATTCTAACATAGTTTTTTAATAAAAATATCATTTAATGATGTTAAAATTTATTACTGTGATTAATGTAAAACTATGAATACCAATGGACCAATCATTAATCTTATTCAACAAAATGACCTATAAATTTATCCAATAAACATTTTTTGGAAATATCTCAACCGTATACTCCCTTTTATTGAAATATTGGTCATTATTGGTCGACCATTATGTAAGGGAGACCTCCAAATAGGGTTTCCTTCTTATATAGAAAATAACTCCACTCAACATCCATTATAAAAGGTCACCCCCTCAATTCATCACACCTCACCAGCAAATTTGATCATCCAACCGATGAAAATTTAATCAAAAAAGTACCTCCCCTCATTCTAGAATCCTTAATTTTGGAATAATTAAATCCTTGGAAGGATTTTTGTGTAAACCAAAAGGATTTAATGTACAAAACATGCCTTCATACATTCCATTTTATTAGAATATTATACCATTTCTTTTAGACGTGTAGACTACCACCTCCTCAAATAAATGTAATTTGGTCACAAGTTAAAGAGTGTGTATTAAAGATTGTTTAAATAAAAATATTTTATATATGTCATACATATATTATACTTTAATTTTAATATAAATATATACTATTTACTTTTCATTATTTTATTACAGAAAAACATTGAAACAATATTAATGGGTACATATGGTCTACCGTCTTTATGAACTGTGTTTTTTTCCCTATCTCCAAATTTTATGGACTAATATAAATAAATATATAATATATAAATATAATATATAAATAATGTTTTAAATAATAGATATTATTAATTATTTCTGTATTAAATAGTAATAAAAATAACAAGTGTAAATATACTAAAAAATAAAGGCAATTAACACAAGAAAAAGTGAAAATATCTTCGGTTATTGAAAAATAGGAAATAATATATTATAATAAGATAATATATCATATTATAAATATTATTACGGATCTATTATAAGTTAATAAAATTAATAAAAACATTATACATTAGTTTAAATGTTGTTTAATCAAAAGAAAGTGTAATGTATGAGGATTTCTAGTCTCACTTTTATTACTATTAGAATTATTATTTATTCACCCCTCATTTCATTTTATTGTTAAAATATTTTAAATTAGTGTATTTTAGGTTTGTTATATTTAATATTATGTATATTTACTTATCCATTTTATTATATTTATTTTATGGGGTTTAATGATTCAAATTTACCAAAGTAGTAATGGTTTTTTGTCACATTTTTCATTATTTGAGATGTTTTTTATATTATACATATATATTCTTTTATGAGGTGTATATACCTATAATTGGTAAGATAATTAATCAATATTATTTTTATCATGATATTATAATATTCACTTAATATTATTCATTTATATGGATTATGATTCAAATTTTTGAATGTGGTAAGAGGAGCTTTGTAATATTGAAAGATTATTTTAATAAACATTGTTTTTAATGATATTTTAATGTTATTTATTTGAATCAATGTCAACAAAAATTGTGGTTACTTATCATCCACCACTAACATTTTTGATTGATTTTATCCTTGTTTTTCATTCTAGAATGATTATTATTATTTTGACAAATGATATTATTTACATTAAATTTCATGTGATCATTGAACATTAAATTTCTACTAAATATACACATTATTTATCATGTATATGATTATTTATTAAACCATACACCACTCATACATATGGTATTTAAATTCAATTTTATTTTATTAAATTTGAAAATTTTGATAAACCCATACTATTTACTCAATACAGACAATTGATTATTTATGAATTAGATTGAATTTTCAACATATGAAAAATTATTTGGACACATATGACATGAGTGGGTTATAGGTTAATGAAATCCCATTGATTCATCAATATGAAAATGGAAATAAAAATGCTATCGTTATGGATTATAACATACCCATTTATTAAGTTCATGGATTGAATCATTGAAAGTATTAGATTATTGTCATTAAGCCTTGATAGTATTAAATTCATTGGTTGATTCCTTGAATGTATCACAATATATTAATGAATACATGATTGTAATTGATTCATGTAACAAAGCCTAAATTATAGGTTTTAGATATACACCATTATGAATTCCATCATTATGAATTCATTTATTTATATTCCACATGACTATGCAGTTATATAGAATGTTTTTTGTCGTGTTTCAAGCTCATGTGATTGTTTTATGTAATTACATTCTCATAAATAACACCAATGATATTATGCTAATGTTATTGATTAAATGGAATCTTTGTTAGTTATTAATATTTACGTGTTTATTATTCTCAGTTTTTGATTATTTCTTCTTCCATGATTAACCATTTATGATTATTTTACCTCAACCTTATTTAGTTTCCCTTCTATAGTATTCTAAGAATTATACAATGAAATATATGAATCTATATGATAAGTGGGAATAAAGTGATCCTTGAAAGAAAAAATTATGTTATAACAAGTGTGTCTTGATGTAATACAAGACTCGTGTATGTATATGGTTTACCAATAATACTAAACTCTTCTATCATTCAGGATGATATTTCTTAGAATCATTCTAATATAAAATTAGTATGCACTAAATTTTGGCTTATTGGGGTCGAGTTGCTAAATCAAAAATTATTTTTTTTGTAAAATAAAATTTATATTAGTTCTAAAAAAATTATAACAATTTCTCGGATAAATGAAATAAAAATAATTTTCAAAAAAAAATATTTATGAAGTATATATTTTAGAATTATTTTAATATTATTCATAACCACCTATGAAAAGGTTGGGTTACAATAATCATATTTATATAATAATATTTTTTGGTTTGTTTTGGGATGATTTTGCATGTTGTATATGGCATCAAAAATGTGTTCATTTAAAATATTATGGTGTTATATTCTCCTCCTTCAATAAATTTCATAGTCACAATTTTTTTTATCCTTATTATTTAAGGGATTTGCATTTGAAAATCCTTTGAGGAAAACCCATATCCGAAAATATGGTAATAAAAATCCTCTTGAAATGATTCAAAGATATATATAAATGTTATTTTAAATAACCAAAAACTGTGTTTTGATGTTGGATAATAATTTTTGGAAAGTCAAAATTTAATCATGGATGAAATGTGAAATGTCCAAATAATAATAGTGAGTTACCTAGATTATTGATTATATGAAAGAAAATGATCATGGAAATGTTAATGACCAAAAAACATGATGGTAATAGGACATCATTTTTATTTCAGGAACCCATTCCTAGATTTAGAAATTTTATTATGATATGAATAATTTATTCCTTAAATAAACTTTTATCATGATCAAATTTTTTCACAAAATTGTGAATATTCAAGATGTATCATTTATGTCTGAAAAAAAAATAAATGTTTATCGAATCATGTTATATGTTAAAGGAATATAATCGTTTCTACATACCATTAAACATTTACCAAAAAATAAATGATTACCATATGTTATCTAATAATATATTAATAAATAAAACCTCAATAATAACCCCCAATGTTCAACTTGAACCATTTAATAAATATTAATCCTTAAGAATCCTCAAAAAAATTGAAAAAAATTCAAAAGTACATATATAACATATTTCATCATATTTTTCCCGAAATAAAATATTTTTTCTCATAAATGTGCCTAATGAAATGATGCCTCATATTCTTCAGAAAAAATGTGATGTATCCTATTTCATTCCTTTATAACTCTTTTCTTTTTTGCTCAATATAAGAGATGATGTGCACACTTTTATCAAACACATACGAAACATATGGTCTAATATTTTTCAAAAAACAATCCAAATCACCGTAAAACCACATTAAAAAAATAACTATATCAAAATACTAACATAATAATAATTTTATAGGTGCGTTAAATTTTAAAATGTAGTAAAATACATCATAAAAAAATCATCAGATCACTAATAATTTTAATGATTATTAATATTATCCAATTTACTTCTTCACTATCAATATTCTATCTACCTGAACGAGGAATTTTTAACATAAAATTAGTGATGCATTGAGGGTTATTTTTCCCCATTCATGTGTTTTCTAGAAAATACCACCTTATAATTTTTTCACATACGTTGTCATTATCATTAAATTTACCATTATGTCACTTAGTTAATCGGTCCCCAAACCATTCCATACCAATCTAAATCATTACATATATATTTAATAATAAATTTAATTCATAATCGGTATTCCTTACAATAAGGTATCTATATCGAGTAAAGGATTAATATTTATCAATATTTTCCTAGCTATCAAGAAAATATTCACTGATGTAAACCGTATTTAAAATTGATTGATAGTTAATGAAATAAACATACTCATGATAAAAAATCTGTATATTTAGGATACATTTATTGTGCAGTGATCATAAAAATGTGAACAATTCACGAGACATTATTTACTATGAAAAAGGATCAATGATGTGAATGCCAATACTTTGCATAGTCAATGTCATAATAAACCAGGAAAATGATAAATAATGACAGAATAAATGAAACATATACCAATTAGATTTAGAATAATTGGTCTTTCTAATTAATGAATTGATATACCTTAGACATATATTTAAAACACACTTTGGAAAAATATCATTTTAATTTTTAAAATCATCATGAAAACCAATTTCATTTAATAACACATCTATGACTCATATTTAATAAAAACAATTTAAAATAAATATCATTTAATATATCCTTTGAAACTAATAAAATTATCGTGAAAATTTTTGAATGGTCATGAAAGATGTAAATTCCATTCTGGTCATACAAGTTAAAATAATATTTTCATTTAAATCTTTTAGAAAAATCCAAAAAACATAGTATTGAAAATGAAATAAGGTTCCTCTGAAAATTTTTATTTAATAGTAAAAATGGGAGAAAAATTATATAATAATTTATTTTTTATGTTTGAAAACATTTTTTATAACATAATTATAAAACGTAGTTTTTTGGAGAAAAATTTTTTCTTATCAAAGAGAGAATAGAAGTCCTATATTCATAAAAACATTTTATAAATTATTTTACGCACCAATGTGTAAAAAATGGTGATATTAAATGAAAGAGATATGTTATAAATACTTTTAAGAAAATTTAATGATTTATAATTAAATGGTCATGTAATTCCCAACAATTTATATTCATGAATAAATAATCTGAAGTGGAATAATATTGTAAAAAAATCTATTAAATTAAAGATAAAATTTAAGTAATAATTTACTAATGAATTGATAATGAGTATCAATTATAAATCCAAATAAAAATGTGTAATTTTTTCATTATTTTCTAAAAATAAATTGAACACTTAATCATAGAATGAATTAATAAATGAATTATAATTTTAACCTAATGAGTTGAAATCGAGTTATGAAATCCCTTACCTCATGCTTCTTTTTCACTATATATTATTTAAACACATACATAGTGGATTTATAAATTTAGTAAGCTTACAATAGAATTATTTTTATATTTTTATCAACATATGTGATCCATTTATTTTTTCCTATTATCCAATCATTAATAATGATATTTTATTTTCATTGCTTCAAGTTTTAATATCCATGTATTCTTATGCTTGTTTTGAAAAAAAATATCCCACAATTTCTCATTTTATAGAATTCAATCAAAAAAAATATTAATTCTTATTATATAATAATAAAATTTACAAATAAATTATACTCATAATACCAATCATGGATTATGTTTATCAAAAATGAAGTATGTAACGATGAGGGAGACAGTAGGTCATATGTATGAATGAGTAAAAAATTACATTTTTCAATGATCATAATGGAATAGAGGTAAGTAATATTTTACCATTATTAAATGAAAATAATATCATATAAAATGTATTATTAATTTATTTATACTTATATATATATATATTAATTTTATTCATGTGGTGTGGTAATGATAAGATAGTAACATTGCTTCATTATGGTTGTATTCCACATGCACACGAAGGACGTTATGATATTTTATTGAGTAAATAACTAATAAAAATGATATATTTCATTTATATAATTATACACATGTAATTAATATCTTAATTATATTATCTATATAAAATATAATTTTACCCTATTTCATTCCATGTAAATCATTTGTGAAAAATAAATCCCATCACTTCACGAGGGGACAGTCTACTGTACACACGAGAAAATTGATCATATCTATGATGTAATGGAAGGTTAATATATATATATATGATTTAGTGTATAAATATATATATAATTACATTTTAGTATAATATATATCATATAAAAAATATAAATCCATCATTATTCCAATCCATGAAGGTTTGCTATGAAAAAATTGAAGGATATCAGTTCAAGAAGAAGTAACCTTTCGTACATGAGAACTATGATTTCATATCTCATTTGAAGGTAGTGTGTGTGGATGAATGTAATAATATTAAAATAAAAAAATATTCATATATGGAATATATTGAGATTATTATATAATAGTGGTATAAAAATAATTTATATTGGTGTAAAAGGAAATAAAATGAAGAATCTTGTTGAAGATCATTACCTCATATTCAGGCATTGTTTTAGGTTTTCACTAGAACCATCATATGTTTTATTTAACCTAAAAAATCATTTAGTAATCGGTGGATATTTGGGAGTTAATTTTTCAGGATTTTAATGAGACTAATAGATTTAGAGATGTGAATAAGGAGGGAGAGAGAGTACCCTTTTATAGTTGAGGTGGAGTGGAATTCTTGTAGATACTAAAATATATTAACTATTGGGAGGTCTCTATTAACTTAGGGAACTAAAATATTTAATGATAACAGAGGGGAAGATTTATTTATTTCATAAACACCTTCACAAAAAAATCAGTTTCATTAATATCATTCCTTGACATATAAGTTTCCCTATATTTACCATATTTATTTTTCCCTATGGTTACTAGTTTTATAACCTCGGTAATTTATCCCTTAATACTAAATTTAATTGAGAAATATTAGAATATTTAGAACCAATGGTTCCTAAATATGATATCAAATTTTTAAAATAAAAAACTCATGTGTTTTGGAAGTTAATTTTTACAAAATATCATGTAGTGCGTGAAAATGCTCTTTTAACCATTACCATGATAAGAATGTTTTTACTATTAATGGGAAAATATGTTAATTATAAAAGATAAATGGGTCCATGAATGGATAATATGTTATATTTATTAATATTTACAAACTTATTGGTTGAAGAAAGGTTTTTTAGTAATTTTAAAACATGCAATAATATATAATTTATCATAAAACAACATTAATGTCAATTTTAACATTATTTATTTAATTTGAAGTTACAAATATCACAAAAACTATTAAATTTTAGTATATTAATTGTAACAATATTTACAATTATATATTTATCTAAAAATTATTTTATGAAAATAAATAATCTAATTTATTTCTATTTAGTTTTTTAGTATCATTTATTTTAGTTAGTTTTTAACTTAATAATTAATGTGTTGAAGTTTCCTAACTATTTAATGTAATTATTTAATTAATAAAATTTTAAATTATTTATAATTAAAAAAAATATAATTAATCTTACAAAATAATATTTACAACAAAACATATGATGTTTTCCCTACCATGACTAAATATAAATATTAAAGGAACATAATGTTCCTTTTTCCCTTTTCATTACATAGTTTATTATATTGGTCAGTTTCATTGAATAGTATCCAGGTAAACAAAAAATATATGATAAGGTTATGTGTATCACAATATTTCCAATAAAATGATATTGGACAATATGGTAGACCATTTACAACTTCTATTTTATGATTAACCACTATGTTAACTAAATTTACAACATTAATATAATTAATTTAAACAATTTTCAGTAATCATTATGTTAAAAAATTAAGTTCAAATTATTGGAAAAAATAAATTATTTTGATTCCAAATATGGAATCCATTTTAAAAATTATTCAGAGAGATAAGAAAAAATTTAACAAAAAATTAATCTCATAGATGTGATGAGAAAGTAGGTTTCTAAAGTAAAAATGTTCAAAAAATTAAAATGATTTTATATCAAAATTCCATATCAAAAAGATTATAATTACCTAAATTGAGTTAATGGAAATAAAATTGATATAATGTAACTTTAAAAAAAATTAAAAATATAATTTAACATTATAAATTATTTAAAATAAATTTATGTTTTCAATTAAAACTTAATCTTTTCCATTATTATTGAAAAAACGAAACTTCTCTTAAAAACAAAAAAATCATCCTATGAAAATTTTGATGTTACTCTATCAAAATAAATTTAATATTTTAATTTAAATTTTATCAATGTTTTAATAATTAATTCTAATTAATGTGTTCGAGCATGATTTTTCCATCTTTTAGAAAAATATTCGATTTCTAGAAAAAAAAATTATTTTATATTAAATTATTATTATATTACGTAGAATCAATATATTACTAATAAAAATATGAAAAATATATATTTTTGTATTTTTTTTAATGCATTTCATACCTAGAATTTTAACACCTTGGATATGACTATCATATTAAAAATAATATTAATTGTATATTATTGTTCTGTAAAACCTGGTCTCTCATCTCACAAAAGCTATTGAAGAAACTCGTTATTTCATATAACATAGGGTAAAAATAGGATTGTGTGTAACATTAAAAATCAAATAATATTTTATTAAATTATAATTTTTATGTTGCTACATTTACTGACCTGAATAAAATTTCATCTTTATAATTTATACTTGATATTTCTATTCTAGGGTTCAAAATATGGAAATACCTTTTTCAAAAACCCACATCATAAATTTTTTGATAAAATATAATAATTAAGAGAAACCAAGGAATGTATAAATGAAATATGTAATAACACATATATATGGTTCTTAGTAGAAGAATTTTGGTGGAAGGTGAAGATATGTATATGTAGGAAATTCATAAATAATTATAACGTTATTGTGGACATTGATCCCAATAAAGGGATTGATCAATGGAATATCATGTTCTACAAAAACATAAACCAGTGATGGTTTTTCAGACCATATGTTCAATATAAATGATGGTACTTGGATAATTTTTTCTCATGTTCATATTCTTAATTATGAGTAATATATTTACTAAAAGTGTAAGGAAATATAATTACTCTATATATATCTAATTTATACCCATATTTTAACTGTTTGGTTGTGCTTCGATAAATTTTCAGTTCATCGTTTACCAAAAAAATGTATTTAAATTTTTTTATGCTTGTAGAAATAAAATTACCCTTTAATAGATTATATCATCCATAAAATAGAAATAATGTATTCCTCCAATATAACTAAATAAAAAAAATTATAAAAAACAATCAAATAACACAATAAGTTCAAAATAATCCATATTAGTCATCTTTTTATCCCAACATGATTTTCATAACATTAGGAATACATTAAGGGCTATCATTCCAATAATTTTGTGATTTTAAAGAAATTAAAGTTGAAAATAAATCATTTTTATTTTTCATCAGTACTGTTAAACACATGCATTCAAATCTATCATGAAAACATACTAAAGTACAATCCTCTTATATTACATAATTCAAATAACTAAGAAATCATTATTAAAATACTAATGTAACATAATTATTGAATACTAACACAATCACATTGACCATTAATGTTCGTATATGGTAATTGATAATTCATGACCATGGTCTATTATATTCTTCTAAGGTGTATTCCTTTGACACTTTGAGAATTTATTTGTGAAGTTCCCCATATCTCTGTAGT
Source organism: Viscum album (assembly GCA_963277665.1). NCBI lineage: Eukaryota > Viridiplantae > Streptophyta > Magnoliopsida > Santalales > Viscaceae > Viscum > Viscum album. Next base: position 1,738,780,061 of record OY728151.1, read on the forward strand.
TAAAGCATTGTACATTTCCAAAAAAATATATATCCCATTCAATAAAAAAGTGACTTTCTCTCAAAAAATGTAGCAAACTCCGAATAATTTAACGAAATTACTAGGGTGTTTTGTAGAACAATAGTCACATGTGTTAAAAAAAATTCTTTCCCTTATACCATTTATCCATCTTTTTTCCAGTATTACACTTCTTCTCATGATTACTTATGAATCCATAATACATATATTACTATTTATCTGTATTGTTAGATCATGTTACTATTCTATCATATTAAGAGATCATTAGGGATACTCTTTAATTAAAATTATTTTCATTATCCCACAAAATTTATGATCATTCTTTCATTTTGGATCATGTGAATTGTTGATGTTCCTATTTCTTTGTCTAGGTTTAATTTTTAAAAATCAAATACACTAGAATATAGAATATTATATTTAATATATTTTATAACTCTAATACTAGTTAACTAAATTTCATAAATATAAATACATTTTCATATGTAATCTTATAATATTAAACAAGTTTTCATTGGGATGTTATTTGATAATTATATTCAAATATCATTAAAGGGTTTTTTTGTAATCTATATTTTCCTAAAAAATAAACAATGTTTCCATTTAACATCTTTTGATACCAACTCAAGATACCTCAACCCTAGATGCCTTGTTTATGTTCCTACTACCATAAATTTTCATAAGATACAAGGAAACAGATCCCAAAGGACAGAGTAGTTTAGTAGTTTTTGTAAACAAGTTATATAATTGATTTTTTAAGTTTAAATTAAATAACAAATTAGAATTCATTTTAATTTTATTTATTTTAATAAAAAATTTATTCCCTCTAGAATATCATTTCATATTAGAAATAGTAATCCTCATTGAATAATTATAAAGGAATAAAAATAATGGTTAGCACAAATTCTTATCAAGGGTTATGTTCAACCGAATAGTACATAAATAAATTAGAAAAATCAGTTTTGAATAATAATTAGGTGAATAAAAATTCTATTTATATAACTTGGATATCATTATAATATAATTAATGTTATTATGGAATGGTAAATAAGTGATAACACATGACTATTAATCAATAAAGAGTAACTGAAATGCATCTATAAATTTTATCATAGTAATAAGCTCATGGATAATAAATATTATGTTCTGAATGAATTTAATTCTTACCTATCAGAGTCCTTGTTTCCAATGTAGGTGATACCTTTACCATAAGTACAATTAACGAAATTTTTTAAAACATACTAATTTCAATACCTTTAACAAGAATATTTGTGACATGTCTGTTGAGAAATTAAAAGGGTTTTCTGATAACTAATTTCAACTCATAAGATTATCAATGCATCAAAAGTCTCACATTAACTTGTCCACAAACAATGTCATAACATCCCAAATAATTCCTTATATTTTAAATAATAAATTTAATTCTTAAACAACATACCTTATCATAATTTATCCTTATCAAGTATATCATATACGTATATATATATATATATCTTTATTTAGCGGGATATTAAATAAATATCAACTCCATACACTATATATAGAAATTATTTAATGTTTATGAAATAAATATACTCATTATAAATAATTTTTATATTTAGAATAAATTTACTTTCCAATGATCACAGTAATGTGGCTGTTTAAATGAAAATTTATAAACTAAAAATGGCTCATAGAAGTGAATGTCGACACAATAATTAGATAATATTACCCCAAACAATCCAGATTAAAAATAAATATGGTATAAATATAACATATATTAATTAGATTAAGAATAAATAGTTGATTTTACATATTAATTTAAAGTCTATAAAAATATCATTAATAAAATTGTTGAGGAAAATATCATGTTAATTTTAAAAATCATTTCGAAAATTGTTTTATTTGAAAATAACATTATAAAATAAAATTCCATAAAAAATATTTAATATACTATAAAATTAAAATAATCTTTTAAACTTATAAAACTAAATTGAAATCATTTGACTGGTTGTGAAGGATAGAAATTCAGTTCTTTTTGTACATTTTAAAATAATGTTTCACTTTAACATTTTTCATAAAATATAATCAAGTATTGTTTGAAAAATTAAAAAATATTATTGAGAAGATTTTATTAAAGAGATTTTTTTAAAAAATAATTTTAAAATTTATTTTTAAAATTCAATAACAACTGTGGAAACAATTTTATAAAACATGGTTTTGGAAAAAACATATTTCTCACCAAATAGAGGAATGATGTTAGATTTTGTTAAGAATATTTCAAAAACATTTTTATTACCGAATAATGAAAAATGGTATAAATATTTGAACTATTTTATTAATAAATTGAGGTGAATAAATTTTAAATGTTTATTATTACATTTACATGTTCTTTCCTTAAATTGATATTAAAGAAAAAAATCTTAATTCAACTGTGATTGTAAAAATAAAGTATTAAAATGACAATAATGTTGTTGTGAAATTTAAATAATGAATCAGTAATTTTTATCCATTATAAATCAACATAAAAATTTTGAATTATAAAATAAGATAATATAAATACATTACACCCATAATTTTAGCATGGAATAATCTATGATGTAGAATTTTAATCCAATGTGTGAAAATTGAGTTACGAAATCCTTTACATAACACATCCTTTTGATTATACATTATATAAAATATTTTATAGTGGTTCTAGAAGTTTTATAAAATTATTTAAGAACCATATTATCATTTATAATATCATATAGGATCCTTTTATTACAACATATTATGTGATCATTAAAAATAATTCATTATATTCAAGGTTTTTGGTGTTAATTGCCTTGTTTTATTATGCTTATTTTTCATTAAATATCCAACTCTTTCTTATATTATAGAGTTTCATCATCTTAAGAATAATAGTGATGATATTTTAATAAAATTTGTAAATCAATTATACTTTTAAAACTTATCAATAATGATGGTTATGACAAATTAAGTATTTTATGATGATAGAGAGAGTATGTCATACATACACATGAGTAATGGTTTCCATTTGTCAATGATTAATATATAACAGAGATAACTAATATATTAAATTTTTATAATGATCATAATATTATATAATCTATTTTATTTATTTTCTATACATAAATACATATATATATATATATATATATTATTCAAGTGGTGCGGTGATGAAGAGAGAGGCACATCACTTCATGAAGGTTGTAGTCCACACAAACATGAATGACATTATCACCATTAATTGAGTGTGAATGTTAGAAATTATAATGATATATTACATTTATAGATAGATACATATATCACTAATATCATTATTAAGTAATACATATCACATATAGTTTTTCGTTATCATCTTTATGTAAAGCGTTATTGAAATATTAAGCACATCACTTTGGGAGGTATTATTCCTTCGTACACATAATTGATGATATCATATGTCCTAAAGAATTGAAGGTTATAAATTAGAGATGATATAGTGGATATAAGGGTATACATATTATTTACATATCATATATATCATTTATAAACTATAAATGTGTCATTTTTACCTAACATGATATGTGTTAATGGAATAACAAATAACATCAGTTCACTAGGTTGTAGTCCACCATACACATGAATAATTATTTCATAATCAAATTTATATAGGTTTAAATGGTTTTAGATAAAAAATAAATCATAAAAACATTAATTTTTATGGAATATACTGATTCTATTATATAATTATGTATAATAAAGAATAAATTTGGTGGAGAAGGAAATTAAATGAATATGCTTCTTGATGATTATTACATCTCATTCAAGTATATTTATTTTTTTTCACTGAACTAATCATAGGTTGGATTTATTCAAAAATAAATATTCTATTATGATCTTAGGAAATTTGGGTGGGGGTATGATTTTGGTATTTTTTTTGGTGATCCGAATTTCATGACTGCTGCGAACAAGGGGGGAATGAGTGTCGTTTATAGTTAAGGAGGACTGCAATTCTTGTAAATAATAAATTTTATTCACTATTGGGTGGTCTACCTTATCTCATGTAGCTCCAAAATATAATAATACTATATTGGGGGGGGGGGTATATTTCCATGAAAATATCAATCATACTAAAATAAATGAATTTTTATAAGGTTAGTCATTAACTTCAATGTATATCTACTTTTTCCATTTGGGGTTTTCACTAGGGTAACTAGTTTTCTATCCTAGTTAATGAATACATTAATCCATATTTAAAGGGATAATTACTATAATGTTATTACAAAATTATTTTTAAATATTTCATCTAATTTTTAAAATTAATATCATTTTTGTGTTGGAAATTAATTTCAATAGAAGTTATTATTGTGTATAAAAATGCAGCTTTAACCCTTACCATGCTTACAATGAATCATTATTTAGGGGTATATATTTTTTACAGAGATAATAGTTTCATTATTCATCACATATTTTTCAACTATCTAATCCCTTAAAATTTACCAATTTGAGATTATTTTAATCATTTTTTTTATTTTTGTTGAGTTTTGGGAAATTTTTTGAAAAACATTTATTTCTTGAATTTTAACTGTATTCTAGGGCTTCAATATTTTTTACAATAACATATAAAATTTTAATCCAGTTAAAGAGATTTTTTATAATGCTTAAATTATTATAGGGCTTCAATGTCTTATTTAGGACAGATATCTAATTTTTAATCCATATACCCAGAAAAAGAAATTGTGTTGAACCGAATTTCTTACCGACAAAACATACCCCATCCAAGTAAATGAGTAATAACTAAAGAGAAACACATCCAATTTAGGTGATTATAAATGATTTTAAAAGAGGAATACATTCTAGGATTGAATATTGAATTCAATGGAGATGATCTATAATTACTGAATTCTTTTAAAGCTCCAATATGGATGATGATTTATGGAATCCTCATCAATAAAATTAATGACTAGTTAATTATGTCATAAATTATTGTATATATATCCAATTACATTAGAATATTTAGGATCAATTAAAAAATAATTATTAAATTATGATAAGAGAGACCCATGTTGAGTTTCATCTATTTGTTGGGAAGAACCATATCGATCATCATATGGGAATATTCTAGAGGAGAAATTTTCTTTATTACTTTTTCCCCATATTACATTTTCATGGTTTTGTTTTTACTTATTGATACACATTCATCATAGTTTACATTACCATGGTGGGTTAGACATACGACTTATTAATGAAGTATTTGTTTTATATTTTTTAATACTTTATTTATTTATCTTTATTAAATAAAATATTATTCAATGTTCTGTGATGTTGATTTTAATTTAAAATAGTGGTTTTTATTATAATATTCGATCGTATTGGTTTTTTTGATTATTTTCTTTCAATTTAATTTTCAGTGATTATTATCTTCCTACACGTGGTTCTAGATTATATTTGATGGAATAAACCATGAATTAGTGGTGAAGTAATTAATAATAATTAGTATGTTTGGGAGGGTTGTGGATATTCTTGTTTATTTAGGAAGAACAACACCAAAACATTTATTTCCTATAACAATTGATGATATTTGATGTAACTATAAAAAAATAGAGGACAATATACCAGAATGAGATATTAGAAATTTTTACTCTGACCATCACCATTTGACCAAGGGATTGAGAGGAAATTATCATAGAGTCTCAAAATAATTTTCTTAGTTGAATAGGAATTAATTAATTAGAACTAAGATAACATTAGAATTGAAAAAAATATTCTCACCTAACCAACATTATAATATTATATCTTTAAATCAATTACATTGGATATTTGTTTTTAATAATTTATTTAATTTGTTTATTTTTTTGTTTCGTTAGTTTTTTTATAACTAATAAGTTTCAAAAACACACAATTTTCCTCTAATTAAACATGAAAGAGTAATTTTTGTACACTACTATATGGTGAAAACCTAGTTTGAAAACACTATTGAATTTGAACATAGAAAATAATTGGTTTTACATAGCCCACAATAAGAACATGTATTAACTTGGAATAGTTTCTCGGTATATATCACCAAAATTATTTTTTTTCAAAAAAATTACAATCCTAGGATATCAAACACTGTACCATTTCCATAGATCATGAAATTGATGGAACCTTGTTGAATAGAGTTAGAAATATAAATTTTCAATCTTATTTTTACAAAATTTCTCTTTCACACTTAAGGGAAACCACAACTATTAACTCTAATAATGCCATCTTGGGTGGAAATAAAAACCAACCACTTTGAGACCTATGTGCACCAAAATTTTATAATCAACAAAATCTAATTACCCTTCTAGAGTAAAAAAATGATTTTGAGATGAATTTGAAAATGACCCCACTGATTAAAAAATTTCATGAATTGGAACATGAATACCCAAAAATATATATTAATTAGTTTACATATGTTTTATCAACTTTTAGACCATGAGGAGTTGCTGATGAGAATGTAAAGTTGAAATCATTCCCATATTAATTTGATGGAGTATAAAATGAAAGGTTGTATGGAATAAAAATAGGATATGTGAATTATTGGAAATAATTAGTGATATTCCACATTAAATGATACATCCCTACTAAAATAAGAGAAATATTCAGAAAGTAAATGTATTCCATTATCTAATCATTTATAAAACACATTTATGATTATTGGGAATGATTTTAAAAGCTATTAAATGCATTCAGAATATGAAAATCTAGATGAATAACTTTTTAATATTATTGTTTCTTGTCCTACATAATAATGAAGTAATCCATCTTGATTAATCACCTGGAAGTACATTGATTTTAATGTCACGGGAAGAAACCTCAAGGTAAATTGTTGAGATTTCCCCAAACTCCCAACAATTTGGTAGATGATGTAATGTATAAATAGGTATCATTAGGTAATAACTTCTCAACCATAAAACCTATTAGAGACTTGTATTAAAGAGACAACTATGTTTTTTAGTTAAATGTTCATGGAAAAAGTGAATGAACTTCAAGCCCTAACTATGGTATGTGTATTAGGCTCATCACTAGAAAATTTCATAGAGTAGTGTGATGAAATATAGGTATGGAAGTTTTTTTATAACTACTTCTGGTATGTATGTTCCAAAAAATTTAAGATGAAGAGATCCTAACCTTGACTAAAATGGATTTGGATATTTGGAGAATTAATATAGACCTATAGACAAAAATATAGTTCCAAAATCGACCCCCATTCCTACAACAATTCCAAAACACACTAACATATTAAAAAAGAATTATTATAACTTGACATCATACCTCCACTCATATTATTTACAAATAACCTATGAGAAACAAAAAATTATCACATAACCTCCTGTGAAACAAATAAAATCCATGGTTGAGGGACTAGAGTCTTTGTTTGATAATGGGGAAAACATAGTAGGATGTATTTTGGAAATCTTATTGAATATACAATGAAATATATCAGTTAAAATTTTTATAAACCTAATGAAGATTTTCATAATTCTAATAAAAATAATTTTAGAAGAACTCCCATCATTATACACCCTTGAATCAGAAATTAGACCACCCGTGATAAGGGTGAATGATGTTGGAGATTTTGATTGTTTTTTTGAAAATTCACCTATAAGAAGAAAATAATGAGGAATATGAGAAAGGTAGGTCATGGAAAAAGTGACTAAAACACCATTGAAAAAAACAAAGGGAAAAGAAAGTATTGCTGCAACCCATTCCAATAAGGATGATGGACTCAAATAGATTTCATGAAGATTCCCCTCAAAAATAAATTTTGGAAACCTTCATAGAAGGGTAAATTCATACCCCTATGAATATGTAACTAATAAAAATTCAATGTTATGCATAAATTTTATGTTGATTTGAACAAAGAAGTTGATTATTCAAAGTAATGATAGGATAAACATAGGAATAAGTGTTTCAACACATATCACACTATTATTTCAATCAAAATGTCATGATTTAAGGATGTTTTCCATTCCATTAACCATTGGTTATTTAAATTTTATCTAATGATTCATGTGATATAGGTGATCCAATTAATTTAATTACTCGCTTAGTATAATCTTATTTATTGATTGGAGGATTAAATCCCACCCGAGTTGGGGTCTTGAATGAAAATATATCCACAGTTTCTCCACCACAAGTTTTAGAGAATATACATGTAAATTTCAACGATCTCTTTTTCATGGATGAATTTTATGTGGGAAATATGGTAAAAGATATTTTCTCATCACACTCATCCAAAAATATTTGGATAACTTTCCTTATAACTTTAAATACTATCAGCAATGTTCATTAAGGGACAATAACTATGGATAATGGAGATATCCCTATATGATTCAAAATTTTGGAATCAAGGATGAACTCAAAAGATAATCACTCACTCCATTCACTCTTCCATGATTTTGGTACTAAATAAATTATGAAATATGAAATATTATTAGTATTCTTATCATTAGGAGAGAAATTATCAATTAAAAATATCACTGAACATGGGAATTCCCAAAAAACTATTGATTCTTATTCCATGGGGGAAGAAGAGGTAAAATATGATTTGATTAATAATTTAATAAATGTTGAATAGGAAAACATTAATTATTTTGTGAAATTGGTATAACATTTGTAAGAAGGGAACATAAATTAATTTTCTTCAATTGAGAATCCCCTATATTTGAATTTAAAAAACTCTCCACTGATATAAAATATGTTCTCCTTATGGAGGGAGATAAATTACAAGGTATAATTGACAATAATCTATCTGAAACCTATGAAATATATCTGATTGAGATTTTGGGTGATAATTTCCCAGAAAATGGGGTGGTTCTTAGGTGATATACTAGGGATAATTATAGAAATATTCTCATATAAAATTCTTCTTGAGGTAGATTTCAAACATGTCATAAAACACAAAATAGGGATGAACCGCACCTTGATGGAGGTTATGAAGATTGATACTAAGATTATATTATAAATATATTATAATATATCAAATTTTTTATTCAAAATGGATAATCCCCATTCATTTTGTTCCATAAAAACTAGCATAACCAATGTGAGGAATGAAAAGAATGAATTAATCCCAGAGAGAATTTTGAATGTCTAGAGAGTGTCCATAGATTTTAGGATGTTGAATCATGTAAATTGGATCGATCATTTCCCCATCCCCTTTTCTGACTATATATAATAGAAATTTGAATGTAGAATTCAATATTTTTTTGGATGGGTATTCAGGTTATTTTAATTCACACATTTCTCATGAGGATCAATAAGAGACTACCTTTACTAGTCCCTTTTGAACTTTTTCATAAAAAAGGATTCCATTTAGAGTATCTAATACTCCAACTAAATTTTAGAGGTGTATGGTATGTATATTTTTAGACCACATTTATGATTTTTTTGATCTTTTCTTGGATGATTTTAGAATGATGGGAAATTCATTTGAAAATTTGTTTCAAAAATAGGGAAAATGATTTGAAAAGAATTGTTGAATAAATTATAATGTTCTAATTTTTGAAAAGTCTCATTTCCTAGTGGAGAGTTAAATTTTCATTGGGTATGTCATTTCAAAATTAATGGAATTTAATTGGATAAATAAAAAATTGATGTAATTATTTCATTTCCTTACCCATATTGTGTGAAACATGTAAGTTTGTTTTTAGTAAATGCAGGATTCTACAAGTGGGTTTTAAAATATTTTAGTAAATTTTTTATATTTATATATATTAGTATATAATGATCTTGATTTAGATTTAAATGTTTCTTATAGGGAATCCATTTATGAGCTAATGAGTATATTGATTTCACCACTAGTGATATAGTCACCAAATGGGGAATAATAACTCGAGTTACTTTTTGATGCTTCCAAACAAGCAGTTGGAGAAATAAATTCCTAGTGAATTTATGTAAGTCCACAGACCTTTCATAAGTCTCTATAACCTTATATTTGCCCTAATTCAATTAAAAAACAATAAAAAAGTGTTTTTTAAATATTATATTGTTTTATAGTGATTTATATCATATTTTCATGTAACTATAATCCGTGTTTTTTCTGATAATGATTATTTTAATAAAATTGTGAAGACGAATTAAGAAAAACAAAGGGATGTGATTTTGAGATTCTTTGATAGGATATCAACATAGAAATCAAATCCAAGAAGAGAGATGATAAAAATGTGACCAATAAATTATACAAGCTTCCTAAAATTACTAAAATGAAATTATAGACAATAAACAATTCAATGATCACCTTTAAGAAGAGAGTTTTTACATGATTTAAGGATATGTTCCGTCATATGATGAAATTTTAGATTTTATAGTAACATATCAAGTCCAATATCATTAAAATTCCAATGAAATTTTAAAACGAAAATCTATGTCCAGATATTAAATTTGGGATAATCTATTTCATTTGATTATTTTTCAATGATCATGTTATAAGAAGATGATTCCCTAAAAGTGAAATTTATTTATTCATTTATTTTTGTCACACATTATCCCATGGATTCCAATTTTAACATCAATGAAAATCAATTTAGGTGTAAGAATCTGAAATTTATTGACACGAAATTTATAAATAATCCCATGATTTTTTTAAAACATGTGAAACATTATGGATTTGTTGGAAATATATCAAAGATAAAATAAATTCTCAAAATAATATTAATTAATTTATATTTTTGATGTCTATGGGATAGTTTTTTTGGTCTCTTTACAAATATCATTTAGGTATTTTTATATTTTTCATGTAAAAGGGTGGAAGAAACATCCACCAGGATAGACGATGAATGATTTGCTTTTGTATTTTTCAGGGATAAAAAATTATGTATGTTTCAATTTCAAGGGCCATAATTAGATATCAGGTGACAAAATTTTGAAATATGATAAAAGAGGTTTTACTAAAGAATTTTAGGGTGTATCCCATAACAAAAAGCCCCTATTACCCACAGAATAACAGGCACAAAAAATAGTCTAATAGGTAAATCAAATGAATTTTGAAAAAAGATTATTAAACAAAAAATGAATAATTAGAGTAAGTGTTTGGAATAAATATTAATGACTTACAAGATATACTACAAAACCAATAAAATAATGATTCAATATAGGTTTTTTTTGGGAAATCTATCATCTCTTAATGTCATTAGAGCATAAGGAACATTTGGCTGTAAGGAATATGAATTTGGATCTTGAATGTGATGTGTAAGAGATAAGATTGAAAATATAGGAGGTATAGGATATTAAAAGAAAATATTTTAAAAAATAATGAATTTTCTATTAGAGAAAAATATTGGATCAGGAAAATCCAATCCATTTGAAGGGCTTCCATCATGGAGACATAATATTTTCATTCAAATCATGTCTCAAGAAAAAACTATGTAAACATTTTTCTTGATTGGAAGGTATATTTATATTTAATCATTAATATAATTTTGGTGATGTTCAAATTAATAAGTATGACGAGTAGTATCAATTCACTATTAATGGACACTAGAGGAAAAATTCCATGGGAGCATGCCATCTAAAGCAGCGGAGGAGATCCCACTACACCAACTTATTTATTAATAAAATACATTGGTCCATACCACTGTTTTAAATGTAATTACGTACAGTAACTCAATATAAAATATTCTTACATGTAAAATGTACTTGAATTCATTATTTACACTAAACAATTTATGTGTGGGTGAGGAAAATTAGTAGTTTATGATTTTCAACTTTTTTTCATATTTTTTGAAAAATAATTGTGTGTTTTTAAAAATATATAATTTTTTTTCATTTCATGGTTATTATTGAAACTTTTGAGATAAATTGAATATTTTTAATCTTCTGAAAACCATGAATATGAATGAAACAAATTTTAATATGAAACTGAGATTAAATGAATGCTGAAAATGACTTTATGTTATGTTCAAATCATTCGTAATTTCCAGAAAAGTTCTATGATTTTTGATTCCCATGATACATATCATGGTCAATATCATTTAATTCACGTTACCAAGAGGCTTGTGACCCATTTTTATCATATTCATTAAAATCACCTCACTTCTTGGTAGAATTAAATCATTATTTATTTAACCATATCATGGTTTATTATAATCAAAAAATTAGGCCTTTAGGTACATATGTTATAAATTATTGATGTATTTCATTGGTATTTGAATCCCGGATTAAAGAGAATCCTTTTTGTATTTATGATTTACTTTTATATTTAATCCATGTAATACTAATAGTAAATGAATATTTTGTTTGGTTATCCACATTACAAGTGAATTTTTCTTATCTAGAAATGTCATAATGTGATAATTTAAAATATAGTGGATCATTATTTTGGATCCAAGGCCGTTCACATTGGATAATAGAGTCTAGTTTTTATTATTTGTCAATTGAAAATGGGTTGATTATTGTGTTTTCATGGAATGTGATCATATAATACAAGATAGATTCAATTTTAACGATTTATCTTCAAGATGATGTCTATCATCGTGGAAAGGAATCATGAATGTGGTATTGAAATTCTGTGTTCCTCACGATTATGGTAATTTTCAACAATGAATGACCAGATGATGGTAATTCTTTACAACTATGAGATTATTTTTGAATGGGATACATTTCACTGGGGATTCGAGAATATAGGAGCATCATGATCTTGACTAAATAGTTTCACTAAAAGGTCGTTTCTAGTATAAGATCTTCATGAAGGGTTATGCCTATAAATAACAGACCACACCCAATTCATTCAAAACGAATTTAATAGGAGGAAATTATGAATTACTATATTTTTATGATGGATGGTAGTTTTATGAATCAATAATTGAATGGGAACATGCTTAACATGAAAACAATGGTTAATTATTCACAGATTTTGATGTTTTTTAAGTTATGGGAGTTTAGTGAGGACTATTAGTTTTGTAATGAATTATTGTTCCAAAAAGACTGTGAGCTTTGCGAACGTATCGTACTATGCAATGGTTTTAATTCATAGTGTTTTTGAGATTTTTTTAATTTTTTTGGGTTAATGAATGTTGAATTTTATTTGAGACATAAAGATGGTAACATGAAGTCTATGATCATCATGAACAGTATGTTTTAACATATAGTACCTGTGAATAGTGATTTCATGTACATCAAATCAGGATCATGTGGAAGTATTTTTTAATTCTAGATTTGAAAAAAAACAAAAATTCGATTCTATTAAATAAACCATGATTTCGTTAAACTAAGTAATACAACCCCTAAAGTAGCGATCATTGGGGAGTCGACTGAACTTTTCTAAGGGAGACAGTGTTTCAAAAATAAAATATTGTAAAGGATGTTTTCTTGGTACAGTGTGACTATTTATAAATTTATATATTCAATAATAACTACGGTTGATTAGTGGATTTTGGAACAACAAATACATTGTCAATTTATGCTCCGTAGACTATACCATAGTGGATAACCTTGTAAAACAGTTATATTATCTCTCTATATGTTATTGTTTAACGAAAACATGATTCCATTAGATATTTATCTCATGTTCCTATCAATATGGGAAAATGATTAATTATTATAAAATAAAAACATAACATCCGAATTCACCAATCCTCTCATAAGGTGTTTTAGGGTCAAACACTTTAGTGTGGGGGGATTCATTATTCTCTGATGAAACATAATTTGGTGGTACTTTGGGTAGAAAATAAAATGATAGAGATGATTTTTTCTGGTTAAAAATTCATTCTCTGGGAAGCTATGCATTTTTGGGTATTTCAGGATAATTGAATTTTTTCCATTATAGAGATTTAAATGGAAAAAATGAGTTGCCTGTCTAGATAATTCATGAAAAAATTGGAGGGAATTTTTGTTTTTCTACTAAAATTTCAATGGTGTTAGCTGTATAATATTTTTCTCAATGATTCATAGAGTTGAGTTTATTCTAATTGGATTGAGGAGGATACCATACTTGAGTTACAGTATTATAATTTATGTTTTATTAAAAAAATATCCAGACCCTACTTAATAAACCTCAGAAAGTTTTACATATAAATCCAGCCAACCAAAATCCAAAGAAAAACACTAAAAATTCCTCCTAGAAAACACATGTCATTGAATTATATCAGATGGAGATATTGTAATTTATCCGGCACTTGTTGACTCTTTCCTGTGTTTGGATGGGAAAATCCTTGTTAACAATAAACATTTGTGATATGTGAGTAAATTCATGTGAGGTAGGTGTCTTATTCAATTTGGAAGTGGAATTAAGTTGAAATGGAATAAATGATCAAAATGAAGACATTTAAATTATTTTTTAGGTGGCCTTAAACCTTTTTTTATGATAATTGGTGGATCTCATGGTTATGTGTTTTGAATTTTCTTTGATTTCATTTTGGTGATTACTTTTACATGTGTCCAACTATTATGTGTTGGTGAGTTGATAGAAATAATATTTTCAATGTTTACCATATACTTTTCAATGATTTAATAACATCTAATTTTATAATTTTAGTTGATTTTTAGAAATCATTATTTTGGTGTTAGTTTTGTGATAAAATAATAAAATATATTAATTTTGGAATTTCAATACTTTTCAACCACATCAGTATTTCTAGTATATGTTTTAAAATTTTAATCCAATTAGAATGATTATTTTTCAGATTGCATTATCAGTGGGAATGGACTTATTCTCCAGGAACTACAACTAACTTGAAATACAAAATCCTAGAAGAATCAATCAATTTAAAAATTCATTGTGGCTTATAAAATGGAACCTGACTTAATAAATGAAGCATAAAATGAGAGATATATCCCCAACTAGGGTGATTCCAAATAGATTTGAAATAGGACTCAAAGACTTAATTTAAAAATAAATTAAAAGGAGATATTATATCATAATTCTCCCATTTAATGATAAATTATAGAGGATGATTTTGTGAATCTATAGCTATAAAATTAGTGATTCACTAATTATGTTAGAACATATGGTACATGAATCAAGAGAGTTTTTAATTTCTCGAATAGATAATGAATTCAATTTTTATCCAAATTAAGAAGGATACTTGTGGATTTTCAACCAAATGATGATATGAATTGGATACAACATTAGTTAAAATTATTATGGAGGATACATTTTATATATTATCCTTTTTTAATATTTTCAACTTCTGAGTATTGTAATTACTTATTCTTCCTCATTATTCTTGGATACCCTTGACATATTGGGATAAAAATATGTGTTAATTGTGACAGAGATGTTTTCTAATTTGTAATTATATATTTCATTCACATTAATGAATAAATGATTATTCTATTTTTTGTGTAGTTGATTAAAATTTATAACATTGGTTATTATTATCAAGTATGATCACTTTTTTTGTGATTCTGTTATTTCATTTTATTTTTTAAATGATCATTTACTCCCTCTAATAGGTTTTGGATTATATAAAATTGAATAGACCAGGACTCAGTGGTGAATTTCTCGATGATCGTCAATACATCTTGGATGGGTAGTGGATATTCTTGATAGTTTGAGATAAAAATGTCCTGATCAGGAATTTTGTAGCGCAATTGAAGGTATTCACTTAATCTCTCACACAGAAGGAAGAACAGTAGACCAAAATGAGAGATTGGTAAGGATTAATATCACTATAACACTTTCAAAAATGGAGCGAGATGAAGGGATAATGGAATCTCAATTTATTTGAATTTCAAAAATATGAATGAATAAATTATACCTAGGATAACTTTAAAATTAGAATACCAACACCAAATAGATCATGCATCACATATCATAGTTTTGAATCAATTTCATTTTAAACATGATTTAAATATTTTTATTAATTATTTTTATTTCATTATTTGTTTTTAAAAGACAAATTTTTTTAATGACAATGATTTTTTCATCTAATTAAAGGTTGTAAATTTATTATTTTTCACTTCTCTCTGGTGAAAACCTAGGATGATGAATTTGCTTCATTTTATCTTTGAAAATAATGTGGTTTTCAACACCCCACAATAGGAGCATTTCAAAGTTCATTATAAAAGATAAACTAATACATTAATGAACCATATATTATATTTATTAATATTTACAAATTACTTTGTATTAGATAGGATTCTTAGTAATTTGAAATCATTTCATAAAATATCACTTATCATAAAATAACATTAATATAAATTTCTAAATTATTTATTTAATTTTAATTAAAATAAACAATGAAAAGGTTGGGGTCAAACATTTTAATTTAAAACATATGTAATATGATATATTAATCTAAAAAATTATTGGATGAAAATATTTTATTCTATTTAATTCACTATTAAAAATTCTAGTATCAAATTTGTTTAATCATTAACTAAATATTTCCTATATTGTGATATTTAAGAATATAATGTAATTATTTAATCATGAAATAGTTATAATAAATTATTATGATAAAAAATAATTTACTATTCAGAATAATATTTATAATAAAACATATGATATTTTTTCCCTTTCCCAAAGCTTTACAAATATTAATCAAAAAAAGGTTTCTTTTTTTTCTTTTCGTTTATTTAACATAATATATGTGAACAATTCATTGAATAGTATACCAATGACTCATGGTTATAGATCCCATGGTGATATGGGTGGAAATATGAGAATCCAATGAGGTTTGGAAATGTTACAGGTCAGTTTAACTATATATTTTATGATAAACCAATATATTAGCTTATTTTTATATTATTCATATTAATTAATTATAAATGTTTTCACTAATCGTTATGGTAAAAAATAAATTTGGAATTATTACAAAATAAAAGTTATTATGATCCAAAATATGTAATACATTTTCATAAATTTAACTAATCGAAGTAGTAGAATTAAAATTAAAATTAATCACACAGACGTGATGGGAATGTGGGTATTGAAGTGAAAATGTTTAAAAATTTTCATTGTTTTTATATCAATATTCAATATAAAAATGATTAAATTTATCAAAATTTTATTACTGGATATAAAATTTAAAAAATATAAATTTAAAACCAAATCAAAATATAATTTAACATTATAAATTATTTAATCAAATATACAGTTGTATATTAAAAATCATTATTTTTCACTATTCATAAAAAATGAAACCTCTTATAAATATAATAATAAAAATTTATTTTTAAGAATTTATTATATATTTTTAAAAAATAATTTTATTTATCATTATAAATATTATAAAATGGTTATAGTTTTTTTTATAATTATGTTTTCCCTATATAATTATAGTTTTTTTTATAATGAATAATGTTTTTTAGAAAACATTTCACTTTCATTCAAATAATTCTTATACTATTTATAATCAATGGATAATAAATAAAAATGTGAAAAAAATATATACATAATTTATTAAAACCTATTCATACTATCCATTCCAGTAGATAGGTGATTACAACCATAATAAATAATAATATTAATAGTATATTATTGTTCAATAAAACACGATCTTAAATATAACACAAGTTATCAATGAAAATCCTTTTATTATGTAATTAAAGATAAACATAAAGATATGTGTAACATAAAATGTGGAATAAAATTATATTATTTTATAATTTTCAGAGTGGTACATTGGTTTTACTAATAGTATAAGCTTGCCCTTGATCCCTTAGTTTGATTTGAGTTATATTCCCCTGATGTTTGTGTAATTTAATTGGGCAGTGCACCATGTCATTACAATTGAAACACTAAATATTAGATGTTCAATTCATTCCATTACATTCACAAGCATGATTACCTTTCCATATACACATTATGAAAACTCTAATTCCCTTCATGAATGTACTAGTTTATTTATTTCCATAATTATCCAATGTAGGAATTTCTTTCTTTCAATTTATCCCCTTGTACATTTTTCTTTGTCTTCCTCTTAGTATCTTATTTCCCTTATAATATATAATACATTGGTAACTAATTATATGTATTTATATAATAATATTTTATATCCTCATATGGTGATAATTTTTAGTGGACAATTTTTCTATGAAGGATTCGAATTAACCAATCAATGAAATGGAAAATATTACTCTTTGAAATACATACACGGTATATAACATGAAATTCCATCCATGTAATATTATCTTAATACGTATAATCATTTTACTGTTTATTTTTTTATTTGAATTTATATATTACTCTACATATCCTTTATTTCTTCATGAAAAAAATATTTTTTTTGTGTAGAGTTCCTTATTATCCTTCTATTCCATGGTCTCTATTTCTTCCCCATCTATAGTGTTATGAATCAATGAACACCATTAAACTTCACCTTCAGAGAGATGATAAAATGGCATGAAAAACATATCTCATTTATTACATACTGAATGGATAAATATCTTCTCCTTGTAAAATACCTTTTATTTTTCTTCAAATCGATTTTTGGGCCCATTGAATGATATATACTGCTTATTCATGAGGAGGTACAACATCACTTCACTACGTTTTGGGTAGGCATGATGCACCATGTGGGAAAATATATTAGTAATAACATGATTCCACTACCCCAATATAGTAAAAAAAATTAGTTCCAACTATATTTCAATATATATATTTTATATATTTCCCATGAGAGAAATCACATAATGGATTACATCCAGTTTCCATTAAATCTAATGGGCGCAATTTTAGAAAAATGGAAGAAATTAGATTAGATCATTTAATAATGAATCATAATTTTTAATTAAAATATTATATAAATACATAAAATAATTTAAAATTTGTGTACAACTAATATCAAAATAATAATATTGGTTTCATTGGGTAGAATCCCAATGTTCATGATAATATTATGTTACCAAATATATGTTTTCCTAAATATAATTCCCACAAATTCTACAAAATATACTCTAATACTAACTGGAAAGACCCATACCTAGAAACCCATAATAAATTCATAATGTTTTACATTGGTACTATATACTATCAATATGTTCTCAAATCACTGGATGTTATAGTTTTCTTGTTAAACTATACACAAAAATGAATCAGAACATGATTTTTGAAAACATAATATAAAACATAGAATTTTATCTTGGGTCATCTTTAATTCATGTATCATATCATTTATATCAATCATGAAACATTTATTGGGTTCTTATGGAATGTAAACACAATAAAAGGGTGATATTAGATCCTTAGTAAGGGAATACACACAATAGAAGCTATATAAGTCTAGCACACTATGGAATAAATAAATGATGATAAAATTTTTAAAATAATAATCACATGAGCTTAAAACATTTCCAAGGATATAAAATCAATTAAAATAAAATCCTGGGAAAAATCACCTATTTCTTAATGTTGGAATGCATAATTATGTACAAAAAAACATAAATTATAGGCCTTCAAAAAGAAATAAAAAATTACCATGAAGGCCTCATGCTAACACATCTACATAAATAGATAATGCCAAGGAAAAATAGCCAACATATTTGAACAATAAAAAATAAAATTAATTAATGGGACATGCAATTCCTCTCCCTACACAACACTTAATATGTCCACATATTCATTATACGAATAAAAGACTTATGTTAACCCACATGCATTAAAAATAAATTACTTTACGTAATGAATGAAACATCATATAGAATGTCAATAATTTACCTTCTAATAATGATAAAAAAATACATAAAAATATTATGGATGTAATCATTAGATAATATCCTCATTAAAACATAATAGTTCTGAAATGGATGTTTAAACAGATAAAAATTTATTAAAAATATAACTTAAATTTTTGAATAAAATACCCTTTGAAACATTGTATTTAAAAACTAAAAATGACCCAAATATAAAAATAAAATTTTATCTAAAATAACCATATCAAAATTTAATGTAATCTTCAAATAAATATGTTATCCTGATAGTGAGAAATTCCATTCATGGAATATATGATAAAATAAATTATACATTTCACAAATTTTTAAATTTTTATAAAAGTTTCTTGTTTATAAAATAAAAATATATTCATTTAATTTTTTTAAAAAATTGAAACATGGTTTAAATGAAATATAAAGACCATTGGTGACTTTTAAAAAAATTATGGATGTGTTTTTTGAAAATATGGATCTGACAGAAAAATATTCCCCAATAAATAGTGAAACATGGTCTATTTTACATAATGACATTTATTTTCTCTCAAAAGTATATAAATTTAGGAAAAATAAATGAATAAAATTATTCTCAATAATTATCTGTGAAATTTAATAACAAGAGGGATTTATGATATATTGAACATATAATTTCCTTAATTGAGTTTATGTATAAACAATCTTGATTAAAATAAGATTGAAAAATAAATCCATTATTCATTTTGTAAAATCTAAATCATAATACCCATGAAATAAAAATATCAAATGAAACATTAAAAGCCCTAAATAAAAATATAGTAATTTTATAGCATGTAAAAGGGTAGTGCTTACACCTCATTATAGAATATATGTGCATAACATAACATGACCCGAAAATAATAATTTGAGACGAGAAACCCTTACCTTAAAATACAATTTCATAGTATACACTATAACATTAAAAATGAAAATTTTATATTTATTATATTTTAATTAATATTAATTTACATAATAATAGTATCATATATTATACCTTTATAACATTTCAATACCCATTTATAAAAAAAAATCAATATTAAAATCCTTGTTTTTGGGTGTTAAAGTTTTCTTTTATCAGGAGTAATTTAGTTCATTAGCTCCGATCCATGTACATTGATTACGGTTATATAAAAAAAATTTAAAAGTGATATAAATATAATATAATATATATATATATAATAGTTTTATATTCAACAATAAATTATTTAGATTAAAAAATTAATTACAACATTAATAGAGACAGTAGGTTATATGAACGTATGAGTGTAGATTTCATTTTTTGATAGAAGGAATGAAATAAGGTAAATAATATTTCAACATTATATATTATTATAATAATATAAATATTCTATAAATAATTAATTATAACCATCCCCATAAAATCAAAATTCAAAACAAATCACATTGATTCATGGAGGTGGTAGTCTTCACGTACACATGAGAGATGTCATAAGTTTCCAATAGATTGTGAAGAAGTAAATTGGATATATTATTTTCAATAAACATGACAAATTATTACATGAATATCATATATAACTATTAAAAACATTATAATATACATCCATAAAACATGGTAATGAAAAAATGAATAGTATCACTATGTGGAAACAATATGTCAAACATAAATATAAGATATAATTTCACTATTTATTTGATGTAAAAGAGGGTGGATACTTGTGATTTGAAGATATTGATAACATTTTAGTGTATTTTGGATATTAATGTTATTATTTTACGTTAAATACAATAGTTTTATATTGTATACAATTTTCTGTAAATTGAAAGAAGTCGGGTAACAAAATTAATTCTTCTTCATGAGACCTCCTTTAGATCATTTCTTACTGAACATAGTGTTTGTTTTTTTGGAGATCAAAAAATCCAAAATATTTATATGGATGTTTATAATAGTAATTTTATATTCTTGGTCTATTTAGATTTCTCATTATGTTGTAATGAAGTGATGTAAGTGATTTGGTTTTGTAAGGGAGGGAAAGGACATACATGAAAATATTAAAAAGATTAAAAATATCTAAGTTATACTGAATCAAATTTATTCAAAAAAGAAATAGATTACAAGATATGTTAAAATATGGTCTATATCTCATCATAAAAAAATAATTATGGGTTTATGTGGTATTATAGTCATTATTATTTTGCATAAAACCTTCGTTAACCATTTTGAACCATAATTTTTTTAATAATATTTTCACTCTTATAGGGTTATAATGTTACATATATAGTGAAAATTGGATCATAAATGTAAATTTTTTATCTTTTATGATATTATATTATCAATATTTTCATACTCTATGTTTATAATTTTTTTAAAACAAATTAATAATATCATGTTTTGATAAAATATCATTAATGAAAACATTGACAATGTTAAACTAATTTGAATGAAATAGCGTATATAAAAAAAATTCATATATAATCCATTAACACAACTATAAAATTTCATATTTATATAGAAAAATCATGAAACACTATTAATAAATAAATTTATATCAGTTTTTTATATTTTTAAAAAAATTTATTCTATTCTATTTAATTGAATAAATACAGTTTCATTAGTGTTTAATTATTTTTGGCATTTATTAAAATCCTAAAAATTAGAAATAAATTAACCAAAATTTTATAATATCATTAATTCAAATATAACCATTAATATTTGTTTAGCACATGATAATTTACCAATGTGACCAGAAAATATATTTAAAAACTAGAGAGTGACATTTTTTATCTCTCACTGATATAAATATTAAATAGATTATTTTCATATAAAATTATTAATTAAATAAAATTTATATAATAAGGTGATATGTATTTTATTAAAATTTTACAATAATAATTAGGATGAAAAATTATTGTCTTATCACTTAATATTATACAACATTAACATGTTTAACCTTTTACTGAGGTGATAATATTTACCACAATCAATATTCTTATTGAAAAATAGATCCTTTTTTCCATGATGAACCTATTAATTATAAGAATGGAATAAATTTTACTATTAAATTACTATAAGTGGAATATCAAAGTTTAATATAAAAATAAAAAACACAACAAAAATTTTATATTCATAAAAATATCATTTTAAATATAATAAATGTTTTTAATTCCAAATTAAACCACAAATGTGATTCCAATGAAATTAAATAGATTAATAAAAATAGAATAGTGAGAAAATTAAATTATTTTTTATAAAAAATAGTTATAATTTATCACTTCATAGAAAAAATCAGTTTCAATAAAAATATATGTTTTTTACAATCCACTAGATAATCAATCATTATAGAAAAATCAAAAAAATTAACCGTATGTTAATTTTTTTATTATGATTTAAAAAAGGATTTCATTTTCATAAAATAAAATTTATAAAATTTATATAAATTAATTATAATATTTTCTCAAAATAATCAGTATTTTTTTAAAGAAAAAATATTTATAAAGCATAAAATAACTCTAATGAAAATTTAGAACTTATTCCTTAATTATTAATTGGTGAATATGTATTAAGTTGGCAATTAATATATATTTCAAATTATGGTTAATACTATTCATACCATCCTATTAAATAATAGTGTTGTAATTTTCATATATAAATAATAATTTTTTATGGTTCATTTAGGCTTAGTGGTGTGTCTCATATACACTATCGAACATAGTGACCTTTTAAAATATCACGATATTAGAATAAATCACAACTAAATGACAAGGTTTATATAATTGATTTATGAATTCATCATAATTTTTTAATATCATGTTTAAATGTATTAATGGATAAATTAGTTAGTTCATTTCACAATCAATTCATAAATATTTTTGTTATACTTTGAATATTTTATTATTCAATTTAAAAAGATAATTTAATTATATAAATTGTAATAAATGCATATAACTAGTTACACGATACTTATAGAAATTTATTTAGATTTATTATACCTTAAATTTTATTAGTATTAGGTTATAAGAATCATTTTAAAGGTAAATTTTAGTATATATATTTTAAATGATAGAATTATGATGGAATTGGGGTCACTATCGAGTATAATATTCATGGGTAGAGAGACTTTATGTTGGAGTTATTACTAGATTGGAGACTTATTCCTTTCCTATAAGAGTAAGGGTTTCTATCTATCACAATATAATTACTCTTGTGGTGATTTTTAATTTAATGTGATTTTAATAATTTTCATCGATGTTTCCTAAATATCTTATGCATGAAATGAATATGGATATATTTTAATATAATTATATTTAATTTCAGGTGTATCACATTTTCTATGTTATGTAAATAGTTACAAATTAATATGGTTTTACATATTAATATGGTGGAAGACATAAAATTCCAAACAGAATCATTAGAAGAATACATATATGAAAATTTAAGAACATGAGATTATATGGTGAGATTATATCCCCTTTATCATACAAGGTGTTATATTACATAAAAAGATAACACATAAAAAACACGATCATTGAATTTGGAAGGTTATATAATAGTTGGGTTCCCATGTATGATCTTGGATACAGAAAAGAAGCATCGGGTGAAGCTAACATGATTATGTTACCAATATTCTAATTTTATTTAGGGTAAACATAGCTGGGAGGCCCTAATAATATTAAGATACAATATGAATAATTTTGAGTGAATCCCTAAATTGGTTTATGTCCAAGAGTTATCTAATAAACTATCTCCTAGTCATATATAAGAAAATTTGCATAATTGACATTTTAAATGTGAATGTGGTGATATTACACATATGTGGACCTATTTCTTATTGAAAAATTTATTTCAGATCACTAATCAAAATGATGATTTCAAAATCATTAATCGTTTTTGTTGGAGAAAATCTAATAAATCCACTTATTAAAAGAATTTAAACCAAGATACTCATTAGGTAGAAGATTCTGTTGTATATAGATTTCATCATTATCATACTAATTAACATCAGTATATATTATTGATAAAGTAGGATCATAATATAAGAAACTTATTAGACTGGTATAAAACATACTTATTTCATTAGCGAGCAAGACTTTCTTTGTTAAAGAAAAACATTAAATGGGTAATGTTATGTTTAAATTGATCAGTAATTGGATCACAATTCATATGAGAAGCACAAAAATATTCACCTATGGTTTCAAATGAATCATATAAAAAATGAACCATGGAACATTAGTCTCCACTCATATAGTCAATGGGACTGAGTGTTTTAATGAAGTAGTGAGAAATGAAATTTGTATTAAGGATTGTTTTTTCTATTGAATTATTTAGGATATATGTTTTATAAATGAAGCAATAATATGAATTATTTAATTAAACATTTATCCTATTTGAAAAAATTGGTCTTAAAATAGGTGAATGATATATTTCCATAACCCCTATATAGATTAGATATATTTAATCTAAATTTTTATTTCAGGAAAATTATAATATTGAATATTAGGGTGTAACATTTCGTGATGCCTAAAAACTTATTATTGTTATTCTACATATTCTATCATTAATATAACTTCTTTATAAGGTGAAAAATATAGATTAAATTAATTCAATCCATTCATAACTGAGAAGGAAAAAAGACACATATATTGATGTGTTATGAAAACATGTGTAAATTCTATATCCCATGTATTATACTCATTAATTTATGTATAATATCAATTTGATGAATGGTTGGTGTATGTGATGGATTTTTATGATTTTATGAGACTCCTTGAAACCCATATCTATCTTTAACATTATCATAGGTGTTTGAGTCACTAAAAATTCTTGGAGGAAGGATGGATCTCATTCGAATATTAGATGATTCATTTGACTCAATGATACCTCCAAAGGTGGGACATCTTCTAGATAAAATATATTGACCCCTCTCCAACCTATAAATTCTTCGTTGAATTTGTATAAATGTATTATTCCATGATCTGTACTTGATTAATGTATATCGTCATTTCAATTTATAAGTTTCCTTCATATTTCATTCATTGGTGATTAGAGGAAAGGGATAAAATCACTTCGATATATTCTTATAATTTCTGTTAAAACCTAAATAATCTTTTCAATGGTATCAGATCAATTCCATTTTCATGTTTTTTTAAATCATTCTTGAAAATAAAATAATGAACAATTTTATTTTTAATTTTTGAAATTCTATAATAATATAGTTCCCCAAAACATAGATATGAAATGTAATGGTAAACAAGACACTATATTTATTTAGTGAGGTTATGTAAATGTATCCAAGATATATTCATTTTTTATATATCCTATATAATAGTAATCGAGACATTAACTTGACATTGATGGGCTTTATAAAGGTAACCAAATAAGTTACCTTTGGACAAAAGTTATGCATAATGGTAGGTCACATGTTTCATTTTTTGAGTTAGTCTATGTAAAGGTAATAAACACATTTCTATTACACAACTAGCTTGAATAAATGTAACTATGGTGTTACATTTACTATACTACCCTATGTAAAGGTAATGCACTTTATCTTTACATTGGTCAACCCTATGGAATAAAGGTGGAGAAAATAAATTTTTTCATTTTAAAATTTTATAGATTTTAATATTATTTATAAATTAAAATAATATAAATATTAGGAGTATTTAAATTTATATACATTAAAATTAATTAACTATAAATTAATTATAATAATTTTTATATATTTTTATATAACATATATTTATTAGATATCCCAAATATTAATATATAATATTTATTATAACTATTAACACTTTATATGGTATACATTATGGTCTATAATTAATGCGTTTATTTTTAAATGATATGGGTAATTTATAAATTGTTTATAAATTAAAAAATAAATCTAATATATAACATTATTTTATTTATGATTACGAATTTTTCATAATCCATTATTTTTAATAGATCAAATATAATATGTCTTATTAGAGGATTAATTAAATCACATCAAAGAGTTGATGTTAGTTAAGAAAAAATATTATCATTATTATATTTAGACTATGTAAACCATTTATATAATATTTACTATATTATTAATTTTTTTTTATATATATAAAATAATATATATATAATAAAATACCACATAATTAATATTATCAATGTGTTTTAATTGGAATTAATATTAAATATTTATATTTAAAATAGTGAATTTCCATATTCATAGATAATATTATAAAATGATTATATTTATCCTTTTTAATGAATAATTCATTAATGGTTGTATCATGTTTATGTATTTTAAGTGTTCATATTTAAATGTTTATTCCATATTTTATCAATTATTATTTACTACTTGTATTATATATCATGTTTTAATTATAGTAAATGTTAAACTAATTTTTAGAAATTGATCATTCCATTACATGATAGGTATGGAAATTAATTTAGTTTTTTATCTACCCTGAAAAAAATTTGTAATCTGTATTATGGAATTGAATTTTGTGGTTTTATATAATTTATTAATATTATGTTTTAGAGTTATTGTTAATTTAATTATCTATTTAATAATGTTTCATTAGGTAGAGTGAATAATATTGTAACTACATACCTTCCGGAAGGCATATGGCATATCTAGGAAGGTGAACATGGTTGTCTATCTATCGCTTTGGGCCTACTCATATGGATATTTTTAGTTTCATACATCTATTTGACATTATATGATATGTTCATGCACCATATAAAAATAATTTTTTTTGGGTATGTGAACAAATAATTTAATTCTATTTTTGGTTGAGTAACACAAAATTGTGGGTTATATAATGTGTTATAAATTCATATGATTTAAATATATTGGTTTAGAAGAGGGAATATGATTCTAAACTAAATCACTAGAATATTGATTTAATAAAATATAATGAAAGAGATAATATACCGATATTAAATCCCATTAAAATATTAAGTGTTAGATTCCATAAAAAATGGAAGTTGTTAAGAGATGATTCATTCTACTAGGGAGTTTCATGGTAAAAAAAGGTAGACATATATTTCTTTTTGTATGGAAATAATGTAATAGATGATGTTGAAACATCTATGGGTAGTTTGAGGAAGAATCTTGGTTCCCATGGAATTTATATTTCAAGTTATTTATTGACATTTTCATTAGGTTCTACTTATCTTGGAAACCCTAAGGGTTGAGATTCTAGGGGAATGAAGTTTGGTTTATCAGTATTATAGATTAGGAAAATATGTTTTTGCTAAACAATCCAAAAGTAATTTATGAAATGATTAGGATTATTCCCTACCTGAATGTCAAAAATGTGACTTTTTTCTAAAGATAGATGATTTTCAGGGTGAAATATAGGACATGTCCCACTAATGGGTATGATGAATTTTATAAATGGTCATATTTATTAGTTGGGTCCAATTTAGTGAAATATATTATTAAATATTTAAAAAATTATACTCTTTTGATACATTATTTTATTATAGACGAATAAAATCATCCTTATCTAGCATGGCCATTTGATTAAGCAATTAAAGAGAAGAAAAATGTTGGCCACTCCTAAGACTGATAAATAAAGACATGTTTTAATCAATAAATGCAACTTAATAGAAGCTAATGATATAGTTTTTTAGGAAAATATATGAAGCTATAGAAATACTCTACATGTCAAAAAATGACTCTCCTAAGTAGTATATTTTTATATATTTTGAATAAATAAATATATATTGTTTTGGAATCATATAATTTATAACCTAATGATTAAAAAGTAATTTTATACTGAATTATATTAGTAATATTTAATTTATATACTCAATATGATTAGGTATTAAAAATTAAATAAAATAGGATTAAAAATTATAATACTTTTTTTGAGACTTAAGGTTTCCTTATGTTTTATTATTAAATTTATATGATATCCAAAAAATGATTTAAAATAATTTTCAGTATATATTGGGTAAAATAATATAATTAATTTATGTTTAGATAATTATGTCTTCTATAATGTAATAGAGAAATGATGTTGTTTAATTTATATCATGGGTACTTTAATAGTGGAAGATTTTTTAATATGATTTTCATTTTATCTAAATTTTCTATAAATAAGAGAAATTATGATATTTTTATTTAATAAAATTATAATTGTGTTTTTAATACCCAATGTTAATGAATTTTAAATTTTTTTAACACGATTTAATGGTGGATAAAAATGATTTTCTCTGGTTAGGGAGTTCACCTTATTTTTATTTATGGAAATGATCTAAAAAGATCAATGAATTAATGAATTATTTACCTTAAATTAAAAATGTGATGAGGATATATGAACTTGTAAGACAATTTCTAAATTTAGGAACTATGTTAATAGTGATGTGGATAAATGTACAAACCCAAAAAAGAAAATACATATGAATTATTTGTAAAGTTATTCTACAAGAATCCCGTTAAGGTAACTAAAACATTGTTTTTTCATATAGGAGTAGTAATTCCATATGATGGTATATAAATATTCATGAATGTGTTTTAGTAAAATCCCTAGATTATCAATATTAGGCATAGGTGTGATATATATCCGTACATTAATTTAATAGTAAATGTTACATAATGTTTTATTACATGTTTTATAAATATAGAAGAGGTAAAAAATCAATGAAAATAAAATTGATATTGTAGTTTAAATTGATTATATAATAAAATTAGTGCATATAATAATATTTATTGTAAATAATGTATCATGATCAGGTGATTATAATTAAAGTATTTTTATCATCATATCATTTCATTAAAATGATACGAAATGTGTCTTAATAAAAAAGATTTGTTGTGAACTAAATTGAGATGATTTATTATAAACATTTTTAAATATTAATCTGATTCTATTACTTACTTGAAAATAACAGAACAATAAATGTTTAAATCTAGGTAGTTCTTAAAATTTGAAGGAATGTGATTCCCTCACCCTTTAGTGTCATATTTTAATTAATTATCATTATTTTAAATTTTTTTTTGACCACATAGAATACAATAAATTATATGTTACCTATAACATCCCAAGATTTAATGAAAAATATTCTTTTTAATTTCATTGATGTCTTCTGTTGTATGCTACACCAATATTATATTTCACTATATGAAACACCATATTAACTTGTAGTATACGCAACCCTGACATTGCTTATATTACCCGCAATCATGACCTTCCACCATAGAGTGTGTTGTACACAATACTGGGTTTTACTAAACAAAGATATATTATTATAATATTATTGTGAACTAGACTTTATCAATATTATTAACTAAATTTCTAATTTTATAACATTCTTATTCATCTTACACATTTTCTAGAACATAGTATAAGAAAAAAATAATTTTTTCGGGTAAAATAAGTGTTTTTCAAAAAATAATGTTTTGCCGCCTTTTGATGGCGCACCCACTTTAAATCTAGTTTTTGACATGTTTATATGTTCAATTTTACAAAATAAAATTATTTTTGGAATCATGATATAAAAATATACCTTGGATAAATTTTTCATATTATTTTTGATAACTTTTATATTTTAATGAATAGTAAAACACGCTATATTTTAATTAAAAAACAATTTCTTTCATCGTAATAAATTATGTTGATAAATTATAATATTTAATGGTTTTAAAGTTTAAATAGTATATATTTTTACCATTTAATATAATGTATGTGATTAGCATTGATTTTACATTGAATTCGTAGGTTAAATAAAGTCATTCTTTTGTCATGTTTTAAACAGAAACCCGTTTTCTTTGGAAAACAGAATTAATTTGAATTTAACTTCAGCAACTTATATGTATTGAATTTGGAAAAATGGATTCCATTTTTGGAATCAGTGGGTATAAATTATATTAATAGACTACTTTTTATTTTTTGGCTTTATGAATAGTAACAACGGTAAATTTTATTTACCATAGTAAAATATAAATTGGGTAATTAAGTGTAAATATAATATTATAAAATTGTCCTAATACTTGTTTTAATACAATTTTATGATTATAATTCGTCCTAAGACATATTTTAGTCGAAATGGAATCCATTATAACCGACTTGGAGGTGATTAAGACCATTAGTTTATTTTGTTTAAAGGAAAGTGAAATATGTCTCACTCAACTTTAATAATTAATTTATTTTTAATATAAGTTTATACAGAATATAAATTCGGTTATAAATACTCATTTTTAAGATAAATTTTTTTTCTTTATCATGGTAATTTATTTGTAATTTTTAAGATTTATTTAATTACCTTATTATCTTATAAATTATTGATGCAGAAATTATTTATTTAGTGAAAAATCAATAATATAGTTTTTATTGAAATAGTAATACATATCAAAAAGCACAAAAGTCTGCAAAAAACTTATTATTAGTGTATATATAATCCCTAATCATCCAATAGCCTAATTGTTGACCATTTGGATTCTTATTAAGGCGATTATGACACTTATATTATTTTATTTTAAATGATGCCAAAGTTGTCACCTTCATAATTTAATAAATATAACAATTTAAATATTGTGATTTTAGGATGATATATTCGATTAAAAGTATTATTGTGAAATTTAATATACTTGACGTTATCCTAGGATTTTATTTTTAATTTTTATGCAAAAAATAAGTATATTAAATAATTATACAATTATGTTGTAGTAATTATTTTATTAAGAGATAACCCAAATAAAAGGTTTTAAAAATTATAAAATAAATATTATATGTACTATTTAATGTGCTCCACTACTTTTCTAGATACATATGAACTTTTATGAATCTATTAAAGCTTTTAGTTTGAACATATTTCATGTATATATTTTATTTCAATTCAAATAAATGAATAGTTTCAAAATTGACACTATTGTTATTTTAAAAGAATAACACATTATAAAATTGTTTATAAATCACAAAAATATTTAAAAATTATAAATATCAATTTATATGGTCTAAAATATTATAATGTATCATGTTATGGATAATTCACAACAAATAAGTAATTATTTGTTATAATTTAAAATTTAGAATATTATAACCACAAATAAAATTAAATTTATTAAATAAGAATAAATCAAGTTGATAATGTTTAAAATAAATTCCTAACATGTCTAAATTTTAATTGTTGATGCTATTACAAACTTATCTCATCTAATCATTATATATGAGTCATTTTGGAAGTTTTTACGTGGGGTTGGGATTTAATATAAACTAATATTTCTTATATTTCCAAAGGTGCCCCTCTCCTCCCTTATAAAAGGGCACCTACTCCCTCTCCTCCTCGCACCAATTTGAGCCTTGAAGCTAATAAAAACCCAGAAAATTTCATTTCCCCACTTCCTTAGAAACCTACTAGAGGTACTGGTCTTCTCAAAAGACCATCTCTAGGTCCTTAAGAGAATGTTTAAAGGAGGCACTTCGAGAAAGAGGTAATACCTTCTACCATTCTCTTCAAGTTCCATTCTTCTTCTACTCCCTCTTCATTAGTTGTTTCATTATGAAGTAATAAAATAAGTATCCCTCATATAAATGTATGTTATTATAAATATGAAAAACCCTATTTCACCTCTTATCCATCCTACAGAAAATGAAATCATCGCGCGTGCGTACGTACAGAATACAGTCTCCACACCGTGGTGTAATCTATTTTTCCACCACCACATTATTTGGATGGGTATTATGGTGTAATGAATAACTATACAAGATTATTGTAATGTTTTATTCATTCTGAAATAGTATGCATACAATCCAATACAATTCCATGGGAACGTTATCATCGCTCGTGTGTACGTACGGATTACCGTCTCCACGACGCGATGAGATTCATTTTCCATGTTAACAATTCAGGAATGATTATAATATATATATATAATAATTAATAATGAAATATATGACATAATAATGATACGATATTTATATATATATATGTATGTCATATACTTAATCCCATTCAATTCAATAAGGAAACAAAAACAGCGTTCATGCGTACGTACGGCCTACCATCTCCATGAACGGTGTATTTCTTTCCATTTATCGATCTATTATATATATGTATATTCTGAATATATATTATAAATAAATCATGTTTTACATTATGGATGTAAGTAATAATGATCTAGGTAATCATATGAATAATTACAAGTTAAAACATGAATGAAAAATGAAACGATTTTACCCAAAACACTACTCTAACATGAATTTACAAAAGGACGAGTAATATAAAGTCGTAAGTGAACCATATATGATATAATAACAATGAATATGATTCTGTAATAAGTAAATGACAATATTTATATCATTATATAGGAGTTTTGGATAAGTACGAAGCATATCGGACCTTAGGTAAGGGAAAATTGTGCAAATCTCATTTTATCCGAGATTGCATATACGTAAGTATTTACTGGGGTTATGTTTATCATCCAGGCCCTTGTTTTCTAAAATTGTTTTCACAAAATTGTTAGTATTCTTACATGTATATTTAAAGACATTTTTACCCTTTTATGACTTTTACCACAAGGTTTGGAAGTAATAATTCTTTTGTTTACCATATGAGTTACTTTTTGACTTTTCTGACAAAAGTACAAGAATAATGTTTTTTAAACTTATACAGCATGAACATATTTTTACGGTTTTATAAAGCCTTATTTTCATGAAGCTTCCTCAAAAATATTTCTGGAATTTTTTCAACAAAATCCTTTTATTTTGAAATTTCATGACATTTTGTGAAAAGAGAATGATTTTGAAGAAGAAAGGATATTTTCTTCCGGAAATTGTTTCAAGTGTTTTATCAAAACCATTTTTCATATAGGATTGAATTATTTCATATGTGTATGTTTCAAGTATCATGTCACTATGATTTAAATGGTTTTACTTTTCATATTATTAAATGATATCCATTTCTTTTATATGGATTATGTGATGATAGAATGATGATTATGAAACCCATTTTATTGATTGGGTTATTATGAATGATGTATGTTTATTTTGTGGCACAAGTAAGAATGATTTCACTATGATATGGGTGGGACCTATATCTCCCTCCAATGCAATGGGTAAAGATTTATATCTCATGATATAGACATGGCTGGAATGTCAAGTTAAACAGGTTCAGTAATACAGTACTGGAACGAGGAGTGAACTCGATTCAGAAAGGGACTTTTTCCACTAAGATGGTTTTGGCAGCAATGCCTTGGCTACTATGGAAATCATAACATGTGATTAATGGTTGCCACAATTAAATGTTTTAATACCATGCTATTTTATCATGCTTAATGTTATTTTATGATCTATTCCTTATTTACTTCCATGTTTTATGTCATTGCTCATGCTTTTGATGTTTAAACATTATGTTCATGTTTTTAAGTTCAAATATGATTTGTTTTATTTAATCCATGCTTACCCTTACTGAGCATTTGACCTCACCCTTTATATGTTTTATTTTCCCCATGATATATATAAGGTTTTAGGTAAGGAAACAAAAAGGGGAAGATCATTATGGGAGTTGATGATGATATTTCAACAGGATTAGAAGTTTATATTCCGAGTTTCTAAAGACATTAAACTATTACGGTCCTTGTGTGTCTGTTTTTTTTATGTACTAGGTATTCCGAAAAAGTAATGTAATGTCCATGTACGTCATGTTTCAGGCCTCTACAGTTGGTATCAGAGGAAACGTTTAGTCAACCTTTGGAAACTAGGATGCGAAAATGTTAGTGAGATCCCTAGAGTTATTTCTAAGGTATGTCTTGGGATGTCCCTAAGGATAAGTATACGTATAGGATATAGTCCTAGAACTATTGTAATGATCTTAGAATTTAACTTATGATGTTAGATATTGAGGGTACTCCCCCATTACTATGTTTTTCCCTAACATGATTTTTTTCTCTCACAGAATTCTTTTAAGGTTTTAGTCAAAGGAGGGAACCAGAAGGAATTTTGTTAACATTGAATCCAATGGACAAATTGGTGACTATGAGCAACGAAATTCCATAATTCCTAGAGAGAATTATATTGTGATTATTCCAAATCAGTCATCGCGATATATGATTAAAAAGGTTAAATTTAGTGGTATTCATATGTCATCAAATAAGAGGAAGATAGAATTTTATGCATGTTCGCATAGTGAGGAGAATAAAGAAAGGAAGATTGATATTTCTAAAGAAGGGAAGAAGTACCTTGAGGAATACCTCAAATGGAGGGACATATGTTATATGTGGGGAGAAAAGGGTCATAGAGTGATAGAATTTTATGGATTTCAATGTCTTATCTGTGGAGAACATGGGCATTACCCAACACAATGACCTGACCAAAGAGGTTACATCTAAATCAAGGAAGGACGTATTCCATGACAATCATTGAAGAGGATGGTTTGAAGTGTTTATGTATTGGTATTCAAAAATAATGTTGTTGAGGCTACTTTAATGGTATATTGGAATAACTATATATTGGTCCATTGTGGTTTTCCATACGAATATGGCATTGGTAACCATGTAAAGTGATTGAGATATTTTTGGAAAGAAGATCATATGCGCATAATGAAGGGATAAGGAGAAAATGAAATGTTTGACAATATTCATGAGCTCATGATTGATATAATGACTAAGTGATATCATGGCTTTAGTATATATATTTTTACGGATTTTTTTATTTGGAAAGTGTTAACATTTAACTGCATTCATGTTTTCACTAAGGTTTAATGGGTATTTTTTTCGAGGGAATGCATGATTAAGGATTTAGAATGTTTGGAATGTGACCAACAAGACATATCTTATGATATATGGGGATCAACGATGGTATTAACATTCTTGTTATATAAACTCTTTGGTAATCATTTTCATTATAATATGAGATTGGACAACAGTAATTTGGGTAAGCCTAAAGATTGGAATGGATTATGTTGGACATAAGTTAGTATTGTTTAAGGCTAGAAAAGTTTCTATATTATTAATGGAAATTTGTAATAATGTATTTTTAGAAAAAAAGGACAACCTGCAGGACGGGCGACTGCCCATCGCATCGGACAAGGCTGTGGGAATCGAACCCACAACCGAAGTGCAACTAGCCTTTATCGCCTACCACTTTCCTAAAGGAAGTCCCTAGTTAGTAGAAACAATTTTTATTTTATTAAGTTGTATGATAGATGAAGTATATGTCCATTTTTTGAATCATATACGTTTAACCACACCATAGATGGACTTATGTATATTTGATAATTTTTTTATATCTTTTTTTTGAGACAGAAGGAATGACCCATCATTCTATCACACGATCTGCTAACACTTCACAAATGACAAATTCAACTTCATTTCTTTAAGAGATGAAGTGGAAATTGTTCAATTCACGATCAATAGTGAGATTGTACCAAAATTATATAAGTATTTATTTTAATTCATCAAATTTAGTGAAATGATCTTGAAAATGTTGTCCTAGTGCCCTCATATCTGATGAATCAGATAGTACCCTAACTCATCACAAATTTATGGCTTTCTGATTGATGGATTTTTCTTAGCCATGTTCTCTACCACTCCCCATCAGTACATGATGGTTATATTTTTCTTCCATATCCATATTTTCACCTATGTTCTCTTATGTGGAAACCCAATGATGAGTTAATTTGGGTAACGAATATGTTTCATACTTAACTTTTTTAAAATGAAGTTTTTGTATTCCCTTTTAAGATGTGGTTTTCTATTAAAAATTTCGAGTAGTAAACCATTTATATCTCCGACAAATTTCAAGGGTGAAATTCATTTTAAGGGGGGTAGAATGTAACACCCCTAGATTTTATGAAAAATATTCTTTTTAATTTCATTGATGTCTTCTTTTGTATGTTACACCAAGATTATATTTCACTATATGAAACACCGTATTAACATGCAGTATACGCAACCCGTACTTGGCTTACATTACACACAATCGCAACCTTCCTCAATGGCATGTGTTGTACGCAATACCGGGTTTTACTAAACAATGATATATTGTTATAATATTATTATGAACTAGCCATTATAAATAGTATTAACAAAATTGTGAATTTTATAACATTATTATTCATCTTACACATTTTCTAGAACATGGTATAAGAACAAAATACATTTTTTTGGTAAAATAAGTATTTTTTATAAAATGCATTTTTTCCGCCTTTTGATGGCGCACCCACTTTAAATCTAGTTTATTACATGTTTATATGTTCAATTTTACAAAATAAAATTATATTTTGGAATCAGGATATAAAACCTTACCTTGGATAAATTTTTCATATTATTCTGATAACTTTCATATTTTAATGAATAGTAAAAACACGCTATATTTTAATTAAAAACAACTTTTTTCATCGTAATAACATATGTGGATAAATTATAATATTGATGATTTTAATGTAAAAATATAAAATATTTTTACCATTTAATATAATGTATGTCATTAGCATTGATTTTACATTTAATTCGTAGGTTAAATAAATTCAATCTTTTGCAATGTTTCAAACAAAAACCCATTTTCTTTCGACAACAGGATTAATTTTAATTAAATTTCTACATATTATGTGTATTAAATTTAGAAAAAACGGATTCCATATTTGGAATCAGTGGGTATAAATTATATTAATAGAATAAATTTTATTTTTGGGCTTTATGAATAGTAACAACGGTAAATTTTATTTACCATAGTAAAAGGTAAATTGGGTAATTAAGGGTAAATATAATATTATAAAATTATCCTAATACTTGCCTTAATACAATTGGATGATTATATTTCATCCTAATTCATATTTGGGTCGAATTGGAATCCATTATAACACACATTGAGGTGATTAATACCTTTAGATTATTTTATTTAAAGGAAAGTAAAATATGTCTCACTCAACTTTAAGAATTAAAGTATTTTTAAGATAAGTTTATACAGTATATAAATTTGGTTATAAATACTCATTTGAAAGATAAAATGTTTTTCTTTATCATGGTAATTTATTTGTAATTTTTAAGTGTTATTTAATTACTTTATTATCTTATACATTAATGATGCCGAAATTATTAATTTAGTGAAAAATCAATAATATAGTTTTTATTGAAATAGTAATACATATCAAAAGGCACAAAAATCTGCACAAAACAAATTATTAGTGTATATATAAACCTTAATCATCCACTGGCCTAATTTTTGACCATGTGGATCCTTATTAAGGCGATTATGACACTTATATTATTTTTTTTAAATGATGCCAAAGTTGTCACCTTCATAATTTAATAAATTTAACAATTTAAATATTGTCATTTTAAGATTCTAAATCCGAGTGAAAGTATTATTTTGAAAGATAATAGATTTATCGTTATCATAGGATTTTATTTTTAATTTTTATGCAACAACTATGTATATAATATAATTATACAAATATGTTATAGTTATTATTTTATTAAGAGATAAACCAAATAAATGGTTTTAAAAATAATAAAATTAATATTATATGTACTATTTAATGTGCTCCACTACTTTTCTAGATACATATAACCTTTTATAAATCTATTAATGCTTTTAGTTCGAACATATCTTCTGTATAAATTTTATATAAATTCAAATAAATGAATAGTGTCAAAATTGACACTATTGTTACTTTATAAAATTAACATATTATACAATTGTTTAAAAATCACAAATTTTTTTAAAATTTATAAATTTAAATTTATATGGTCTAAAATGTTAT
Source organism: Viscum album (assembly GCA_963277665.1). NCBI lineage: Eukaryota > Viridiplantae > Streptophyta > Magnoliopsida > Santalales > Viscaceae > Viscum > Viscum album. Next base: position 1,738,818,318 of record OY728151.1, read on the forward strand.
AAATTATCCAATTATTGACAATTCACTACAAATAAGTAATTATTTGTTATAATTTAAAACATAGAATATTATTACCACAAATAAAATAAAATTGGTAAAATAAGGATAAATCAATTTGATAATGTTTAAAATAAATTCATAACATGTATAAATTTTATGGGTTGATGATATTACTACCCTATATCATCTAATTTTAGGAAATGAGTCATTTTGGAATTTTTTAAGTGGGGTTGGGATTTAATATAAACTAATATTTCCTATATTTCCAAAGGTTCCCCTCTCCTCCCTTATGAAAGCGCACCTCCTCCCTCTCCTACTCACACCAATATTAGCCTTCATGATCGGCCAAAACCTGCCCATTTTATTTCTACACTTCCTTAGAAACCTACTAGAGGTACTGGTTCTCTCAAAAGACCAACTCTAGTGCATTAAGATAAAGTTTAAAGGAGGCACTTCAAGAAAGAGGTAATACCTTCTATCATTTTCTTCAAGTTCCATTCTTCTTCTACAACATCTTCTTTATTTTTTTCATTATTAGGTAATAACATCAGTAACCACAATATAATGATATGTTATTATAAATATTAAACAACTCTATTTCACCTCTTATCCATCCTACTAAAAACGAAATCACCGCGCGTGTGTACGTACGGAATACCATCTCCACGCCGTGGTGTAATCTGTTTTTCCACCACCACCATATTTGGATGGGTATTATGGTGTAAGGAATAACTATACATGATTATTTTAAAGTTTTATTGATTCTGAAATAGTAAACATACACTCCAATACAATTCCATGGGAATGATATCATCGCTTGTGCGTACGTACGGATTACCGTCTCCACGACGCGATGAGTTTCATTTTCCATGTTAACAATTCAAGAATGATTATAAAGTATATATAATAATTAATAGTGAAATATATGACATAATAATGATACTTGATTTATTTCTATATATATATATGTATGTCATATACTTAATTCCATTCAATTCAATAAGGAATCAAAAACAGCGTTCATGCGTATGTACGACCTACCGTCTCCATGAACGGTGTATTTCTTTCCATTTATCGATCTATTATATATATGTATATTCTTAATATATATTATATATAAATAATTTTTTACATTTTGGATGTATGTAATCATGATATATGTAATCATATTAATAATTACAAGTTAAAACACGAACGACAAATGAAACGATTTTACCCAAAACGCTACTCTAACATTAATTTACAAAAAAATGAGTAATATAAAGTCATAAGTGAACCATATATGATATAATAACAATGAATATGATTCTATAATAAGTAAATGACATTATTTAAATCATTATACAGGAGGTTTGGATGCGTACGAAGCATATCAGTCCTTAGGTAAGGGATAATTTTGCAAATCTCATTTTATCCGAGATTGCTTATACGTAAGTATTTACTAGGATTATGTTTATCATCCATGTCCATGTTTTCTAAAATTGTTTTCACAAAATGTTTAGTATTCATTCATGTATTTTTGAAGTCATTTTTACCCTTTAATTACTTTTACCACATGGTTTGGAGGGAATCTTTCTTTTGTTTATCATACGAGGTACTTTTTGACTTTTCCAACACAAGTACGAGAAGAATGGTTTATTAACATATACAGAATGAAGGGATATTTACAGTTTTATAAAGCCTTATTTTCATGAAGATTCCTCCAAAATATTTCATGAATATTTTCAACAAAATACTTTTATTTTAAAATTGCATGACATTTTGTGAAAAGATATTTATTTTGAAGAAGAAAGGATATTTTCCTCAAGAATTCATTTCATGTGTTTTTATCAAAACCATTTTTCATCTAAGATGGAATTATTTCATATGTGTATGTTTCATGTATCATGTATCTATGATTTACATGGTTTCACTTTTCTTATTATTAAATGATATCCATTTCTTTTATATGGATTATGTGATGATGGAATGATGTTTATGAAACCCAATTTATTTATTGGGTTATTATGAATGATGTATGTTTATTTGGCGGAACAAGTAATAATGATTTCATTATGAGATTGGTGGGACCTATATCTCCCTCTAATACATTGGGTAATGATTTATATCTCATGATATAGACATGGCTGGAAGGACAAGTTAAACAGGTTCGGTAATACAGGACTGGAACGAGGAGTGAACTCGATTCAGAATGGGACTTTGTCCACTAAGATGGTCTTGGCAGTAATGCCTTGGCTACTATGGAAATAATAACATGTGATTAATGGTTTCCACAATTAAATGTTTTAATCCCATGATATTTTATCATGATTAATGTTTCTTTATGATCTATGCCTTACGTACTTCCATGTTTTATGTCATTACTCAATATTTTGATGTTTAAACATTATGTTCATGTTTTTAAGTTCCAATGTATATGATTTGTTTTATTTTATCCATTCTTACCCTTACTGAGCATTTGAGATCACCCTTTATATTTTTTATTTTCCCCAGGATATAAAGAATGGTTTCAGGTAAAGAAACAAAAAGGGTATGATCGGTATGGGAGTTTTTGAAGATATTTCAACATGATTAGAAGTTTATATTCCGAGTTTCCAAAGACACTAAACCATTACGGTCCTTGTGTGTCTATTTTTGTTATGTACTATGTCTTCCACAAAAGTAATGTAATGTCCATGTACGTCAAGCTTCGGGTCTCTACATTTCCAATAGATTATTTTTTAAAAATTCATTATCTGAAGATATTATTATTATTTCCCATATCCAATGAAATTTTTATATCTTTGAATGAAATTGTTAAATGAATATAGTGAAAAAAACATTAGGCAGAATATTTATTAATCTAAAAAATCATAAGGGTTTAAAATAATGGATTACATATATCTAATGTTAAAGTGGCTTCTCCATAATTTCATGCAGTATTTTCGACATGTTATCATAATTAAAAATATAAAGACTTATATTTTTTTATTATATATAATGTGAACATAAAAATATCCAAAATAATTATACCAGTCTAAGATTAAAGTGGTTTTTAATTAGAAACCCAAATATTTTAGTAAATGTGATGATAAAGATATATTTAAAGTGTTACATTTTGTAATCATGAATAAGTTAACATCACCTTTTCCTAATGGATCATAGCATGAAATGGATATTTTTTTTGTCACATGATTTCCTAAATGTTTTTTCGAAGATATAATAGTAAATAAAAATGTAGAGTTGCATTTAGTTACCATGACAATGTTAATATCATTATTTATATAAGTTATATCTCATTCATGAATTTTATGTTAATTATACATCATTTCCTAAAATATTTACCATAATGTTGATAAAAATGTTTAGAGTTTCCTTAGTTTACATTATATAATGAATATCAATTTTCCCTAAAATAGTTCAGGTTATGATAATAAATAAATATATAAAGAGTTACATTACATATTACAAAAAAAATTAATGTCACCATATACTAAAAGAGTTTATGATTTATTGGAAGTGTAAATCATAATGAGTTATATTAGATAGAATATCAAAGAAAATTTTAATTTATTTTAAAATGGATAAGGATATACTAGTATTGTAATAATGTAAAAGATACATTATTTAAAAAACATCAATGATAAATTTTAATGTGATGATTTAAAAGGATTACAACGATGCACTCAGAAATATTTATATGTAAATAAATAATACATCATGACATTTTATTTAAGAAGTTGAAGAGTTTGAATATTTTTAATTAGTTGAATATCTTGGAATATGATTTTAATATCTCACCGTTATTTGAATTATCTGACTCTATATACGTTTCTATCTAAATAGGTAGTGAAAAATGTTTTATCAGAAGGCCACAAAGAAATTTAACATGAATTATAGGTGATGTAATGAGTTACAAAAACTCCAGAATGTCCTTCATACAAAATGTTGATATGTAATTTTATTATATATGATATGAAAAGTAGGTGATTATTTTAAATGTTATTTGAATATTCATAAAAGTATTCAAGAATATTAAATGTTCAATAATATATAAAAGGGAATATTCTCATTATCTTTATTTCACATTGGTATAATATATGTATATATATATGAAAACTTAAAATGATAATTACCCTTTCAATATAAGACATTGAGTTATTCATAACCAATACTTTTCATTGAGTTATAATGGTTGTGAAGAAATGATAAGTTAGTAGTTTTTATGATTCTTGTATAATGATGTATAATATTACCATGAGTCATAAAAAATTAGTATTAATTTTGTTCTTTGGACATACCACTATGTATATCATATATAGTTTTATATAGTTTACATTTGTATAATGAGGGTGAATGGATCGTATTTTATTCCCCTCTTCCTAAGGTTAAAGAGATACATATCATTAAAACATTCAAACATTGATAACCTATATATATAAGTATACATATTTACATATATAATATGGGGTTTTGGGTATATTTTTGATCCTGTATTCAATTAGAGATTAAGAAAGTTTGGATTTTTACATCATAAGTATAGTATAACATCAGATCCATTGATGGAGATAGACACTAGAGTGTGCATATTTTCCGAGAATGTATATATGAAATTCCAATCTATTCAAATTAGTTAAATTTGATGCACTCATCTATACACGTGTAATGTATCCATTGACCATGTTATACTATACACTGTGAATCAGGAAAAGGCTATAATCCTATATCAATTTAACATAAAATGTTTCTCATATTAACATAATGACTTAGAAGAACGAAAAATATGAGAATACATGTTTTAATGAGATGTATAATAGTGGAAAAAAATAAGTAGTCATGTTTTTATGGGGATCACTCCATATTCTTTTATATATTGAGAAATATTGATGAACTTCTATAGTAAATTCATTTTATACGAATATTATTACTGATATTCTAAATTTCCATCAATTCTATAAATTCATATATAGGCACACATTTTTTTTGAATAAATTGGGATTGATAATAATCAATGATATTATCTAAAAGTGTTTTAGAGTTAATCCAAATGGATCATTAGATGTTTATTTATGAGGTATTAGATATGATGTGGTACAAGGTGATGTTAATGAGAGAATTCCAATTTTTTAAAGATATTCAAAAATAATTTTTAATATTATTTAATAGGTTATTATGTTGAGTGAAAAATAAGAACAAATCTCAAAATATATTTTATTCATTAGTTCATGTTGTAAATTGAAGGATATATGAACAAAACCCTTATATGTATTTTGATATATTTTAGGTTCATTTTCATTTCATTCAAATACTTATTTTAATTTATAAGGTGTATCATTTCATGAATCACATGGATTTGTTGTTAATATTCAATGTATGATATCAATAATGAAACAATATAATAAAATGAAATAGTATGGAGAAAATTCATTAATATAAGATTATGATGAAGCCACATTTAATCACATGTAATAAAACATTGTTAAATAAAGTAAACTGATTATAATTCACATGTATTGATATATCATTTCCATTAGATGGAGACTGGGTTTACAAGATGGTTCTCTATAATTCTCCAAAACTAGATAAACCCTAAAGCTCCCTTGATCCTTCACTTTTGTGTTGGATTCCCCAATATTCTATGGAGGAAGGTTAGATCCCATTTGAACATTATATAATTCATCTAATCTATGGATTCCTCTGAGGTTAGATAACTTTTGTACACCACATAATCATCTCTCTTAAACCTATTTTATTGTGTTTGAAGTTGCAGTAGTTGATTATTTTGGGAACACTATGCATTTATATATTTTCTTGATTTTATTATTTTTATGAATTTCATATTTTATGAATAGGTGAACTAGGAAATGGGTTAATATTTATTTTTTATGTTATAATATTTTTTTATTAGGAACTAAATAATACCTTCATTTGGAACTAGGAATGCGATTCTAAAATTCTTGAGTTATGATGACAATGTAGGAGTGTATTATTTTAAGGAAGAATAATTTGATCGAACATTTCGAATAGTAATAAATTTTGATATAAACCAATAGTGATCTTGAAAGGGATTTAAATTTTATATATGTGATGAATTTTTATAGGAAACTAAAAGTAGTTTGTCTATAAATATGGAATGTTCATGCAAGGTATCATTATTATAGAAATCAATTCAATATTATTGTATTCTATTTGAACCCAAGTGTATACATTACATATGTTATAAATATGGAAGATTTAAAAAATAAGTTTATAATTTTTTGTGAAAGTAATTATCATTAAAATGATGAAAAATTGTTTTTTAAAAATATGTTTGAATATAAATGAATATATTCTTCTTAGAATGATCAAAGTAATAGATTTGTATAGTTGTATCATTTATATTACGTGGTAATAGAAGATATTTATTAACATAGATATTTTATGAATAATATGATATTATGGGTTGAGTATACATGGTTTTTGATTCACCATATTATATAACATACATTAATTTAATATCCTTATGTAAATGTTCTATCTACCATAAAGAGTTATTTTTCATAGGTTTGTTCAAATATGATTGATATGATCTCTCCAGCGTTATTAGAATAATTTAAAGAATAATGTATTTTATTATCTGAATATTTCCCCAAACTTATATAATATGAAATATGTTATGGACACAATGGTATATTTTTCAAATTTTCCCACTAATAAGAAATAATTTTTTTTCATAACTCAAGGGGTTTTATGTATCTTAGCATGGTATTCTAAATTAGATATTATGTTTTAAATTATTGTGTGAGTATATTTGTACTTAGTAAATTTCAAGGAAAATAAATAAATAATTATTCTAGTGATAAAAAAAATTGAATCCAACTTAATATCATTTATGTTATAGGGTATTCCAATAAAAGATTAAAGTAAATAGTAACATTAGTCATGAAAATATCTCATGGTAATTTTTTAATTGAAATGATTCCAATGAATTTTATATTATAATCTTGGAAGAGTTATTTTTATAAAATACATGTTATTAGTATCATAATAATGGATTTCATGATGTAACAATGTCTAAATATTTTATCGATGAGTTACACATTGGAAATACGATTTCCAAGTCACATTGTTACTAAAAATGGTTTTTGTTATTAATGTTACTTACTATAGTGTTCAATGACATTTTATAACAATTGGTAATATATATACTGGGTATTAATTATATATATATATATAATGATTTAACCTAACTATAATTCTATGACAAACATAATACAGATCTACCAGTCTATTACATGTGATTTTATTTGATTGGTTATTTATTATTTTTCAATTCATATTGTTAATAAAGTTTAAGAAAATATGACTTATCATTTTTTTAATAAGTAAATATACAATTTATTTTAATTTCATGTTGGATGTATATATTATAAGATGTGTAGTGATATTTGTCATTTATAATTACAAAATTGAGCTATCCCTAACTAATTTTATTATGGAGTGTAATAGGTTGTGATGAAATGTTAATGTTACTGAGTTTATCCTATGATAAAGTCATATTTGTTATCAATAAGATTTTTTTTAGAGTAAGTTTCATTGTAATTAGGTAAAACATATTACTTGGGATATGGATTGAGTATAAACACAATTATTTAACTGATGTTTCTCGTGTATTATGTGTAAAGGTGAATGAATTTGGATGATAAAGAAATTAAACAGTACTGGATATAAAATAAAAATATTATAGAGATGTTCATCATGTCAAGACATGTATGTTGGTTGTTTAGTACTAATTAGAATTTTTTTTCATTTTTTTACAGAATCTAGCTCGAAAAGAGACTCTATAGTAGCTAATATTGTGATAAAAAATGAGAAACCACCCAAAGATTGTCCCATATTTAGGATAATGAATATCGAGTTGATTAAAACATTGGATGAATTATTGAGAATAGAAGATAAGGATTTATATAATTAAAAATGGTTTTTATTTCAATAGAAATTAGGAAATTCACAACAATTTATGAACATGAAAAAGTAAAAAATCATAAGGACCATATTACAATGATCCATAATTATCATATATATACCATGAAAACAACATTCCTAGTACTTCATATGGTCGATCCCTTGTTTTTTATGAGCATCATTTCACCCTTGAGATATTGTGAATTATTCTTAGGTATTGTTTTGTTAACATCATTATAGAGCTACAAAAAGTATCCCTCATATGGATAGGAATCATCAACTGTAGTTGAGAAAAAATGATAATGTAACTTGTGGAAAAGAATTATCATTATATTTTATAAACATAACCATGTTCCAACAAAATTATCATATAACATGAATCCACAAAACCAAGAATTCACAAAAGAATTATCTTCATAGGGGCCATGTGAATCATGTATTAAGAAACACTATAATTATTAATTTTTTAGGAATTGATTTTATTATTAGAATCATCAAATGGCGATGTATAAATTAATTCACCATAACTATCATCACCATTTGTATAATCAACCCATAAGGATGACCACTCTATTAGGATGAAGGCAGAGATAATCATCAACATTCCCATAAGGCTCATACTATTGGTATGATCCCGTAAGAATCATTCATCCTTATAAAAAATATAATGATGGATAATCCATAACATTGAACGATATGAATGAATTTACACTTAAGAGAATTTAGGTTTTAATAAATTTTATATTCTGATGAAATAAAAAAATAGGTGATGCAATATTTGTTCTTCATTTATAGAAACATCAAATTTAAAATTTTATTTTTAGATAATTAAAAATTACTGATCATCATTAGATGATGAATATTGTTAATCTTGAACAAAAATGAAGAGAATAATTTAAAATGAAATTGTGTCTCTCTTATAGAATAATGTAGATAATATCAAGTCAATGATTTAGTAGTCCACTAGATCATATATATTTATGTTATAAGATGAATGATTTTGAATAATATCATCAATGATGATGATAAAGAGTTTAATGAAAGATGTGTATTATATAATTTAACTTTGTTAAAAAAGTGGACTTTAACATTGTTTTAAATTTGGAAATGTAAAAACGGTTCATCAAATGCATGTTTCATGTTAACTAACTATTAAAATATAGAAATATCATTTTTGATTGAATATTTAAATGAATAAGGATATTTTTTTCTGGGTTTCTACAATTTTATTAATATTGAAGTGTAATTTTACCAGTCTTTATTGGATTCTATCATTCTGAAGAGAGGTATCCACGCTGAAATATTCGACAACTAAGAAGAGTGAATCAAAATAGATACTTTGGATTGTATTTTTAGAATAATATAATGTCAATACAATATGATAGAAAAGAGAATAAATATTTATCCACGTTTCAAAAATGATAATGAAATAGATTGATTTTTTTCTGAGTTTGAAAAGCCTTAAAATTCATTTCTCATGTGATATTTCTAACAAGTGTACTATAGATTGCAAGAAACAATGAGTGGTTAATTTATTATATTTATTTTGGTTGGAAATAATAAATTATTCTAGGTTTTATAGTTATGTATAATGATTAATAAAAGTGGTAAATAATATAACTACATGATAATGTGAGAAAATAATGGAAGATAAAAGTAAAAATATGATGATGTAGCTAATTATTATGTGTATGAAAATGTGAGTGTGCCAAGAGGAACAATATACTTATCAAAATATTAATTATATATATGTTATGAGGCATCAATGCAGATATTTTTAATAAATATAATCATGAAATATTTGTAAATGAAGATGATGGAGAAGGATTGTGCAGATAACCAATACCTACTACACTCAGTACTATAGAGAATTGTGGAAAAAGAGAAGTAGAGGAAGTGAGTTAATTGTAATTAGAAATTGAACTTTATAGAATCTCATTGATTTTGAGTTCCTTGAATGATTTATTTGATATTGTTTTGGTTAATAGCTACTTATGAAATAGAAATTGTATGAATATATAGAGTTTATCTTGCATGTTTTTAATTCAAATACTTTAATGAAGTCAATGATTCACTATGTTTGAGTAATAAGATCAAATTTGTGGTAATAATGAAATAAATGGATAACAATAGTTAAACACATCAATATGTTATAACTTTTTAATAACTAGTTCAATTCCAATATATATCTCCTTATAGAGTTTATTCAAATTTCTTATAGAATATCATGGAAAATCAAATGTGTAATACGATGGCCACAACTGTATAATATATTCAACATAGTTTTCAGAGAATCCACAACCATCTAACAAGTATTTTATGATCATAATACTATTTGAGAATTCATGTCTTAATTGGAGTTAATCATGGAAATGAGTACAGTTTTCATATTGAGGATGAACCTTATAAAATTATTTCCAAGTTTACATTCCATATTTATGTACCAATAGGTGGAGTATTTTGGGTTTTGTGAATAAAGATTTATCGAGTTGGGTATTAATTGATTACAGGTGTTCAAAATATAAATGTGAATTTTAGCATTAATATATTATTTAATATTAGGTAATATTTTGACAACACATGATTCACCACCTCTCACATGTATCCACAATGGTCAACTCGGACTCTTAATTAGTTTTTGATATAGGGTCCATCAAAATGAATAAAGATCAATTGTATAAAATATTATAAAAAAATACATTCCATTGTATCTAGTTTTTCCCATTCATTCTTACCCCAACAATGACATATAGATTTTAAATACAAATTTCAATTATGGAAGAATCTATTATCCTCATTATCACTACTGATTTTGAGATTTTGGACCAGACTCTAAAAGAGGAAGAAAAAGGATGATACATATAAAATTATTTTTTCAATAAATATCAAAGAATAATCATTAGGTCAAGGTTGTTAGAGTGGTCAGTGTATTGATAAATCTATTACTTATGATTATTCTAATGGTTTAAACTCAAGAAAAGAGAATATTTTCATTGAACCTACTAAACTCTTATACGTTGAGGTTATGTATTATCTAAAAAATGTCCTTGTATAGGTAATGAAATATATATTCAATTCGATCAAGGAATGTCATGATGATGAGTCATTGCCAGTGGTTGAATCTAATGAAATCGAAGAAGCATTAAAAAAGAAGACATGTTTCTAGAATAGTATCACAATGATGGTGAATATCAAGGAAGAAAAATTCCATTATTTAAAAGAAATATTTTTTTATTAAATGATAAATTATTTTATGAATATTAAAGTTATATTGAAATTTTTGACAAGGTCCCCAAAGAGTTGACCCATGTTATGGAGAAATATCATCAAGTCTCTATAAAAAAAGATGCCTAGTTGGAGGTAAAATAAAATTAGTAAAAGAGATGGATAATTCTATATTTTAGAAATTAAAAATGCATAATGATTTATTGATGAATATAACTATTATTTTTGAAATGGTGAAATCACATGGACATAATAAATACATGATCAACATGAAATTTATTGAGTTGAATGGGACACTAAAAAATATTGAATATAACCATGATGTATCATCAAAGTCTATTGAGGGAAGAAAATATTCCTCTAAAATATCTATATAAAATAATATATCATAGAATAAGGGCATAAATGATTAATGTAATAGCTAAAAATCAACTCATGAATATCTCATAACAAAATCTTACAGAGAGGAATCTTACTTCCTATTCAGTTAGATCTAAATCTATTTTTTGGATGTGCATGAAAAATATTAACATATATAGAAAGTTGGAAGGAAAATATTACAATAAAATTAACCACATAATTAAAGGTGTCTACTTAAATTTACAATAAAAAAACCCTATAATTATATCCTAAAAAATTCGGGATACAATTCAGTAGCAACAACATTATAAATCTATTTAGATTTGATGTAAATTGAAATTAAATAGGGTTAATGGATGTTGTGAATCTAATAGAAGTTTTTTAATTTATCAATTCATTGTTGGAACAGTATTAATTTTGGAGAAATGAGCGAAAACATAAATATATTAGCTAAAATTATGTAATTTTGAGAAAAAATTATATAAATAAACTGGTTTCAGAGATAAATAAGAATAAATTTAATAGGAGTAGAATTAAATATAATTGAATTATATACAGAAAATGAAAAAAAATCAACTATTATTAACCATTGTTTATATGAGGAACGCCATACACAATTAATTATTATAAAAATTGAATAATATAATATTATATAAAATTAGTGAAAAGAAATTTGTGTTCCTTGAGGAGTAATTAAATTAGAAAGAAGTTGTTCACTTCCCTATAATGAAATAAAAGAGTATCAAGTATGTCTCAATAATGAAGGGAAGAATATAACATAGAAATATATTTCATATAATGGAACATTTAAGGATGGTAATGAAACTCAAAAAATAATGGGGAAATATTTAATCAAATAGGGAATCAATCTATGAGAGTGACAGACATATTTCTAAGGTTGTTGAAACTAATGATGATGACATTGAATTGTTTGCGAAAAACTATGACCCTAAATGAGATAAATATGTGTGTGTAAGGTTCATTATTAATGGAAACCATTCATTTTGGTGTATGAATACCATTTCTAAAAAAAAATTAAATGATTGGAATGATATAGAAACTCGTAACGATAAATTTTTTGTTGTATGAAAGCAATTCTTAATCAAAAAGAAGATTAATAATGTGAAAAAATGTCGTCATAAAATATATCGAAAGTTACTATATGAGGCTATGAAAATAATTAAAGATAAATGGAATGAATGTTAACTTATTTCATAAGTGAAAGACCATTCATTAACTATGAAGAATTTTTATATTCAGAAAAAATGCTTACTAAAGAGGAATAAATTTGTGATATCATTAACAAAGGAAGCATGAAGAGTTTTAGACACTCCAAACCATGAAATATAGGATTATATGAGTTTTCAAATATGTCTCATCCAAATGGATCACATTGAATAACTGCTTAACTCCATAATTATTACCATCTCTATGTAGTTATGATCAATTATTTGGAATTGCAGTTGATGAATATTTTGGAGAATCCCTTGAGGGGGATATTTCAAATTACTCAAGACTATAATATAATTATGAAATTATGTTAAATCGTTCATTATAGATATCCGCATAAATATTAATGAATAATTTATGTTCTTAACTCTCTCATAAAAATTCTAATAATGTGGAACATATTTTTTAAAGGGGAGTGATAATGTAACAAAACAGGGAGGAAAAAATACCTCGTTCTTTTTATGTTTTGATGTTATCAATTATATGGTGTATATTTTTAACAAGATACTAATAAAATCTCATTATAAATACCGTATAAAAGATATTATCAGTGATATTATAAAATTTTGTTGGAATATATAAAACATTATTTCATAAACATATAATTATTGGTCTCTACATATTATTAACTCATGTAAACATAGGGCTGATGGGATAAAGACGCATTTCTAAGGAAATTTTTGGACCATCATTCTATCATGTAAAAAATTGAGAACATATATTTTTGATATAAATATAATGAGGAGATGATGGGTTTTGTAAAAATAAATGATTTATTTTTATATGAGAAGAAGAGCTTCCTTACCACCATGATATTTACATTTTGGGGGAGAAGAAAAAATTTAATCCCCTCCTTATAATGTCAATAGGGGATAAGATTACTCGAATTGAATTACTAGTGAATTATATAGAGAATAATTTCTTTGATGTTTGGATCCACGTGATAATTTTTTAATTGGAAACAAATCCCTATGTGGTTATTGAATTTCTAATGATTTAGAGTTTTATTTATTATTCATAATCATTGTTGTTATATGCATGTCAATATATGTATTCAAATGTTATTTCTAGGATGATTGATTGGGTATCCAGCCAATTAATGAATTCATGGATGCCCATGTATTATCATCAAATGATAATGGAGTTTTCTACCTTGATCAATACATGGGAAACCAAATAATACATGATTAATTAAGGGATGATCCCCATGAAAAAATGTACTATGGATATGGAGAAATTTTTAAAATATTTTGTTATAGTTGTGTAATAATTTATCTCGTGAGGTCAATCTATACTAGATGAGATTGATAGAAATACTATAAAACAATCAAAATTTATCCAAAATTGTATATTTCTAAATAGTGAGTGAAATAAAAGTTGGAGTGGGTCTTGAGAATATTGAAGATGGTGTAGTTTCATTTGAAATTATTAATATTTTAATAGAATTTTTTTTATATAAATGTGTTGATGAAACATAACATTTCTAGAAAAGTACGAATCATCTATCAAATTTACTCAAAAATCATATATTTCCAGATTAATAATATTCTCTTCTATGTAAAAAACATGATACTATTGTTTGTGTTGAATCATTTTATCTTTTAGGTATTAAAATTTTAAAAAGTTATAGATTCATTAAAATTATCCTAGAGTTGTGTAAAATTCAACTATCTTCTATGTAATCATCATCTACTATATTGATTAAAAAAACTACAAATGAGATAAGTGTGTAAGTATGATCCCAATGTTGGATAAAAAAAATCCTATGCCACCATATGGTTGTTCCACCATAATATCCCATTAGCATAATGAAATGTAAATATTCTATTTATAAGGACCATAAAATCTATATATGAATCCACAATGTGAGTATGATTTTAGTAAGGTTTATTACTGTCTGTGTTAGCATAAATTGGCTGCATAAATATGAAAGCTCTATAAGGGTCAGAACCATTAGGATATTTATTCCATAAGTATGATCTGTTTATAAGGATGAAGTCATTCATAATAATCAATAATGACTGAAGGGTTGTCTTATAATTATGTTCCTTTAAGGAATTATTTATCATTATAAATTAGTTACTGGAAGATTATTTATAAGGACAAGACATATGGATGGACCCATATGTTCCATATTACTCTTATGAAGCTTCTGAGTTTTAAAAAATTTATATTCATATGAAATAAAAATCAAGTTATATAAGAGATATTTTTCCGTGATTAAAACATCACATATAAAATGGGATATATGATTTATAATTATTCTATGATACTCTTTCCGAGAAGAAAATGATCAACCCTAGTAAAAAATTGGTTAAAAGAACACAAAATCAAGTTAAATATATTTTCAAGAATAATGTGGATTAAGTTATGTCTATGAATAATATATTCATCAACTATTAGGTCATTATGATCAGATATGAATAAATTATAATAAGAACATTAAGTATGTATAAAAGTAGAAATGGGAGGATTTGTTTTAGAAAAAAATAAATTATCATTTAATTAGGACTAAGTGATTTCGATAAATATGAAAAAGAAAAAACATTTTTTTCAATGCATCTTTTGTGTTATTAAATGATTAGAATATCACTGAGTTATTTAGGATTCTTGTAGAAAATGGAGAAAAATAATTTTTTCCTTGCTTTTTATTAACTTGTATAGATTTAATTGGAAAATGAATTGGTATTCATGTTTATACCTGAGGCTGAAATATAAATATACACACCATAATATACAACCATTAAGAAGGGTGACTTAATATACATATAGTGGAATGAATTATTTTCGGAATATAAAATAATAATTCAAGAGATGATAGAGATTTTATATTCATAAGAACTTCAAAAAAAATTATTGAAATAAATGTCAATTTATGTCAAATGAGTTAAAAAATCATGAAATGTAGTATCTTGTGGGATATTTTTTAGAATTGACTTATAAATTGTGGGATCTACAAGTGGTTAATTTATTGTAGTGGGGTTTTATAGTCATATGAAATCCTTCGTAGTGGCCCATTTATGGATATTGAAAATGAATGTATGAAATTAATAAATCCACTTGGGAATGTAAAAGAATCATGGAATATTAAAATAGGAAAATAAATAAGTAATTATTATTGTTATATGTGCAATAATGAGTGTACATACAGAAACAATTAACCTATAAAAGGAATAATAAAAATGAGTGTTCATATTTATAATATGCTTGGTATGGAAAACTATTTGGATATCAATATAGAAAATTAATATGGAAAAGTTTGTTTTATATAACCATTATTTTATATATTCATTGTTGTATTAGATTTTGAATAAGGATAATGATAAAAAGTGAAAAAATTTAGATAAGTAGGAGATAAATAGTGTATATAATAGTTTCTGAGTTCATTTGAATATTGATTAGTGTTTTTTCTATTAAAATATCTTGATGAAATTATATATATATAATAAAATTAGATGTCGAGTTTCAGGGTTCAACTATGGGTATTTCAAAGCAGTTGATGACTCATTATGTTTTGGGAAAAAATTTACAGCTTATGGATATAATGAAATACCTTGAATGAATAATTTATATACATTAATGCGATACATTTTCTGAGGAAATATTTTGATTCCATTTTAAATAACCTCATGGAGGTGGCTCTGACAATTTTTGTAATATATTGGACAATCACATGTGTAATATGGTTGCATAACCTATTTAATACTGTGATAATTATTATACTATAATACTTTTAAAAAACATGTATTATATAAAAATATTACTATTGGAGAGTTTTTGTATTAAATGGTGTTAAACATAAGGAGGAGTAGGTTTCCCATATTTTGGATGGGCCCTAAAGAATACCTCATTCCTTATTTTCCTTCTTTAAATTAATGAATTTAATGAATGTGAGTTGGAAAAATAATAGTAGATCTAGTTGTGTCATAACTGACTAAATGGGTTTAAAATACCAAATGGGGTTGAAGTATTGAAATAATTTTTTTTAATATTGTTAATGATTAATACCAATTTTCTCCACCTCTCTTTGGTGTCTCCAATGGTCTACTAGGATTCTTGCATACCATGGGAATGTTTTATCATAGGGATTTAAAATATTCTCATTAGGAACAAAATATGGGGTTTTCATTTCATGAACTTTTACGTATACCACATGATGTGTTATACACTACATATTTGATATATTATCGGCTCATACAATATATTTTAATTTCTATATAACTGATGTTTCTAAGATACCTAACACTATAAACTTATTATATTAACACCTTTTTATGAAAACTATAAGGCTTATATAATCAAGTGGTGGTTAATATTGTTCCAATTCATGTCACAAATAAGAGAGTAACCAAGATAGGATTTTCTTATAAACAAATAATATGACATCATGTCCCTTTTTGTGATATAATAAGGGTGTTTACAACCCAATGTAGAAAATACATATTATGTTCTTATATATCATGTGAGGGGAATGTGATGTGATCATTCAAAAATATTAATTGAATTTGGTGTATTTCACGACAAAATATTATATACCCAAATAATTGATAATTTATAATTATCTTTATAGGATTTTCAAAACCTATATCTTTTGGTTACTTGATGTCTTGGAAAAATGGTTCATTTGAAAATAAATGATTTTTTATGTTGTGGATGGTAAACATATATATATATGGATACATGTGTTTGATTTATATCATTTCAGTTCCCATTAAATATTTATTAATTAATTTTTTTTAAGAAGCCATTCCTTTCTTAAATTTATGATCCTAGGAATTTATATTTGTCTTTAATGTTGTAATTTCACATTGGGTCACACATTTTGGATGAACCAGTTGGGAATTCATTTTAGTTATATAAATGATATAAATTTGTATTAGAGTTTATCTAAAATGTGTTTTTTATGGGAATTCAAAAAGTATTAAATGTGGAGTGATACACTATTAAATTGATAGTATATTTCCAAAATTGTTTTGGAATATATCATAAAATAGTTTTTTAACATTGTTTCAAAATTTATTGTAAATGATACATTATAATGGGGAAATGGTACTCGGTCTATGAAGGTTTATCAAATGTGGGTGGTTGATAGAGATTATACCTAAATCTGCAAAACATATGTTTTTAATGGATATATCTTATTGTTTTATAATGGGACACCACAAAAAATATCCATCATTTTACTACCCCATCTTATAGTACTTTCAATATATGGAATTTTTATAAGTTAGTATAATAAATAGAATGATATTTTACAATTCATACTAAAAAACTGTGATTTGATAAAGCAATTAGATCATTAATAGTTTGCATCCATATTCACATTGATTATGGGAACCATTCAATATTCCATTATAAGATTCATTTTACAAAATATATTTTTCATGTAAGTGTTACATGAATTGAATGACATCACGTGCAACACCTTAAAAATTCCAAAAGAGAATCATTTATTTGATTGTGTTTAATCTCTTTAGAAATAATGGTGTATTTAATATTTTAAATAAATATATTTTATTTTATATCTCTTATTTAATGAAATAACAAGATAGTTTCATCGCATGTAATATTTAGTTTCTTAAACAACTTGTAATACATGAAATACTGGGTTTTACCATACAATAATATATTATCAAAATTTCATTTCATATATAATATCGTTGAACCTAGATTTTAATGTGGTGGACATGAATATGAATAGATAAAATATGAGAATATATATATATTATATAACAAATAATTTTTTTTACACTCATACATTATATTTTGTAGTCATAAAGTTATATAAAACTCAATACTATACATTAAATCTTATATTTTTTAAAATATAATTTTAATTACTTTTAATAGGGAACCTACTATAAATCCATATTTTGGTTCTTTCACAAATGTTATATTTCAAAATACATCATTTTTTATAGTGTAACATAAAATTTATCTTAGGGTTATTTTTAGCTATTTTTCATAGAAGCTTGATTTTCTAATCGATAGTGAAAAATATTGAATTGTAATTTAGAATATCTTTTTTATCTAATTTATTTAAAGGGATAATTTATAATTTTGATTGGATTTAATGATTAATTAATTATTTTTTACATATTTTAATCTAATTTTTTTCATTATAATAAATTTGAAAATGAAATATCATATAAAAACATCTTAAACATATGATAATTTTTACTTTTAAAACCTGCTTTGTCGTCCCATCTATGAGATTATATTTAAATAAACTTATGCCAAGTATGTGATTGGAATTTGTAAAATTGGATTCCATTTTTTAATCATAATAATTTATATTTTATATTATGTTCTAATTGTTTTTTTACAATAAATATTAGTGAATGCATTGGAAATTATTTATTGTGACTATGGTAATAAAATGCATAACAGGGGACTAAACCAAGATAATAAGGGACATAATTACCTACAAACATATAAAGTGATATTTTATAACCATATTCAAACTATATAATTCCATTTACCAAAATTTTTTCACTATTGTAGGAACATTATTTAAGGGAGACATCACAACAGTTTTTACATTTTTATATTTATAAAAATGAAACTCCTCCACTCTAATAACGAAATCATCCCTCCAACTTATTCTAACCTATTATGACCCTTGGTTTGTCATAATTCTACAAAAACAATCTCCTAAAACCCCTTTTCATATCTTATAAGCCTTACCATAGTCATAAAGAATCTAGGTATTTTTTCTGGTAGAAACCAAAACGAGTTAATCAAGTAATATGTATCTATATTCAAAAGTCACTCCCGTTTAATTTACATAACCACACTATAAATTATTTTTTTATAATTCATATATAATATCCACATGATCATAAATACACTTATATGGTTTTACATTAATAGTTATACCATTACATTCACACACATTCCTAAAAATGGGATGCCCAATCATCATTTGTCTGTTCTACACACTACCGCCTCATGAACATTGTAACACCCAAAGAATCCATAGTATGCTTCTCTTTGAATAATACAATCGCTTCTGTTTCACTCATCCTAGAGTTCAAACACACCCCAACCAATCAAACTTTCCATTATGAATATCAATACCCAATTTTTGAAATTTTTGAAATTTTATCTTTCAAATGGAATTTATTTTTCAAATCAGAATATCAAAATTTCCTTAGGGAAATTTTTTGGTAATTTAATAAAAACATTCAATTTTTGATGTATAGTATATTTTAATTAAAAAAAATTTAAGAAAAATAAATTATAGTGTTAAATATTATATTTTAATCATTTTTATTATCATTAGATTATATTTTTTTCATTTAATATAATTTATGTCATGAATGTCATTTCATGTTTAAACTTAGCATAAACAAGTGTCAATCTTTTGATTGTTATTATTTCATAAAAACACAGATTTTTTATACGACAGAAATTATTTTTATATTAATTTCAACCACTTATGTGTTTTGAATATGGAAAAATGGATTCCATATTTGGAATCAGGATTTCCAAATTGGGAATGTAGGTAACATTTATTTTCATACATTGTGAATATTTTCGTCAGTAAATTTTTTATTTACCGTGGTTAAAGGGGTAAATCCGGTAAATAAGGTTAAAAATATAAATTATAATAATATTAAATTACCCTTACATGTGTACTATTTATATTTTTTGATACATGTCCAACCATGGGCATCCTTGGGTCGATTTTGTTACCCCATGGAGCCACTTGAGAGTGATAATGACACTTTATATTAATTAATTTAATGTAAAGAAAAAAATGACCAAAACATATATCTTTTAGTAAAACAATTTTTACGAGGGGTTATATAAGTTATATCTTCGAATCAAAATATTAATCCCAAATCTAAAAATATTTTCTACATAATTTCGTTTTATTTATAATTTTTATAGATTGAATAATTAAGTTTATTTTTGACACAATGATGATGCAGTAATTACCTTATTAATGAAAGATTAAAATAATTGTTATTATAAATATCCAAATAAATTTATTTTGAGACTTTTGAATAATTACCCTAATTTTATAAGTTAATCTGATATTTTATCATTGATTAAATTTTTTTTTCTAAGTAATCATGCTTTTATGATTTTCACAAAAACCAAAAAACTAAATAGTGTCAAAATTGACATAATTGAGTTTTTAAACAAAATAATATATTATTAATTGATATAATATTCAAAAAAATCTGATTTTTGGCCAAAATGACAAAAATAAGGTTATATATATTAATAATGAACCACTTTCGATTCTCTTTCCTTGTTATCGTAGGTTTATTAACCATATAATATAAAAATATAAAGAGATATGGTAAATATCAAACTATTTAACTAAGTGTTATATCTAAACAATAAGATTAATATTGTGACCTAAACCTGTATAAAACCTATTGGTTGAGTGTATATTGACCCATAGAAACCATATCCTTGAAATAAATCATTTTAGGGCCATTAGAAACGGAAAATGATTATATTATAAAATAATATTTTAATCTTTTCCTAAGGTTCCCCTCACCTCTCTTATAAAAGGGCACATCCCATTATCTTAATTCCACACCTCCAAATCAACTTCGCTCGCCAATACCTATAAAAATATCCACCCAACATACCTGACTTAAACCAATATGCCTTAGGTTGAATATAAATCCAACATAAGGATCCATTTTGATCAACTCAAAAGGTATCACCCGAAGAAGATGTAATAATTTCCCCACAATATGTCAAGTTACTTTCTTCTTCCACTTCCTCATTCTTTTTTGTTTCCATTATAAAGTAATAACTCCAGTATATTCTATATAATATTATGTTATTATAAAAATGGTACAACCATATTCATTAAACTATCGATCCCATAAATGAAAAAGTCACCATACGTGCGTACGTACGACTTACCGTCTCCACATCGTGGTTTAGATTGTTATTTAAACACTTCATTACTTGGATGGGTATAATAATGAGTATAATTGATGTAAATAATAAATATATCATGTTAATGATTATTTATATATGATATAACATCCAATTACATACTATTTCACCATCAATATAATGATATTGTCGCTCGTGCGTACGTACGGAATACCGTCTCCACGAACACGATGTGATTGATTCCCCATCGTAACCATTCAAGAATAATTTTCATTCGATGACTAAAAATAATGTGTATATACTTGATAAAATTTCAGATACAAATAAGATAAATCCTATCCATAACAAATATGGCTTACGTAACCAAGAATATAAAGTAAAATGGATCAGTAAACCCCTGAAATGATGATACTACTAAACTATTATAACAAAGAAATATTAGAGGATCATATATGATATCATATTTATGAATATAGTTATTTTATAATTTAATAACAATAATTTAACTATTATATAGAAGGTTAGTGTACCTTAAATCAATGAAAAATTACAAGGTAAAGTTAAATTCTTCAATCTCTTTACATATCTGAGGTTGTTAATATGTAAGTATCTACTAGGATCTCTTTATCATCTACATCCGTGTTTTCTTACAAATGTAATTCAAATTTTTTTACTCTATACTCTACTGTGCGTTAATTCCATTTATACCGTTATTTTACCATATATGTTTTGAGAGGAAATTTTCTGTCATTAACTTATACGGAGGGTGCATATATTTTCCTCTGTTATATCATTGTCAAAGCTTCCCATACAAGTTTATAAGAATGTTTTCAAAATAGAAATTTCCCTTTATATTTATGTGACTTTTAAATTATTTCATTATAGAAAGAGGTATTCATTTCAAATAGTTTTCATTTCATCTATGTCAACATCCTTTGATGGATTTTATACTTTTTTTTTGTTGATTTATTTTGATAAAAATATTGCATATTTTATTGAAGGATTTTTGATATGTTTTAATGTGGATGTGTTATTTTTATACTATTCATTGGTTATGGATAAATTATTGAAATTTTAATTGCTAGTTTTAATACAAGTTTATATGTTACGTTTAATCCTTTTCATATGTGGAATGCATCAGACTTAGTAAGTGACAGGTGGAGCCTGATATTACTCCTTGATACATCAGTAGGTCTCATTAGAAAAACTAGTGTCTTGGATCAAGGCTTTGAAAAAATCTTATTTGTTGTCTTGGCACAATGCCTTTACTATGTGGTTATGAACTCTGGCATTAATCATTCCATCATTATGAAAGTGTCTATTGATATTGCATTTGATTATTCGACTAGTATAATATCCATGTGAATAAGTAAATGGAATTATTTATTTTATGTTTTCCATAGTATGATGAAGTTTATGTTTAAAAGTATTTTTTAGTCTTGTATATTGCCTTAAATGTTTATTCTTATCTATTAAAGTTTCCTCTATATTGTTATCCTTACTAAGCTTCTGATCTCACCCCATTCTATGGTTTATTTTTCCTATGATGTGAAGAAGTATTTTATGGTTGACCTACAGGGATAGGCTAAGGGTATAAGTGCGTTCAATGGGGAAAATGTTGTTGATGTTTTTATAACATCGTGTAATTTAAAACTTATTAATTTATCTAGAACTTCCAATGCTACTATACTCACTAGTCTTTTGGGAAATGATTCCTTGTATCATGAAAATGTCCTTATATAATGCACCAAATATAGGTAACTAGGGTCAGGGTGTTATAATTGGTATCATAGGATGTTTAGTAACAACCTTGGAAACTAGATTTAGAAAAACTCTGATTAGATAACACTACCCTAAGATAGACTTTTATGATTAGTATAGAAGAACATCCTAGACTTTTTTTACTATAGATATTTTGTGAGTTTTCCAAGAAATACATCCCTCTCTAGATATGAGATTGTAGAGGTTTCTCTACCATAGATGTACATAGGGGTAAAAATCGAAAACACAACATTGGGATAGACTTGAGCGGGAACTGGTGCATGACAATGGGACTTGCCGTACTCATTGTTACGACACTCCTAGGGGATTTTCTTTGGATAATTATCATTTTTATCACAAAACATTATAAAGGGTTTATGATTATATACTTCTGAAAATAATTTTTTTATGATTATGGATTGTATCCATAAAGTGTTCAATTTATGTTACCAATTTTTCAAGTTTGGAATTATATTTTGCAATTTAGAAACTAATCTAGTGAATTCCATTATTTAGAAATTATTCATAGTAAAAGGAATGGAAACTGTACCAACCCATATAATCCATGTAGGTATTTCCCTCATACTAATGATAATTATAGTGGAGCTGATGATGAAACTGGTGTTGATCAGCTTCTGAACATACTGGGACAACTCACTCTGGTTATGAATAATAACATTACCCATATGGAGCACCCTGATCCATATAATGGAGGATCAATTTTAGACTGTTTCATGAGAAAAAAACCAATAAAAAAATGGGAGTTCAAATACATTTGTATCAGAGCAATTGATAAGTTCCTTATAGAATATATTTCATGCTTTTGGGAGTAGCAAAAGGTAAAACGTTGTCCTGATAGTTTATCACCTCACGAGAGATGCAGATCAATGGTGTTCATTAATACAAAAAAATAGTGGAAGATGAATAAGTATCAAACATGGAATGAGGGAGTTTAATGAGACTTTCTTAGAAAAATACTTTCTTCATGACCATCGACCAGATATGGAAAGACAATTTATGAGTGTGAGGAAAAATGAGGATGAGAATGTCACAATGTGTGAGGATAACATTACAGGGTTAGCAATGAATGCAGTATATTATATATGTATCCCATTTAGTAATATGGTTCGATTCATTGATGGGTTAAAAGCATTTCACTATTATGCATTAGTATAATAATCCTTCTCACAGTACGAAGATATTTTCTCATGCGCTATGAAGACAGAAAAACAATTCTCTATGTCTTACGACAGCAATTTAAATCAAATAAAGAGGAGACCTATTGGACACTCTGGAAATGTAAATAAGGGGAATAAGGGAAAAGTTGAATATCCATCATGAGGTAAATGTGGGAAGAAAAAACCTGGTACTTTCCTAAAGGGAATGGGAGTTTGTTACAAATGTGGTAAAAAAGGGCACCAAGCTCAGGATTGCAAGTGGAAGAAAGGGGATGTAAATGTTTAATGCTACAATTGCAGATAAATGGGGCATTATGAAAATGAACTTCCTAAGCACCCAGGAAACTTACCCCAGAAAAGGCTAAGGGAGAAATGCCAATTTTAGACGATCACTACTGCGAGGTTGATGCTCTGAATGAGGTGGTGGTAGGTAATTTAATGTTTTCCTCAAGTTTAGAAAATACTTTATTTGATTATAGATTATCAAATTGTTTCATACCTTTTCAGTTTTCTATGAAAAAAATATATTTGTAAATTGACATAACAAGGGAGTTGTCAGTCAATACGTTTAAGGGAAGTATCATTGTAACAATGTTTTGTGAATCAATTACCATTAGGGCATATAAATGTTCTTTATCAGCTGATCTCATTATCATACCCATGAATCAATTAGATATAATACATATTATAGATTGGATTTTGGACCACTATTTGAAAATTTATTATAAGAAGAAGGAGGTTACAATTTTCGATGATGATAAGGAGTACCTTGTATTTAGATCTAAAATTTAACCATATGATTCTTATCTAGATCCACCACAAGTATCTCTACTAAATTAAATTATTGGGGAGGAAGAAAATAAAACAATTATGGGTAAGTAAAATAATGTTCTAATAGAGGACGCACCTATTGTTCAAGAATATGTTGATCTGTTTCTAGAGGATTTACCTGGACATCCTCCTGGATGAGAAATGGAGTTTTCTATTGATTTAATTCCTGGTTCAAGGCCCATATCGAAGATTCCTTATAGAATGGCCACTATGTAATTAGTGTAACCAAATAAACGACTTGAGTAATTGAGTAAGAAGGGAATTATTCACCCTAGTGTTTCTCCATGGGGAGCCCCTATCCATTTTGATAAGAAGAAAGATAGATCTACGAGGTTGTGCATTGACTATATGGATATCAATGCTATAAAAATAATGGATGAGTATCCCCTACCTCGCATTTATGATTTATATGACCAACTTCAGGGAGAATTTTTTTTTTAAAATATTGACCTTCGATCAGGATATCATCAGTTGTGTGTGAAGAAGGGAGACATTCCAAAAACATCATTTTGAACCAGGTATGGGCATTATGAGTTTACAGTAATGCCTTTTGGATTGATTAATGAACCATCTATCTTCATGGATCTTATGAATAGAGAATTCATGAAATATCATGATGACATCATAGTGGTATATATTGATGATATCTTGGAATAGTAAAAAAGCTATGAAGATCATGAAAATTACTTGCGCACTATTCTAAAAACCCTTAGTATATATGAATTATATGGTAAGTTTAGCAAGTGCAAATTTTAGCTTCAGGAGATTTCTTTTCTTGGCCATATTGTCTCTAACTATGGAATATATATTGATCCTCCAAAGACCAAAACAATCCAATAATGGTCATAACCAATAAGTATAACTGAGGTACACGACATTATTGGTTTAGATGGTTATTAACGACGTTTTGTCCCGAATTTTTCCTGGTTGACTAACCCATTAACCAAGATCACACATAAAGGGATTAAATTTGTTTAGAAAAACGATTTTGAAGAATATTTTGAAGAACTGAAGAGATGATTAGCCAATTCTATTATCTTGACTCTACCATCGGGGAATGATGGGTTTTTTATTTATAGTGATGCTTCAATGAAAGGACATGGTTGTATCCTTATGCAGAATGGTAGAGTTATTGCATATGCATCATGGAAACTAAAAATAATGAACAAAACTACCCACTCATGATCTTGAGTTAGCATTTGTAATCTTTGCTTTGAAGATTTGGAGACACTATCTCTATGGAGAAAAATGTGAGATACATTCCGATCAAAAGATTTTGAATTATATTTTCTCATAGAAAGAACAAACCATGAGACAATGATGATGGCATGAAATACTCATGGATTATGATTACACTATACACCACCACCCAAGGAAGGAAAATAAGGTGGAATATGATTTATGAAGAAAAGATCATGGAGTTTTGAACAAGATGAGGGTTGAAAGGGATCCTATCTTAATGGATCTAGTAAATATGGATATGGGAATAACCATGGATGGTGAAACATAAATACTTTTTAAAATTTTTGCTAAACGATATTTTTTAGAAAGGATAAAGGGTTCTCATACTAATGATGAGGTGTTTCAAAAGAGGATTAGAGTTGTGAATGATGGCAGATTGATTGACTTCGTATATGAATATGCAATTTTGAAATTTGGGAATAGACATTGTGTTTCTAACATACCTGAACTAATAAGGTAATTATTAGATGATGCTCATAACTCCAATATCTCCATATACCATGGTAGCACTAATATGCATTGATATTTAATGGAACATTTTTTTGTGGGACAACATGAAGAGAGAGATTTCTAATTATGTGTCAAGAGGTATGGTTTGTGAATAAGTGAAAGCTGGAAGACAACATCCTAGAGGGGTCATGAATCATATTCCCATACCTGATTGGAAATGGTATGATATTACGATGGACATGGTCATGGGGATACCAAAGACTCCTAGAAGTAATGATGTAATATGGGTCATTGTTGATCGTCTTACTGAGTCAGCCCATTTTCATGATATAAGAGAATATTTACCACTTGAACGTCTATAAAGAATATACATTAAAGAAGTTTTAAGACATAATGTAGTATCCCTATTGATTGTTTCTAATCGTGATCCCCATTTTACATCATGATTCTGGGAAATTCTTTAGAAATCCCTAGAAACTGAATTTCATTTGAGCACGGCCTACCACCCTCAAAATGATGGGCAATCAGAATAGACTATTAAAACCTTAGAAGATATGTTGAGATCATGCGCACATGACTTTCAAGGTATGTGGGGTCAATATTTACCTATGGTAGAATTTTCCAATAACAATAGCTTCCAATCAAGTATTCATATAGAACTATATGAAGCGTATTATGGAAAGTGATGTTACACACTAACTTGTTGGGATGATGTCGGTGAAAGAAAACTAGTAGGTCTAGAACTTGTTGAGGAAACAATGGAAAAAAGTGTAGATTATTCAAACCCACATCAAATAATCCCAAATTTGTAAAAAGATATATGCCGATAATCGAAGGAAGGATTTGGAATTTCAAGTATGAGAACATGTTATCTTGAAGGTATCTCCATGGAAGGGTGTTATATGTTTTAGTAAGAAGGTCAAATTGTTTCCCAGGTATATAGGACCTTTCAAAATATTAGAATGAATTGGAGTTATAGCTTATCGTTTGACAATGCCTCCAAGTCTCTCCAAAGTTCATGATGTGTTCCACGTATCACTGTTGAGAAAATACATGTCTGACCAAACACATGTACTCACCTATGAAGAAATAGAACTGGAACCCAATATGTATTATTGCAAAGAGCCTATCAGAATTCGTGATACCAGATAACAAGTTTTGAGAAACCGTATGACTCGTCTAGTGAATGTTCTTTGGAGAAACCATAATATGGACGAGGCAGTGTGGGAACCCAAGAAAATTATGATGAAGAACCACCCAAATATTTTTATTCCATAAAATTAGAGAAATTTTGAGGATGGAATTATTTTAAGTTGGGGAGAATTTAGCCCCCCAAGATTCCAAGGTACGCTTCACTTTGAATAATACAATAGCTTGTGTTGTAGCAACATCGAGTTCAAGCACACTAGAACCAATCAAACTAGCCCTTATGAATAGTAATAACCACTTTGTGAAATTTTATAAATTTTATCATTCAAAATGGACTTCATTTTTGGATTTTTAATATCAAAATCAGCTTATGGTGATTTTTTTTGTACTTTTCTGAAAACATTCAGTCTTTGATGAATAGTAAATTTTAATTAAAATCAACTGTTTTAATCAAAAAAATTTATAGAGTTATATGATACATTTGAATGGTTTTTAATTATCAATAGATTATATTTTTATAATTTAATATAATTTATTTCATTGGATGTAATTTCACGTTTAAACTGAATATAAAAAAGTGTCAATCTTTTAATAGTTATTATTTCTTAAAAACACGCTTTTTGTTTTGACAATGGGAATTAATTTTAAATTAATATCTGCCACTTCTGTATTTTGAATTTGGAAAAATTGATTCCATATTTGGAATAAGTTTTTAAAAATTGTGTAAATACGTAACTTTTATTTTTATACATTATAAATATTTACGTCAGTAAATATTTTATTTACCGTGGTTAAAGGGGTAAATTCGGTAAAGAATGGTAAAAAATATATTATAATAATCTCAAATTACCCTAACATGAATCCCATTTCTATTGGTTGATACATTTCAGACCATGGGAATCCTTGGGTCTATTTTGGGACCCCAGGGAGCCACTTGAGAGTTATAATGACACATTATATTAATTAATTTAAAGTAAAGACAAAATGACAAAAACATATATCTTTTAGTAAAAATATTTTTACAATGGGTTATATAAGTTATCTATTCAACTAAAAATATTAATTAGAAATATAAAAATATTTCTAACCTAATGGAATTTTTTTTATAATTTGTATACATTTAATAATTGAATATATTTATAACACAATGACGATGGAGTGATTACATTATTAATGAAAGATTAAAAAAATGGTATTATAAATATCCAAATAAATGTATGTTTAATATTTTGATGAATTACAGTAATTTTATATGTTAATATGATATGGTAGGATTGATTAAATGATTTTTTTGAATTATTCATTCTTTTATGATTTTTACAAAAAACCATATTCTAAATAGTGTCAAAATTGACATAATTGAGTTTTTAAAATAAATAATATATTATTAATTGATATATATTACATAATATATAAGGTTTGTTAAAAGGACATAGATAATGTTATATATATTAATAATAAAACACTTTGGGTTATCTCATCTTTTTTAGTTTGTTTATTAACCATATCATATAAAAATACAAAGAGACCTGGTAAATGTCAAACTATTTAACTAAGAGTTAAATCTAAAATATATGATTAATATGGTGACCTAAAACATTTTAAAACCTATTTTTTGAGTTTATTTAGACCCATCATCACCATATACTAGAAATAAATCATTTTTAACCCATTAGAAATAGAAAATTATTCTATTATAAAATAATATTTCAATCATTTCCTAAGGTGCCCCTCACCTCTATTATAAAAGGGCACTTCCACTTCTCTTAATTTCACACCTATAAAGCCATTTTTCTCAGCCATACTCTACCCAAATATCCTCCAAAAAATCCTCACATAATCTTAGGGGAATTTCTTCGATCAGAAAGCCATCCTAAGGATCCATTTTCATCAACGCCAAAGGAAACACCCGAAGAAGAGGTAATAATTTTACCACTGTCTTTAAAGTTCTTTTATTTTTCCACTTCCACTTTTATTGTTGATTACATTATAAAATAAAAACCCATGTATCTTCTTCATACTGTGATGTTATTATTAAATTGGTACAACCATATTCACTATTATATCCATCATATAAATGAAAATGTCACCATACGTGCGTACGTACGTCTTACTATCTCTACATCGTGGTGTAGTTTGTTATTCAAGAACTTCATTATTTGGAAGGGTATATTAATGAGTATAACTAATGTAAATAATTAATATAACATGTTAATGACTCAGTATGTATGATATATAGCCCACTAACATAATATTTCATCATCAATATAATGATATTATCACTCGTGCGTAAGAATGGATTATCGTCTCCATGAACTCAATGAGATTCATTCCCAATCATTACAAATCAAGACTAATTATAATTTGATGATTAAAAATAATGTTTAAATACTCGATATCATTCTATATATTAATAAGATACATCCAATACATATCAAACAT
This sequence comes from Viscum album, assembly GCA_963277665.1. Taxonomy (NCBI): domain Eukaryota; kingdom Viridiplantae; phylum Streptophyta; class Magnoliopsida; order Santalales; family Viscaceae; genus Viscum; species Viscum album. The sequence continues at coordinate 1,738,848,980 of OY728151.1, forward strand.
ATCTTACTTAACCAATAATATAATGGAAACCATATCAGTTAACATTAGAAACGATGATACTACTAAAATATTATTAACCAAGAAATTTTAGAGGATCATATATGATATCATATTTATGTATATATTTCTTGTATAATTTAATAACAATTATTTAACTATTATAGAATGGGTAAATGTACACTCAACCAAGGAAAATTACAAGGTAATGGTTAATTCTACAATCTCTTTACTTATCTGAGGCTATTAATACATAAGTATCTACAAGGACCTCTTAATCATCCACATCCGTGTTTTCTTAGAAATGTAATTGAAAACATTTTTACTATTTACTATACTATGTGTTAAAGTCATATATACCCTTATTTTACCATATATGTTTTGAAAGAAATCTTTTCGTCATTTTCTAAATAAGGTTCTTTATGACATTTTCGACAAAATTATGGTAAGAATGTATTTTTATAAATTATATAGAATGTGCAACTACATTCCTCCGTTATTTCTTCGTCAAAGCGTCCCATAAAATATTATAATAATATTTTAAAAATAAATGTTTTCTTTTATAATTCTGTGACTTTAAAATGATTTCAAAATAGAAGGAGGTATTTGTTTTAAATAGTGTTCATTTAATCTATATCAACATCCTTTACTGTATTTTAATCTTGTTTGAAGTTGAGATATTATGATACAAATCTTCCAGATTTTATTGAAGTTTTTATGATATGTTTGACTGTGGATGTATTATTTTTACACCATTCATGGTTTATGGATTATCTATTGAAATTTCATATTCTATTTTTAATACAAATGTTTATGTTATGTTTAAACCATTTCATATGAGAAATGAATTGGACTTAGTAAGTGATGGGTGGGGCCCACTATAGCTCCTCGATGCTTCAGTAGGACTCATGAGAAAAACTAATGTCTTGGCACATGGACTTGACAGAATCTTATTTGTAGTCTTGGAATAAGTCCTTGAATATGTGGTTATGAAATCTGGTATTATGCATTCCATTAGTATGAATGTGGCATTTGATATTGCATGTGATTATTCGACTAGTAGAATATCCACATGAATGAGTAAATGAAATTAATTGATTTTACCATTTCTATATTATTATGAGGTTTAGGTTTAAAATTCTTTTGTTTTAGTCCTATACATTTCATTAAATTATTGTTCTTATCTATGAATGTTTCCGCTATATTTTTATCCTTATTGTGAATCTCACCTCACCCCTTTCTATGTTTTATTTTTCCCAGAATGTGAAAATGTATTTTATGGTTGACCTATATGAATAGGATAAGGGTATTGGTTTGTTCAAAGGGGATAAAATAATTTTGAGGTTTTTATTTCATGATGTAATTTAAAACTTATGAATGTGTCTAGTACTTACAAGGCTACTAAACTGATCAGTATTTCGGTACATGATTCCTTTTATCATTCCAATGTTATGTAATAATGCACCGACTATAGGTAATTGGTGTCGGGGCATTACATAAATATATCATTCATTCTACCATTTACCACGTTTGAAGATTGGAAATAAATATGGATTTATAATATATATATATATATATGATATGTATGAAATTTATAATTACAATATTTTTCATTAATTCATATAGAAATCATACATTTATACTTTCAATTTTTAGTTAATACGATAACATCATTTGTGGACGTGTTGGCTACTGCCTCCTCAATGCGATACGACTAATTCGCCCATAACATGGAATGTATCAAGGATGATTTTAATCAATATATTTGATATATATTATAAAATTATTATTATTGAATTATAATATAGAGATATACAATTCACTTTTCATTATGTTAAATATAACTATGAAAGTTGAAGTAGTATTAATGCGTACGTATGGACTACCGTCACTGTGAATGATGCATTTAGTTTCATCTATCCAAATATAATTGATTATTATAAATAAATAAATAATGAAAAAATATCATTATTATATTAGGTTTTACATTCTGGAGATTATTAAATCACGATCAATGTAATAAGAACATGAATTACAAGTTAAAACATAGTTGAAAAATTGGGCAATTAGAACCTGAAATAGAGAATATAATGAATTATTGTTAACAAAGGGTTACTATGATATTATAAAAAGTTAATATATGGTATTATAAATATTATTATTGATCTGGTATAAGTTACAAACATGTTTTAAACCACTATACAGGAGGTTAAAGACCATGAAACTAAAAGAAAGTATAAGGTTAGTGATTCTTGTCCTACTCTGTCTTCTATGTGGCACACACCATTTTCAACACTCATTTATTTTCGGTGATGTAAATAAAACACATATTATAGTTTATATCATGAATAAATTTATATTAATGTATTTTAGTGTTCATTTGTAGTTATTTCCTTCATTGATATTATAATTCAGATTTTACAATGTAGTAAGGGATAACATCTCAATTTCTATTCTATGTGGCATAATGTGTTGTTATGCACATAATTTATTATATATACTGTAAACACTACCAATTTGATAGGTTATATCAAGAATAATTTATTTTTCATAGTATTTTTACTATCGATTTTAATTATTTCATCTAAGTGTACTTGAACATAAAATTACCATGTTGTAATGAAATTTTATACCTCAATTTCTTTTCATTGGGTTATATTACTTCCTCATTGTCATTAATATTATATGATTATGTTTATAATTCATTTTAACATATATTTATGTATTTTTAATTATTATATATGGATTTATAGTTTAAACACATTATAAATTCATTAATTAATTCTCACTTTTGCATTAGGATAATTTTAAGGGTTTATTTCCCATTACCATTTTAAATGAGATTATTTTTTTTGGGAATTACATTATTGGATTTTTTATAATCTTTTTTGGATAAAACATTAATTTTCTTCTCCTATGGTTATTCATGGAATTTTTATTTACTCTTACCATTTTTTAATGAATTGGTACTAGAAATTATTTAGAAAATGTTTTTCTGAAAAAAAGACTTCATTTATCTCTTTAGTCGGAGAACCTATCTCTTCTAAAACCCATGTTTTCTAAAATTGTTTTCTGAAATGTTTTTAACTTTTCCAAAATTATTTATTAAATAAAATTTTACCCTTTTTTATTTCACATGTGTTTTAAAATATATCTTATTTTCTCTTTCCAATCAATGATGTTTTCTATCAATTTATCCTTGTCAAAGTAATGTTCTTTTTACCCTATATGACATGTATAGAAATACATGGATTTACTTACTTACTGATTCCTTTGAAATTTTAAAAGGGAAATTTTTTTTGGAAATTATTTTTAAAAGTTATATTTGAATAAAAATATTTCAGAATTTTTTTATAAACAAAAGGATGTTTTTCTATATATTATTTTTTAAAATATCATTCTATAGTATTTATATTCTTAACTGACAACCACCGTTTATTTTTACACCACTATGGATATATATTATTGATACCATGATTATTATTCCTCTAGATAGTGTATTATTTCATTGACCAAGGATAGTATTGACATTCACTTGTATTTTTTTATAGCGACCTTCTCTTTTCAAATATAAACATTATATAACTTTTACGAAATATATAAACACTATACAAACATATTTACAAAGATGGAAATTGGTCTAGTGTGTTTGGAAACATAGACACATAAAAATTGGTACATAAATGAGCTACATAATATCCCACAATGTTCATTATGAGTTGAAACGTTCATAGACACCTCAAACATAATACATATCATCATAACTTGGGGGAAAGGAAACATAAAATGAGGGTGAGATCATAAGTTTAGTAAAGGTAAACAAGGGAGACTTGTAAGCTTAAACAAGAGCATAATGCTATAATAATGTGATCATGAAAATTAATGATCGTACGTTGGATATTACAGATAATAACTGAGATCATGGAATAATTTTTGCTCATTCAAAAGACATGAATCAAAATAAAATAATGAAAAAATTTTCTGAAAGGATAAAATAGGCGTAAAACATGGAATTGTGAAAAACTCATAATAAAATAATATTATTTCCATTTTAGCTAAGGAAAAACTTCCAAGACCATCTTGGTAGTATTGGTTCACTCCCCATAGGATTTTGGTAGTTATGGTTTCCTCCCATGTCAATCTTAGTAGCATGATTTTACTCCACACACCATCATGGAAAACGTGGTTCACTCCCATGTCTATCATAGTAGTCAAGGTTCATTCATAAGACAATATTACACTATCTCAAGAGATATAAATCTGTTCCCAAAGAATTTTAGGGAGATATAGGTCCTAACCATCTCATAATGAAATCATTCATAGTTGTTACACAAGATCATAAAAATTCATATCATAACATATGAAATGAAATGAGTAATACACAAATGTAATTATATCATAAAATATGGAATGTAAAAAAGTCACATAATCATTTAATCATAAACATAACCTATGAAATGAAGTGGGTTTGAAAAGAATATAATTAATGAATGAGAAATGGGTTTCATAAATATCATTCAATCAAAACATTATCCATTCATAAAATGAATATGAATGGAAAAATTGAATAATTTACCGATAAATTAATGAGTAACACAAATAGATGTAATCTTATATGGGTAATAGGTATGAAAGATAATTAAAATCATTTTTTGAGGAAAATATCCTTTCTCCATTGAAAAATGCTTTTATAACATAAATCCTTTTGAAAACATTATTATTGTAATGTATATTTGAAAAAATATAAAGGAATCCTTGAAAAAAACAAAAAAAAATTAAATTAACGTTTCATTGAATATTATATTTTGGATATTTTGAAAGCATTTTCACAAATATATTTGAAAACATGGGTTTTTAATACAATATAATTCTGATCGAAGAGATAGAGAAAGTCAATTTTTACATAAAGACATTATGTTAAGTACCAAGGAGTGGGAAAAGTGGTACTAACTCATAAGGATATCATGAGTAAATAGAGTTGAAGGTACCTAAAAAGTATTCTTGATAGATTGATAAAATGATTTTATCAAAGGATGTATAAACATAAACAATCTCAAAAACTGATAAGATTGTCTCAATTAAATATTATAACATTGTAATTTTGGATTATACTCTACATGTAATAAAAGTATATTACATGAAGCATAAAATATTTTGAAAATAATGATATTAATGATAAAACCTGTACAAAGGAATTATAAACACCAATAAAAAAGTGTTTCAGTTCATAACAAAACATGAATATCAAATAATTCAAACTGAGACAAAATATTTTCACCGATTTTGTAACACAAGAAACATAATCTCCATGAAATAAATTCAATAAAAAATATATGTTAATACCAAAAAATATATTTATAAGATAGATACAATAAAATCATGTTCATTTGATACACCACACAAAAGGAAATAGTGGCAAACATAGAATTTATCTCACAGAAATAAAAAGTGAGTGGAAATCAAATTACCCTGTGTCTTGACTCTCTTAATACTCATACAATATTTCAATATAATAAATATATTTTTATTATAAATATTTTAAAGAAAAATATTCTTATTCATAATACCATATATATTTGGAATATGACCATATATTACCCTCTTGTTAACAATCCTATGTATTTTTTTTACTTTTTGTAATATTATCTTTTTTTAAAATATGTGTCTTAATTTGTTATATCTATGGTCCTTGTAATTTTATATTGATAAAATAATTTATATCATGATATAAATACCATTTATATTATGTATGTGTGTATTATAATAATCTATAGCATTGAGAATTATGCAATTGAATACACCATTCATGGAGATGGTAAGTCGTACATACGCATGAACTTTGTTTCTGTTTTTAATTATCATATTGAAATAAATAATGAAAATTAAATAAATGTCTATATTTACATAATATCATTATATTATCACTATAATGTTATATATATATATATAATATAATTTACTAAACCAATATTTAATTCATTCCATGCAGTGTTTGAATGAATGAAATCACTTTAAGGGGGCTGTAGTCCACACTTTATCAAATGAAATTATCATAATTACCATAAATGGAATGTAAAAGTACATGTGTTATAAAATTATTTAATATTAATAAATAAATAATATTGATAATATATGACCTATAAAAATATAGTGACCATCTTAATGTTACCATGAGAGGTGTTAAATGAGAAATGAACAATCACTGTTTAGTGAGGTGGTAGTTCATCATGCACGTAAACAATATGTTTGATATCCATGAGATGGAGGTGTGTGTATGTTTTGGTTGAAACCTTATTATAAAAAATCCTAGTTTATTGATGATACTAGTGTTATCATATAAAAATGTAAAAAAGAGAGTGTATGGGGTGTAGAAGGAAAATAATGGAATAGAGCTTGAGAGAAGATGTAGCCTCTAAATCAGGTAACTCCTTTTTGGTGGAAAAAAGATTATTTTACATTCATTATTCCCAATAGATCTCTACTCATTGTATGTTAAGGATTATTGGGGATTATTTTAGTTGATTTTGGGTGAGAAAAGGGACACGAGAGGTGGTGGTCTTTTATAGGGAATGGAAAGGACACAATTGGAAATTTTGAAAACAAGTTAGGTGTACCAACGTTTTTACCAAAATGAAGTCATAACAAACAAAAAAACTCAAGAATGAAACGTTCATGGATTAATTATGTCCATCCAATGGGTGTTGGGCAAGTTTCTACTACTTTTTATGTATTATATTTTTAGTTTAGTACCATAGTAGCCTAATTTTTCTCTTAATGGATGTAATTAATTTTAATCACTTTCACTGATATTTTTTTTCAAAAACAAATTTGAAATTTTTTGACCTTTTAAATTATTCTGATTCCAAATATGGAACGATTTTTCAAAATTCTAATTATAGTAGTGGAATATAATAATTTAAAATTAATCCAGTAGTCAGTTTGACAACGCTGTTTTTTAAAGTAAAAATTATCAATAGCTTGCTATGTTTTTAAAACTAATTTCATTGTTAAATTGGTTCCAATGACCAAAATTGTATTATTTGTTAATAATATTAACTATTTAAAATATTAAACCTATTTAAAAAATAATTTCTCTTTATAAATAAATTAAATTGTGAAGCAATTTTGAAATAAATCTTGTATCTTTCACTAGTCATAAAAAAATGATGTTTATTAGAAAAATCCAAAAAATTCATCTAAATATAATTTATACATTTTAAATTCAAAAAAAAAATTTATATTATCAAATTCAATTTATTAATTTTTCTAAAATTAATTTCAACTTTTTTTCACAAAAGGTCACTAAAATTAGTTCATTCAAGATAATAGTATATTTAAACATATAATGTCTTTACCCAAAATCATATCTTTTATTATCAATATATATGTTTAAAAAACCATTATAAAATATATTTGGAATGTATTTGTTACAATTCATATAAACTACTTTAATTTATAGGTTATAATTATCCAATTTAAATAATTATAACAATGAAATGACATTTCGAAGAAACATCTGTGTTGTGTGTAACATAAGACAACTCTGTGTTGTGTGTATCATATGACAAGTCGGTGTGATGTGTAACATATGGAAATTCAATTCGATGTGAAAGTAATTTTTGACTTAGTTTATTCCAAGATATAAATTAAAATTAAATTTATTCAAAAAAAATCCATAAAAACAATGGTTGTTACATTCTACCCCCTAAAAATGAATTCACCCTCAAAATTCATCACTCATGTAAAATATATGGGGATAATTATAATTCATCATATCCATAAGTTAACACACAACTTCCTGATACTGGGGATTTTCCCACAAAACACTGACTAGGTGAGTGGTCAGGTTTCATTGAACTTTTTATGATCAGTCCATAATTTCAACCAATTATTCCTCGTAAGAATGATCCTACTCTATTGGTATGAAATATATGTTAACTACATGTAATGGGTCAGGTATGAAATTACTCAGGATAGATATTTTTATAACATCATGTACTTGAGGTACATTTTTAGGAAGTCCCATGGAATATGGTACTGTCACGATACGATCAAGAGTCTCAAAGTGACCAATATACCTTTGGATTAGTTTCCCTTTCTTCTAGAAACTCATAAATTTATTCTAGGATGAAATTCATAGAAAAAAATTTCACTAACTTCAAATTCTATGTCAAAATGATGGTTATCAGCATTAATGTTATGTAGACATTGAGCTGCCTTTATATGTTCCTGAATGGTTCTATCCTTCTCCACATTTTCTTCTGTAATCTAAGGTCCTAATAGAATTATTTATCTAACCTCATCTGAACACATTGTATCACAATATTTATTCCCATAGAGGGATTCATATGGAACCATATAAATTCATAAGTGAAATATATTACATAAAAAATAAGTAGGTTACGGTGTTGATCCCAATCAACATTAAAATCTAACTAAAAATATATCAACATAGTGTTTGAATTATTATAAAAGACTAACCATTTATCTCGGGATGATTAGTAGTGCTGAAACTCAATTTTTTATCATGTTCATACTGAAGAAATCTCCAGAACATTGCGGTAAACATTAGATCTTGATCGGATAAAATAGAATGGGGTATTCCATACACCTTACCACTTCCTTGATTTATATCCTGGAATGATGATCCAAAGAGAAATATGATCAAAAAGAAATAGAGTGTGCTGACATAGTAAGGTGATCAACTACCACCCATATATCATTAATCCTTTTTGAGGGATTGGGTAGTCCAATCAAAAAACCATAGTGATGTTCTCCAATTTCTATTCTGGTATGGGTAATGGATACAATACACCTTTAGTATTTTTCTTTCAGCCATAACATTCTTGCATAAAAAACACGTAGATAAAAATCTGTGATATCTATCTTCATGTCATCTCAACAGAATTATTCTTTCATGTCTTTATACGTATTTGTACATCAAAGACGAATATAGAAAGAGCTTCCTCTAATAACTCCTTCATCAAATCTGGTACAGAAGGAACACAAACATGGTTCCTAATCCTTATCATTCCACAATGTAATGGAAATTTATTAAAGAGAAAAGAAAATAGTACAAGAAAAATACAAACAATAAACACCAAAACCATAAAAAATGGTTAAGGTGAAAAGGAAATAAACCAAAGAAGACAAACACCCAATAAAAAAGGGTGGGCTATGGGATGAGGCCACCAATGCCGCCAATGAAGATCAAAGCCCGATCATGTAATATTTCACCACGACAGAAGAATCTCCATCAGCCCTGGCCTTTATTAGCCAAAAAACAGCAACATAAAAGCCTTCCTTCCACCAAAAGAAGCCTGCAACTAAGCCTCCAGCCCGCTCCAAACAGCACACTGATTCCCAGAATTTGGGAAACCAAATGACGCCAGCAACTCTACAGACTCCAGCCTTCTCCAGATCAGCACACTGATTCCCAGAATTTGGGAAACCACAGCAACTCAATACAGCAAATCTCTACTGCCATCCTGAAGAAAAAGAAAAGCAAAAAACAAACAGGCCCAAAAAGAAACTTACAAAATTCTAAAAATGGGTGGTTTTTCACGGTCCTTATTAATAAAAATAAAGAGATCATCAGGAACTTGATCAAACCAAACAAAATCGACACCATTAACACCTTTATTAGCCAGTCCATCAGCAACAGAATTGGATTCCCTATAAACGTGAGTGATAATATGATTCAAAGAAAAAAGAGTCTCCAACAATTAATCCAGCGATTAGTAAGCTTCCTGGACAAGTGATAAAGACCCATCCTAATTGCAGAAACAACAACAGAAGAATCACTCTCAAACCATAAATTATCCCAACCACGCTGCACAGCTTGATCGAAAACAACAATAATGCCAAGCATTTCGGCCTCAATTGAAGAGGCAAAGCCATAAGAACCATGAAAACAACCAAGGACATCCCCTTTATGATTCCTGAAAATAGCACCATAACCAGAATTCCATGGATTACCCCTAGAAGCACCATCTGAATTTACTTTTAACCAACCAAAAAAAGGTTCCTTCCAGAGAACTACTAAAGTACCACGCGGAGGCTTGAAATTACCCTTAACACCTATCCTGTTCAGAACGGACAAATCATGAACCAAGTTAAAGGAAAAATGCTTACTTGGAATAACAACATTACACATAGCACCAAGAATAGCAGATAAAACCCCACTAACCGAGAAGGAAAATTTATCATGAATCATCTTATTTCGAGCAAACCAAATAAAATGAAGGAGTTCAGAAGTAGCGACTCTAAAAAGATCCAACAATTGGGGAGAGAGCGAAATAGAATTCCAGCTTTGAAGGAAATAATGAATTGAAGACATATTAGGCATGGGAATTTCAAAGATATCAAAAATATCCTTCCACGTTGAAGAGGAATTGACACAACTAATAAAAAAATGATCAATATATTCCATATGTTGATGACAAAACAAACACGAAGAGTAGAGAGAGATGCCACATTTCTGAAGGAAACAATCAGTAGGAAGTTTCCCATGAGCCAGTCTCCAGGTAAAAGAAGACCGAGAGGGCCTAATAAAGTTCATATGAAGATCCCTCATCCATTTACACCCTATATTGCAAGATAGAGAATGACAATAAAATTTTTTAGAAGTCAACAGGCCATTAATAGCAGGTTCCCAAGCCCAAAAATCCTCTCTGTTAGCGAAACAGTAACTTTTGATAATAGTAACAATATAATTAGGTAGACCCCCCATATTATCAAGCTGATCCTTAATCGTAGCATCCATATCAATATTAAAATCATCATCCAACAAGGAGTCAGCTAAAGGACATCCAGTCCAATTGGCCTTCCAAAAGGATAAAGACGAGTTCCTTGAAACAAGCCATCTGGCATGAGAGTCAATAGAGGAAAAGATGTATTTAAAAGCAGGCCAAACAGAAGAATCCAAGTAATTAAAAACTCCATTCCTAAGCCTATTCCTGAATTTATAGCGGAGAAAGTCCAGAGACTCAGATTTATCATTGACAAGCCTCCAAATGAACGAGGCCTGTAAACAATCATTAAACACCTCATGATTTTTAATACCAAGACCCCCAGCATCATAGGGTTTACAATAATTATTCCAAAAACAGTGACTAGAAAAAATTTCCTCTCTGAAATATTGCCACTCCAAATAAATTTTTTAATATAAACGTTAATGCTCTTGATAAGAGAGATCGTCCACTTATAAATCATGAAAGAATAAACAAACTTAGAAATGATAACAGCTCTAACCAAACAAACCCGACCAGCCAAGGAAAGGGACTTACCCTTCCATGTAGCAAGATGACATCTGATTTTACATACAATATCATAAAAATAACAAGCTTTAGGCCTCCCCCAAAACATAGGAACACCTAAATAAGTAAAGGGAAAAACACCTTCATGAATACCCAAATCCCTAATAATGCCAGTCTTCCTAGAAATAGGAAAATTACTTCCAAAATAAACAAAGGACTTGTCCCAGCTAATCTCTTGCCCAGAGACTTTTTTATAATGAAAAAGGGAACACTTAATATTTTTAATATTTTTCTTATCCCCTTTAGTGAAAAGAATAATATCATCTGCATATAACAAGTGAGTGGGAGCAACAAAACCTCTACCAGCACTAATAGAATACAGATTCCCATTACCAGCCATAATAGGAAGTAATCTACTAAGATAATCCTCTCTAATGGAAAAAATAATGGCCGAGAGAGGGTCACCTTGTCTGACACCTCTAGAACAAGAAAAGAAGCCCTCAGGGGAGCCATTAACAAGGACAGAGATACGAGCTAACTCGCAAATGATTTTAACCCAATTAATGAAAACGTCATCAAAACCAAAAAACGAAGAACCTTATAAATTAAATTACAATTTATTGTATCAAAAGCTTTCCCGACGTCCAACTTGAGAGCAATATTACCATCTCTTGTGGATTTCTTAAGAAGATTAACACATTCAGATGCAGTAAGAAGACAATATTGAATAGACTTATCCTTAATAAAGCCAAACTGATTTGGAGAAACAATCTTACTGGAAATAGAAGACAACCTTGTAGCCAAGATTTTGCAAATAATTTTAAAAATAGTATTGTTCATAGCAACAGGTCTGAACAAATGAATCTCATTAGCATTCTCAGTCTTTGGAATAAGGGCAGGGAATTGAGCATTCAGACCCTGAGTAAGAGAGACACCTTTAAAAAAACGAGTAACCAACCTACAAACATCCTCATGAATGACGTCCCAGTAAGTCTGAAAGAAAAAATTCCCAAAACCATCTAGACCCGGGGAGCTGTCAGACTTTAGACTAAAGGTCGCTTCTTTAATTTCAAATTCCAAAGGAATAGATGTAAGACTGGAATTATCCTCTTGATTAACAAGAGTCGGAATAATACTCTCCACAGGATCAGCAAGAGGGAAATAACCAGAAAAGAGTACCTTAAAATAAGAAACAACATGCTTATAAAGGTCCCTTCTATTATCAAACACATTATTCCCCTTTCTAACCAAAGAGAGAGGCCTTGAGACTTTCCTAATTCTCTGCAATGAATTAAAAAATTTAGAATTTCTATCCCCATCTCTCAACCAATTAGCCTTAAAATTATCTCTTTACAAAGAATCTTTAAGATTCAAAAAATTATTAAGCTTGGAAACCAGCTGAGTCTCACCCAAAATATCATTAGAGAAGTTATTTGAAGAATTCTGCGCCTGCATTTGTTGAATATAAGAGAGGATATTTCAGAATCAAGGGAACTGAAACGATATTTACTCCAGAATTTCAAATTTCTTTTAAGAAGTTTGAGCTTAATGGCGCAAGAAAAATCCTTATCCCTACTATTCCAAGAATTCCAAGTTTGTTCAACAATAGTTCTACATTCAGGATGATTAACCCAGGCCTTATTAAATCTAAATGGCAAAGGAGGTTTGGGATCCTTACTCACAAGGTCAACCAAAATAGTATGATGGTCAGAGTTGATTCTGGAAAGAGTCATACAAGAAATATAACCCCAGAAATCAAGACAAGCCTCATTGACAAAGGCCCAATCAATTCTACTAGCAACCAATCGGTCTGAAACCTTCCTGTACCAAGTATACTTAGCCCCAACGAGATTAACTTCAATCAACCCACTATTATCAATACATGCTTTGAACTCCCTAGAAGAGATGACATTAGACATGGCTCCAATATTCTCATCAGAATTCATGATGGAATTAAAGTCACCAAGAATAGACCACGGACCAGAGATCGAAGAATTGAGAGACCCAATATCCATCCATAAATTCCTACAACCCTGATAACAGTTATGGGCATAAATAAAGGAGAAGAAATGTTGCAAACCTTGAAGAAAGAAAGATCATGTGACATGCTGATCAGAATTAGAAATTAGGGAAATATGGGATAATGAACAATGATCCAAAACCCATAACCTTTTAATATCTGATAAGGATCTATTGGATTCCACAAAATGAAAACCAAGGTTTTCAAAATTGGAAATATTAGGAGAAAAAACCCTTTTGGGTTCAGACAGACGAATAAGAAGGGGCCTATGCTTTAAAATGAAAAGCCTAAGGGACCTCATAGTATCATGATTGGCCAAACCCTGACAATTCCAGAAAAGAAGCTTCATTTAAACCTAAGACAGAGATTATTTCCCCCTTTTTTGACCCCCACATTTACCTGTTTTCCAGACTTAGGAGGCCCTCCAGCCTTTCTCTTAGTACTAGAGTCCTCTTGTATAAGATCACTTATATCCAGACTACTGATGGTACCTTTTCCATTTTTAACAACATCAGTAAAGATGCCAACTGGACCAACATGAACCTCAATAACCTCAACTAGTGAAGAAGTACCACCAGAAGGAAAAGGGGCCCCGATCACCTCTTCCGAAAGAGAAGAATATGACTTGAAAGAAGCAGTTTCCACTCCTTTTAAAGTAGAATCTGCAATGGCAGGAGCAGGAGCTCCAACCACCTGAACTGGGGAGGTGATGGGTGCAAAAACAGGATCAATAAAGGCTTGGGAAATCCCAGAATTCTCACTATCCTGAAAAGAAACCACAAGATCACAAATGTTATCCACCAATTCCGAAAACATGATCAGGTCATGAATATCAGAATATAAATTATGATCCAAAATGTGATCATCTATGCACGTGAAACCACCAAATTTATCCATTTCCTGACCAAACTTAGCAGGAGGACTAGGCAGATCAGGAATCCGACCTTGTTCAACATCTTCAGAGATATCTACCCATGATTTATTAGAAGTGGCTATAACTCTAGAGGGACTAGGTATATCCTTTAATGGACCCTCCTTTTCAACAAAAATCTTCTTATTAATTTTATTCCAATTAACCTCCTTCCAATACTTCTCTTTGGGAACCGCAGAAACATTCTTTTGAAGCATCCTACAGTTCACCACAGAATGACCAACAATCTTGCAAACCTCACAAAAATAAGGAACACATTCATATTCTATTTTAGCAGCAATCTTATTACCATTAGGAATCAGAGTGACATTATCCGGCCTTTTATTTTCTAGGTTTACATCAACCAGAATTCTAGAAAAATAACCAAGATCCCCCTCAAAAGTTTTCTGATCCAATCTAACAGGAGTGCCAACACATGAGGCAAGGTCATTAAGGATCTTAGGATTCCAATACATCCAATTCAACCCGTGAAGTCTGATCCAGATCTGGGAATTAGTTTTCTTAAGGTTAAAGGGGTTAAAATTAACATCCCATTCGGATAATCTCAATGTACCAGGTTTGAGATGATGATTTCCAAAATCCCACGCCTTATTAAAATCATCTCCTGATTGAAAGATGAGATGAAAAAAAACCATCCCAATAGGAATCAATTTCCAATTACTAAAACCCCAGTAATGAGAAATTCTATCTTTAAGATCCGCGTAAAACCAGGGTTTATCACCCTTGGAATAAATAATGCGACCAAGAATTGAAAACTTACAAAGATCAATGCGTTGCTGCAAAGCCTCCGGATCCTCTACTATAGAAAAACCACCATTCTCAAGTCTAGTAATGTTCGGGGAACGAGACGTACCTCTATTTATCAAAATAGACGAATCGGAAAGAACATCAGCAAAAGAAACACCTTTCATTCTCGCCCCCGAGAGATCTATAGGATTCGATGAAGAACCAAAAACCTTAGAAAAGATAGCATGGCAACGGGGATCCACCATTACCGACACATATAAGAACAAACCGATAGATCACATTCATGGTTGAGTGAGAACTGGAATTTAAACAAAATATCCATCCTCAAACATACCATCAAAATCATCATGTTACCTCTCAGAATCAAGAGCTAATTCCTCATACATGAGACTAGATTGGCGGCTGTTGGAGTAGATGTGCATCCTACCAAACTTTCCTGGCAATGACATGTGAGTAAACATGTAGATTGATGACCTTTATTTCCCTCGCTTAAATTTTTGGCTGATTGGAAACCCCAAGGGTATCAAACTGGATATGGTTGGCCAACATGGTATCTAATCCATCCTGAATCCACATGCTCCCAATCAACCCATCCATAGGCATGTGGTTGATAGAAACGGACCCCACTAGATCTATAGAGAATCTAATAGCAACAGTGACACTCCATTTGGCTTCATAGACCATAGGGATACTTTGTTGTGTTAGTTCATCCTTTCTCTCATCTGGGAAACCATCACAACACAAACAAAATTTGAATAGGAAGGGTCAAATCTTCAAGATACCAGAGTTGCAGTGCCTTTAACTTTCTTATTTCCCCTAGCTCACTCACCTTCGACACAATGGGAGGTGCCTGAGTGGCAGAACCTATTAGACCAAAAATAAGTGTGGAGGGTTTCTATGGCTCGATGTTTCCAGAGCCTGTTGGATGCCTGAAGGGGAGTGATGACCACCGAAAATAGATCATGGAATCCTCCCAACAAAAGACTGAGGCATTTCAATAAAAACTTCAGTGACTATGAGATAAAATGTGACATTAGTCTGAGCCCTCGATTCCTTGCAATCTCGCCTCCCATGATAAGAATGAAAATAAGTCTAGTGTCCTTGTTGATAAATAGAATAACAAAAAAAACATGGTTTCCTCAACAAGATTTATTACATTATTTTTCTTCTCATTATATTTCTTCTTCATCGCCTTAATCTTTACTTGGATAGATGGTTGAAAATTCATTCAAGATAGATACAATTTTCCCCCTACCTTCAAAATATCTAGATCCATTATTTTCAAATCTAGAAATATTGTATCTGTTTTTTATCCTCATCATGGAAAATCTAGCATGATCCTTCAGACTCAAATCATTGTCCACCTTGTTCTCTTTCCCATGGTGGTAACGTATTGAGAATTCATAATCCATTATCAACTCTACCCATATTACCTAGAACATGTTCACATATTAACATTTGAATATATATTTTACTCATTTATGATGAATATATATATATATCTCTCACATTTCCCCATACTTATAGTTCCACTAAATCGTTAATGAAAAATTACTACTGATAACTCAAAATCACGAGTTGGGAAATTTTTATCAAGAATATTCAACTATAATGAGGCATAAGGTATAACCACATTAATCTTCATAAGAACAAATACCAATCCCTTCTTGAATTCATCATTAAATGTTAAAAATCATCTCTAGTATATGTTAATGTAATCATAGGTTCACTAACCAACCTTTTCATCAGTTCCTTGAAATTTTCCTCGTATTAACCTGTCTAGAGGAACTTGACACCTTTTAGAGTTAACTTAGTTAGAGGATTATATAGTAATGAGAAATTATCAAAAAACCCTCGATAATATCTATCTTAACATATAAATATATGGATTTTAGTCACTATGGTTTGTCCAGGACACCATTCAATAGCCTCTGTCTTAGATGGATCTACTCCTATACCATCTCTTGATATTATGTGAACCAAAAAATTAAACCTTTTTCAGTCAAAATTAACAATTTTTGATTTTCATATATATCTTTTCTTTATTTCCATTAGTTCAATTCTCAAGTGATCTTAATACCCTTCCTTTCACGTTGAATGGTTAATAATATCATCTATAAATTCTACCAAAAAAATTTCTAAGTAATATCTGGGGACACTATTCTATAAATCCATGCATATAAAAGGGGAATTAGTAAGACGAAAAGGCATCACAATATATTCAAAGTGCCCATACGTTGTACAAAAGACCATCTTGGGTATATATTCTTTCATGATCCTCAAATTATGATAATTAGAATGATGGCCAATCTTGGAAATATATTGAGCTCTATGGAGTTGATCAAACAAGTCATCAAAACAAGAAAGATGATACTTATTCATTATTATGATCCTGTTCAATTCCTGATAATTAATTTAGAGTTGCATTGATCCATCATTGTATTTTTTTTTTAAAATGGTGCACCCTAAGGTGACACAATTTTATTAATGAATCCTTTATCATGATTTTCATGGAGTAGATTCTTGAATTCCTATAACTAAATCATGCCCATTCTATAAGGAGTAATTGATATTGGTGTGGAACCTTGTATAAGTTCTATCAAGAAAAAAACATAATATTTTGGTGGAAGACATATATACTCTTTCATAAATACATCCACAACATCATTAACAATATTAATATCATCAATATAGATCTTATGCACGACCATTTGGGATAAAAAACATTTTGAAAGAAAATTCATACCTATACACTAAATGTAATATTAAAAATAAGTTCATTCTTATAATCACATTGAAGAACTACCATAGGAGGTTTTTAAATATCAAAAGAAAATTCCATTTCATGAAAATAGATGTGCGATTTATGTAGGGAAATCCAATACCTTCCTAAGATGACATCAAATTATACCAAAGGAAGATTGTCATGATTTCAGAGAAGCACATTCCCACAAACTTCAATTGGAGAGAAATCATAAAATTGAGATGAAATCATAATTCAATTAAGGGGTTTAACTGCAATGTATACATATAATTGTGTTAGAGGAACCTCAAAAAACCATGAAAACTCATTACATATGGATGAGTCGGGGGATCCAGAATCAAATATGGCATTTTCAGTCCTAGAGTGGACGTTAATTTTATCAGTCATCACAACATTATGCAACCCCTCATCACAAATAGATATTGCATGAGATTTCCCCAAATACCTCAGATTAAGAGGTTCCTAATGACATTCATCATAACATGCCCTTGGTTTTGGGTAGTATATAGCATAATTACCATTCCCCTTACACTTGTTGCATTGAATCCTCGGAGGTGCATTCTATACAAATTTTTTTCTATCATCATTTTGATCTAAATTATTCCCATCACATCAACAATAAAATGCATTATATCCTTCCCTTCCACACAAAATACATATATTAAGCTCCTTAAGGAAATTTCCTCCATGATTCCTCCCACACATAGATCAAAAAGAAAATAACATCTTCTTTTCATCATGGTTTTTAGATTTTCCTTCAAACTCCGCCATCCTATTCTTGTCAAAATCATGAGATTAATGCATGAATCCAACATTCATTTCAACCATGCTTGAACAAAACACAATATATTCATAAATACTAAATTCTATTATGGAAAACACACTTATAATACATGGATTTATTCAACTAAGGACATATCATCTTTACTTTTAGGTAGGATGATAATTCCAGAATCGTTCCCCACAATTCTCATTAAATTAGCATCGTAGGTATTGACAGATTCATCATCCCTTTTTCAAAAATGCAAGGAACTAATTATAAACCATGGTATGATGAATAATAGAAAAGTACTTTTTTTAAAAAAATTATTTAACTTGTCCCATTCTATCGAATCAATCTTATCTTACCTCCTCTTATTCCTTATTAGAGTCTATCAGTAATATGCTTTGCCTTCTAACCGATAAATATCTAGAATGAATTTATCATGATACAAATAGTATATAATAGAGAATATAATTCTATTAGTAATGATTCATTTTTCAGAAACATGTTCATTAGAATACCCTTTTAGAGAATGTGGAATTTTCCTCATGAAAGACTCAATAGAATTTTTCCCTCCTTTGTTCATTTGAAATTCCACCATGACTCACACCGTGGTAAAGTAGTGTGAGTATAATAATGAGGTTATTCCTTCTATCTCCAATTTAATTTAGTTTATTAGAAGTATAATAATCTAATTTTCCCTCATAATAACCATTAAAGACATTTATTCAGGTTCTAACCATTGACTGAATTAAAAATCATATATTAAGAAATATTTACCATAATGAGGAAGCACATAATCTTGAAAAATCACCTATAAGATGTCTAACATATGACACCTTCATTAATCTATGACTCCTTAGGTTTATCCATGGTTATTCATCGACAATTTTTATTTAAATACATCATAATGGTTAATGAAGTGTTTTTAAATTCCCAAAGCATATCCCCTGGGAGTGTCAAAATAGGTGTGAAGAAAGGCCAATTTTCATGTACCAGATTACCCCAAGTTAGTCACAAAACTTCATGTCAGAGTCGTTACCTATAGGTACATATGTACCAAAGACACATCCATTGTAGTATCAAAACATGGATTTATTTCATAAAATCCAATCACTCTATCTACCACCAAAATTCAAGAACGTTTTCCTATACATTCCTTTATCCTTAAACATACCCATTGACATCTGTGTAGGGTTATCACAAAGGTTATCTCATCCTATAATACAATGGATAACTATAGAATTTCTATGGTAACAAATATAGTGACCCTTGAATTTCATACAAAAAAATTACATAAATTTTGTGGAATACTTAATATTCTACAAATAGAAGCCCAAATAATGTAATTGGTCTAGTGCCTTGGAAACGTGGAAACATAAACCCCAGTACATAAATGAGCTACATCATCTCCCAATGGGTTCTTCATGAATGAAACCCATCTAAGACACCTCAATATTGATAAATATCATTATAACATGGGTTAAAAGAAACATGAAAAGGGGTGATATCAGATTCTCAATATGGGTAAACAAGGGAGACATGTAAGCATAAACATGTTCATTAGGGTCTGAGAATGTGATCATGAAAATATAATATCATACCCTACATATAATAGATCCTAATTTGAATCATGAAATATATATGGGATGTTCATTAAACATGAATCATACTGAAATAAAATGAATAATCCATGAAAACATAACATTGGGATAAAACAAGGAATTGTGGTAGACCCATTAGTATATAATATGATTTCCACAGTATCCAAGGAATCACTACCATTACTATATTAGTATAATGGGTTAACTACCCATATGATCTCAATACTAGTGGTTCAGACCCATTTCTATCATAATAGCATGAGTTGAATACTTATTCCATCTTAATAGTAATTGTTCACTCCCATTTAAATCATAGTAGTAAAGGATCATTCCCGAGATGCCCATAGTTGATCTCATCATATATAAATATTTACCCAATGAATTGGAGGGAGATATAGGTCCCTCGCATCTCATAGTAAAATCATTAAAACATGTACTAAAAGAATATAAATATTATTATCATAACCCATGTAATGATATTGGTATTATAATAATGCAATCATATCATAACCTATGGGAAGATAGAGGATATACAATAATTTTACCATAAACATAACCTTTGAAAATAACAAGGTTTCAGAATCAAATAACCCTTGAATGAGAAATGAGTTTCATAAATATCATTCCATAAAAAATTAATCCTTTCAGAAAAATAATATGAATGGATAAATTGAATAATTTTTCCATAAAATAATGAGTAACAGTAATGGATGATATCTTAAATGGGAAAGAATTTCAAAATATCTTTAAAAACATATTTTTAGAAAAAATATCTTTTCTTCTTTAAAATATGTTTTTTATAACATCAAACCTTTTCAAGAAATTTTTCATTGAACATAGATTTGAAAAAGTATAAAGGAATCCTTGAAAAGAATAAAATTATTTAAAAATACTTTTTCATTGAATGTAATCTTTATTAGTCCTTTCAAAACATTTTTGACAACATTTTCAAATACATAGGTTTTTGATACACTATAATTCAGAACGAAGAGAGATAGATAGATAGTTTTTACATAAAAACATATCATATGTAACAATGAGTGGAAAACGTTTTACTAACACATGGAGATATCATTAATAAACATAGGACAAGTAAGCTGTTGAATATTCTTGAGAGAAGGATAAAAATATTTTATCAATGGAAAAATAAACATAAAAATTCTAAAAAAACTACAAGATAGTCACAATAAACTCGTATAACATGGTAACATGTAATAATACTCTCCGTGTAAGAATAAGAAATTATATGAATCTGAAAATATCATGAAAGTAAGTATATTCTAGATATATCATGTCAAATGGAATTACATACACCTCTAAAATGATTTTAGGTGAATAAAATAACATGAGTCTCAATGAAAGAATATTTAGAATAAAACTATTTACCAATTTGGTATCTTTGAAAAAATAATCCCCATCAATGAAGATTAGTAAAATGGATATGTTAATATAAATAAATGTAGTTACACGATTCATATAATACAATTGAGGATAGTACATACACCACAAAAAAGAGGTGCTACATGGATAATATCTCATGAGAATAAAAAATCAGATGAAATCCCCTTACCTTGTGTCTTGACTCTCTTCGAACACATATTGGATTCTTATATTTTAAATATTTGTTTATTATACATATTTTATAGTATAATATTCTAATTCATATATATGAATTGATTATGAACTTTTATTTCTCGTTTTTTAGCAACCCAATGTTAAGGTTTCAGTTCGAGAAATATTTTCTTTGTTCTTCAGATGTGTCTTAAACTATTAAATTGTTGGTCCTTATACTTATATCATGATTATAGACTTTAAATCATGATATAAATATCATGAATATCCAGTATATGTATATTATAATAATATATAGGATAATTATGTATGAAATGGAATACATCGTTCATGGATATGGTAAGTCGTACATACACATAAACATTGTTTATCTTTTAATTTTTGTATTGATATAAATACAGAAATTGACATAAAAGTTTTTACATATATAATATCCTTACAGTATAATTATAATGTAATATATATCATATAATTTTACTAAAATATCCTTAATACATTCATGGTAGTGTGTGAACGAATCACATCGCTTTAAGGGTGCGGTTGTCCACACTTCCTCAATCAAATTTATCATAATTACACAAAATGGAAAGAAAAAAAGATGGGTGTTGTAAAAGAAATAAAAATTATTAAATAAATAAAAAATATAATATATGATATATATATATATATAGTGATTCGATCACAATTACCACCCTGGGAGGTGGTAAAGTAGAGGTGAAAAATCACCATTTACTGAGGCGGTAGATCCTTGTACATGTAAAAGAAATGTTTGATATCCAATGGATGGAGATTTGTGTAAATGTTGGTATAAAACATTTAATAAAAACAACCTATTATATTTAGGATTATTTATCTTTCATAATAAAATGAAATAATGATGGTGAGGGGGTGAGGTGGAGAAGGAAAATAAATGAAAGGAGATTGAGAGAAGATGTTACCTCTTAATCTGGTAACTCCTTTTGGTATATGCCAAAAAGATACTTTGAGTTTCATTATACCCAAGTGAAGGATTCTAGAAGTAAGGTAGAAATGTTTGGAGATTATTTAATCAGATTTTTGGTGAGATAAGGTATTCTTATTATTGAGGAAGTGGGTATATTTGTTAGCCTTTTATAGGGAATGGAAAAGACACACTTGGAATTTTTGAAAACAATTTTGGAATACCCACGATTTTACATTAATAAGTCATAAAAAACAACCAAAATAAATAATTGAAGGATCATGGACGAAAAATGGCCAAAAAATTGGGTTTTTACAAGTGTATAAATCTTTTTGGGTCTTATATTTATGGTTTATTACTCTATTAGCCTATTTTTTCACATTACTGATGTAATTAATTTTAATCACATTCACTAATTTTTGTGGTCAAAAACAATGTTTACCTTATTAGAAATTATAAACAATGATTATTCAAAATATAGAATCCATTTCTCTAAATTATAATCATATAAGTGTAATTAATTACATTAAAATTAATCCTGCATTTGGGTCAACAATGCGGGTTTTCAAAGTAAAAATATTCAAAGGTTTACTAGGTTTTTATATCCAATTTCAATGTGAAATTGATTTCCATGGATAAAATTAGAGAAATTGATAAAAAATATTATATAATTAAACAATTAAAAAATTTAAAATATAAGTTAACCATATAAATAAATAAAATTATTAACTAGTTTTGATTTAAAATTCGGTATCATTCATTGTTCATCCAGAAATGAGGTTTTTCAGAAAATCCAAAAAATTCTCCCAAAGGTAATTTAAAAATTCTAAATTAAAAAAAATTTGTGAATTTAAATTTTGAAATTTTTCTAAAATTAATTGTATTTTTTTTGTATAAGAACATTAAAAAAGGTTTATTCAAGAAAATAGTATTTTTAAACATAGAAGGACATTATAAAAAATCATATATTTTATTGTAAATATGTTTTATTTAATGAAAAAATTTATAAAAGTTATTTGAGAAGTAGTCATTACTATTAAGATAAATACAATTAACTTTTAAGTAATCATTATCTCAATTATATAATTATAACAATAAAGTGGTGTTTCATTGAAACATATTTTTTTATGTAACATATTCCAACTGTGTGTTGAATGTATCATACTCTATGTCGGTGTTTCTGGTAACATACAAAAATTTTGTTTTATGTGAAATGATTTTTTGACATAGTGAATTGCAGGATATAAATAAAAATTTCTTTTATTCAAAAAATGGTGCATCGAAACTCGGGGTTTCAGAATTTTCATCCCATTGTAATATTCTATTTTCTCTTATCATTATACATTTAGATACCACTAAATAGCCATATTATTTGAAATTGATATGTTTATGACCTAAATTGTGTACCATTTATACATAGGGTATTTAAATATATAGTTATTTGATTATATGGGGAAATATTGATAAAACTATATTCCATCTTCAATACAGATATTTGTTAGAGAATGTTGATTATTAATTAAATCGTCTACCAAATATGAGGAATTATTTTGACAGGTGGTGACAGATTCAGAGTAGAATATATATAACCCATCGATGCGTCGATAATTTCTAATGACAAAAATCATTTTTATAAATTAAAATTTTTTATACGTGTTATTTTAAACAATCTTGTCAATGTTCTTGACAATATAAATTTTCAGGTGCCTTAAACATGATAATAAATAATTATGTTTTTCATGCATTTTTATTCAGAATTTATTATCCCTAATATTTTCATGATAAAAATGTGTATATATGCATGTAATTGTTCATTGATTGATTAAATTGAATCTATTTTTTTATTACCTTTCTATATTTATATATCGTGCTTAGAAATTTAAATGTCATGTGTTTTCAATTATGTAAGTTTCCATATTGTTTATGAACATCGTTATCAGTTTATTGATTACATGGCATGTGTTTTTAGTTATTTATCATCCCACAATGATTTTTTTTCATTGATACAGTATTCATTCCAGAATACATACCAATTAATGATCATTTTAGGCCACCCTTATTTTGTATTATTTCCTTAGGAATCTACATTGTGTATTAAGAATGATATGAAAGGATACTCTAAATAGAGAAAAGTCATTATCCTCAAACAATTTGGGTTGTATTTATTTATTCATTCTTAATAATAGACTCATGTATGTGTCCTGTATAAAAATAATATTAAACTATTATTTCATTTGTTTCATTATTTACTTGTATAACATCCAAATTTAATTGTAGAACGACACCAGACCTGAGCCTGGTTGGGTTAGGTGGCTAGGGTTCATATCAGAGTGAGTTAACTAGAATCCTATCAATCTGTTTTCAGAAAAACAAATATTATGGAACATAACCCTAGTATATACATTGAGTATTAACATAGAATAAAACATTTCTTCTTTAACTTAAGTGTTATGCATTCTATCAAATGATTATGATATTATTCTTGATCTTCATTTTTATATCTTTAAATAATATTTTTAGGTTTTATGTAATGGAAGTATACCATAATTGAGGACATTTTTGGTGATGTTTATGGAAATTATAGGATTTATATAAAAAGTTATATTAAAAATAATTCTTTTATATTTTATAAAAATATGGTAAAATTGTAATGATAATCATCAGGGTTGATATTCCAATAAGATTATTTGAAAATGTGAAAAAATTAATATGGTGTATATGAAACTGAGGAAAAATGGTTACTAAATGATTATATTTTGTGGATGTAAATTATCTTTATTTTTGAAATTGTATGATATTGATTTTATAATAGGGAATCTATATACCTATTGAAAAACCATCATGATCATTAAGTCCATGATAATTTAACCCATGACCTAAGGACTATAAGTGTTTAATGCTAACCAATGATCTACACAATTTCCTGGTTAAAATGTAATTTTTAGATAAAACATATGATTAATAAATATGAATGATGAACATGTAGTATTAACATTATAGGTTTATAGATTAATTTATTAATGATATTATCTTTATAGAGTAGTTATAGACAAATAGTAAGACATTTAACTCTTTTATGGTCCTTACTACCCTTTAAATGTGGCTTTTATTACTTCAACCATTGATGTTAATTTTTAGATATCCATTTAATGAACTAAAGGATAAATTGGAATTTTATCAAAGTGAAATAAGGAATAACATTTTTATAAAATAAAAATATATCAGTTATGTATATTTCCTTATATTATTCTGTAGTATAATAAATACAAATCATTAGAAAAATGATACAATAATCTTTTCTTAATACATTAAATGTTGTTGAAAATATGATCTTATAAATCATCAATGATTTAGGAAATTTAGACCCTCAAAATTCCATTGATCGTTAAAATGACGATGATTAATGGACTCAATCACAACCTATAAATATTTACATTTTTATTTTATGTACATATTATCACTTGTGTTTAATGACCTCCTATATTGAAATCAAGTTAAATGTTAATCTATGTGACTTTTTTACATCTCGTTATGTCTTTTCTAGAGGCTATTTTATAATCCCTTCCCATAGTGTGTAATTTCAACATAGAACATATCAAAAAATCTATTACCAATATTGAGTTTAAATTGTGAGGACACAATTTATTAAAGGTCGGGATAATGTAATAACCAGAAAATTATATAAGAGTATCACTTATTTGATATAATATAACCTCTCAAGGATTTGAGATATTTTCAAAATATTAAAAAATAATAATATATTATATATTTATAAATGCATGAAATTCTGAGATAACTTTAATCTCATGCAATAATAAGGATTTTCGATAAATTTCATTACTTGTAAGACATTGTATTAACAGAAAACAATATATTATAAAAATATTATTATTTAATATAAGAAGATATAAACTAGGGGTCAAATTGGTGGTTATTAAGAAGATTAAATAAGTAACTAGAATAAATATATTATATGTCCAATTAATTTTTTTGACAGTCATCTAATATATTTTCTAGACATAAATTAAGAGGAAACCCTATATTATACATAAAAACCAATTTTTTTTAAAGGAAATTGTACCACCATTTAATTAACCAGTATTAAATATTTTTATAAATTTTTAACTTTTTTTTGAAAAAAACTTAATTTTTAAATTATAAATACCAAAATTATATTAGGGTGAATTTTTAGTATTTTTCAGAGAAGATTCATTTGTTGATGAATAGTGAAAACATTAATTTTAATTAAAAAGAGTTCTTTTCTAAATTATTTATTTGGGAAAATAATATTATTTATTGTTTATAATGATAAAATATGTCTATTTTACTTATATTAATATAATTTCGGCGATTGAAATCAATTTAAAATTGAAATTACATACAAAAACATCTCAATCATCTAAACATTTTTATATTAAATCCCTCTTTATTGTCCTCTTTATGGGTTTAATATTTAATTAAATTCTACAAATTGATGTATTGGAATTTGAAAAAATATATTATATATTTTGAATTAGAATAATATGTAATTCCAACTATGTTCAACTTAGTTTTGGAAATATAATATTATGATAATCACCTAAAATTAATTACTGTGATTAAGGTGAAATTAATCTTAACAAGGGACTATACATTAAACATAAGATCCAAAATGACCGAGAAACATTTCAAAAACCTATTTTATGGATTTATGTAGACCATTTACTCTAATGGTTCTAATTGTTTCATTATTTTAGTAATTTTTTAAGGGATACCTCTCAATAATGTTTACCTTTTTATATTTAAAAACATTCTACTCACGCTCCCTTATAAAATGTAGTCATCTGTCCCACTTATTAAAACCAATAAAAATATTTTTTCCAATAAAAATATTCCCAAATAAGAATCAAAAATCCCTACCATAATCAAAGAAACCTCACATTTTGAGTAAATCTGACCAAGGATGTCTTTTTGTTTAAAAAAAAGGAGTTAGCTGAGTAAGAGGTAACGTTCTGTAATGATCACCTTAGATTTATTTACAAATCCACACCTTCAAATTATTTTTATATGATAATTATATAATAACCTCATAATAGTAAATATACTGAAATTTGTTATTTTAATATTTATGCATACAGTTTCAAACACATCTTTTAATATGGGACACACAATCATTATTTGTTTGTACGACAAACTACCACCTCACGAACTGATGTCATTAATTCTTCCATTTTACATGTATCATGGTTGGAAATAATGATGTATTTATATATTATATAAGATATATAATATATTTATTCTCTTTTAATTATTATATAAATCATTTCTTCATGATTTCTATTTTATGGTAATATGATAACATCATTTGTGGATGTGAGGACTAACACCCCCTCAGAGCGATATAATTAGTTCACATTAAAAATGAAATGACTAATTGATTATATAATTAATATTTGTGATATATATAATATAATTAAAATATTTAAATTATAGTATACATATAATCTATGTAATTTTCATTATTTTAAATATGACAAAAATGGAATTAGTTTTCGTGGTTATGTACGACCTACCGTCACCATGAATGGTTCATTCCATTTACATATTAAAAAATTATGTTTTATTATAAATAAATATGTACTAAATATAGATGATCATAAAATAATTGTTTAATCAATTCATGTTATTATAACATGATCGATGTGATAAGAACAAAAATAACAAGTAAAAGTATACTTGAGAAACTAAGCAATTAACACCCAAAATAGTGAAGACAATGAATAATTGTCAACAAATAGGTAATAAAATACTATAAGAAGTAAATATATGGTTTTATAAATATGATTATTGTTATGTTATATGTTTTTAACATGTTTTAAACCACAATAAATTAGGGTAAAGACCTGGAAACTAAAAGAAGCAAAAGTTAATGGATTATTGTCTATCTTTTTTCCTCATAAGGCATAAAACATTTTGACCACTTATTTATTTTTTGTGGTGTATATAATTCCCCTATATTATTTTATATCATGAATAAATTTATATTCATTCTACTTAATTTTTATTGGATTTTATTTATTTCATAGGGAATTTAATTAGGAATTTACCAACTCACAAGGAACTTCGTCTAAATTTCTATTCAGTAAGGTAAGAATTATTTTTTCACCTAATTTGTTATATATGGTGTTAATACATCCACTATGAAATGAAATATAGTTTATTATTAATTATTAATGTTATTTAGTGTTTTAATTATAATTATTTCATCTAATCATACTTTAACATAAAATTACCATGTGGTAAAGAAATTTCGTAACTCAATTACATTCTATTGGGGGTATATTACTTATTCATTGCAATTAATATTATATTATTATGTGTATAATTAATTTTACTATCTATTGATTTATTTAAAATTAATATATATGAAAATAAATTTGATATACATAATCAGTTCACATATCAATTTTCACTTCCACATCATTGTTTTTAAGGGTTTTTTCATAATATCATTCCAATTGAGATTGTTTATTATTGGATGTCCTTTAGATAATTATATGATTATTTTTCAATAAAAACATAATTTTAATATAATTTATTTATTAATTACCTTTTAATGGACTAATAATATATTTTCACTCTATGGTACTCAATATTTTATAGAAATTGTTTTTTCGGAAAATCGACATCATTTCACTCTATAGTTGGAGAACATGTTTAATATAAAACCCCTATTTTATAAACGTTTTCTCAATTTTATAACATTCATAAAAGATATATTGAATAGATTATTAAATTTGTTATATCAAAAATTTCTTAAAAGGAATATTCTCATCCCTTTCAAAATAGTAAACATTTTTAACCTTTTTTACCTTACAAAAGGAATGATGTTTTTACCATGTATAACATATACATAATTACATGTCATCACTTCATTGAGGATTCTTAGTAAATTATAAAAGGTTTATTTTAAAATAATTTTTTGAAATGTGATTTTCAAATAAGAGGGTTTCAAAATGATTTCAAAATTAAAATGTTATTTTACTCAAGAATATTTTAGAAGATATTTTTATTTTATTTCCATTCAAAAAAGAAAAAAAATTTTACACCAATTAGGATATATTGTATTTATACCATCATTATTATTTATATGGATGGTTTTAATCTCTTTTACCAAGGATACTATTAAGATTCTATTAATTTATTCCTTTTAGTCCCCTTGAATTAATATAATACCTATGATAATTAGACATTAAATTTACATTAAAAATATATATTATTTATCATTGATATTTATATTTCCTAAATTTTGTACCATTTCTACATATGGTAGTTACATTGATAGATGAGACATCAACATGTTATTAAATTGATTATTAAATAATCAAAATTCTATGGATATGTAGTGATAGGTGGGGATAGAACATTTATATCTTCTTGATGCATCAACATGTTCTCATTAGACATATTATTTTTTCAATTTAAATGGATTTATACCTATGGTTATAAATAGTCTTGTGAAAGGACATAACAATATAAGTTTTCATGTGCCTCAAACATGAAATACAATAATTAAATATTTCCATAATATTTATTTAGTATTTATAATCCTTGATATTTCCACTATTAAAATTTATATAGATGAATTTCATTCCCATTTCTTGATTAAATTTCATGAGGTTTTACTTTCTTACCTTTCAATATTGATTAGGAAATATCTAGTTACTTAAATTGCATGTGTTTTTTTATTTACTATTCCATACTGTTTATGCAATTTCTTATTATTTTATAAGTTACATGGTTTGAGTGTTCAGTTAATTACCATTCCGTGATTACTATTCACATTGATTCATTATTTCTTCCTCTTTACATAACTTATACTGAAAATTTTACCTCACCATATTTTTGATTATTTTACCCTAGAACACAATAATAATCCTAATAATGATATGAAAGGATATGATAAATGTGATAAATTTATTATCCACAAAAATAAATATAATGTAATTTTTGTATTCATTTGTAACAAAATTCTCATATATGTTTCTATTTTAAAAAGGCTACTAAATTTTTCAGTCCTATGGCTATGATTTAAATGTATTATCACCCAATGAAATTGAAGCATGAAACTTGGTCTGAGATTTCTGGGGTGGGGTCCCTATAGATTGAATAACTCATAAATTTTATAATATATAAGCTAATTGATGAATAATTGGGAGATTCCTAAAGGAAAATATTATGAAACTAAATAAATCGATATATATATATATATATATATATATATATATTTAATTTATTAGGGTCTATCAATGATAATTTAATATCAATAGGTCTCTTCTTTTCCCTCATTCAACATAATATATACTAAAATATGAAAGATAGATGAAGTATCATTATCAAGAAGAATGTGTTTTATATCTACATGTGGATACACAATATATGATAGATTGCTGATGTCGATTCTAAGGTATCTTCATCAAACGACAATGAAAAAGATATTAGTAGAGCGTTAAATGAGGAAAAATATGAAATGTTTATTCATGTTTTATTTACGTTGTTTTAAATTAACATATATGGTAGATCTTGTGAATAAAGATTATAATTTACTCCATTGTGATTATTATGTGTTAATAAATCCTTATTACTCTAAAATAAAACATATATAAACTTTTAGGAATATATAGGGACCACCTACTGAGTACTAGTGAGTGCCTTCTCATCTAATTCCACAACTTGATTTTTCTAGAGGATAAAGTAATATGGAATTTATTAAAATTCAACAAAAATAGAAATTTTAGTATAAATTTTTTGAAATGATAAAAATTATATTACTAGACATATTATATGAGAAATGATAAGCCACCACATACCCTAGGGATGGACTATAAGAATAATGTACCAAAAAATGGGTAGAACCCCCTTGGAAGATTAATATAATTATAGCAATGAGTTATTGGTAATAATCTATACTACTAGGAATCAAATTTTGTTCTCAATATTTAAAAACTAAATAACCCATTAATTTAATTAAATAAATTTATTTATAGGTTAATGTTTATCTAGTTAGATTCTCTATGTACATGGAACCCCATTCTTTATCCACTATAGGGTCACTGTAAACCCTGACATGTCTAAGGAATTACATCCCTTGGTCATCTTCCACCAGATCTATAGTACTATCCACTGTGTATCCAATACATTCCTTCCTTAATGGAACATGCATAAAACATGGTCTATCCCCATGGAACCAAAATCACGAACTCTTTTTTAAAAATCAAATATTTCAAATTGGAATAATTAGACATGATTGGTGTGTTTTTAGACAAAAAAAACACCTAAACACCGTATTTATTAGAACCACCTAAATAACGAAAAAATCATACATGAGTAGTCTAGTTCCTCAATAGTAAATAACATTAGACAGAACCCATATTTCATTTTCATACCGCCCATAAATATAAAATAATTTAATGAAAGGATCCATAAACTATTGATAAACATTATAAATAGTCTAAGAATGTCTAAATATAACTTATGTTACTCTCCACTATAGGAATGAACAACCCAATCAAACAATTTAAAAAAATCATGACATGATTAAGTTTCTACATCTGACTATTATCCTTGATTCCACACTCTCTATTCACCAAAAGGGCACCCACCACAGATAGTACATGATGCTTAATCCTTGACCATGATCTGGTAGGTTCTTCCTAAATAACACACACATTTCACAATTATATATTATGAAAAATTTATAATAACACCATTTATACCTACAAATAACTATAAATGGCTCTACATAATTCCCACAAAGGATTAGCAAAGACATTATTTAATTGGCTTGAACCCCATTATCTATATTTCTATCAAGAATGTAGGGTCACACTCTATGTCATACATTACCCCTTCTATAAAAAACATTAATCTCTATCATAGCATGATCAAATGAATAAACTCTATCTACTACAGTGACTCACTACGCCCGTTCCTACCATAAATACAAGAATAAAATCAAATACACAACATTACTGTAAATGTGAGAACATCCTAAAATATTTCTGTACATGTACCCTTTCCTACAATAATTAATCCTTTTGTGAAGTTAATAACATCAAGCATGAATTTTCAAAGGATTTTGTCATAAAAAACACCTAGAAGATAAACAACACTATATAGTAAAAGGTGGTCATATTATCTGACCTCCCAACAAGGACTTTTCTCTATGGGGGAGAAACTTGGGAAGAGTAATTGGGAAGAATTTGGAAAATCTTCATAACATCATTTATAATATTCATAAATTTTATTTATTCATTCAGGGGTGATGATACTTCTCATTTGGCCAGTTTACTCTTCATAAGGGTAACATTAATATTCCAAATGGATATGTTACTCTTCACTAAAAAATTATTTGAAGGGATCAGAATCAAGATATCTTATTTACCACAATAATGTATGATCTATTTATGAAATTCTATTCACCAGATCGAAAAAATTATGTTTCACACTAATTCAACAATAGTGGCGAGAAGGCGGTTAAAAGGAGTGTTCAAAAGTAAAATAATAATTTTTTTCTAATTTCAACATAAAAAATATTTCAATAATATAAATTGGATTAATATATTTATAATAGATCTATTTTTATATTCATTATAAAATAAAGGTATAATAATTATTTAAAAAATTTTACTTTTTTAACCATAATGCACAATTTTCTCTATTAAAAAATATGGAACATCTCATAAAAAAAGTGGATATTTACCAAAAGATAGTTTTTGAAAAGATGATTTTTATTTTAAAAAATATTTTTTATTTCATTATTAATATGTTTTATTTTTCTAAAATAATTATAAATAACATTTAATTATTGTTATATCTTATAATATTAGTGTGTTTAATGGCTATTTTATAACTATTATAATAACAAAGTGTTGTTTCATAGAGGCTTAGTGTTACGTGTATTAAGTCATACACTAAATTTATGTGTATATCATTAGGGTTTTACATTTTATATGTGTATAACATACTTTATTAGTGTATATGTGGGTTTTGACTTCCTCCCAAATAGGTTTCACCCCCTCATTCTTGTTGCAACAAAAAATGAAAATGTATCTATAAAGGAAAAAAATATGTTCAATTAAAAACATCACTCTTATCCATTATTGGTCTCATCTTCCATCTTGAATATATCGTGATTCACAAAACCACTAGGCCATCAAGAAAATTTATCATCATTTCCAATGCACTATTTTCAATCTAAAAGCGGCTATATAAAATAAACATTTGTTTCCTACCTCTACTATCTCATCCAATTAATCAAAAAATGAAACAATATCAATGGGCCTCTCCCCACCATTCTTCACCAATTCTACCATATCTACATGTAACGGGGGAATTAATTCCCACAAATCAATGCCTTACAAGTGAGGCTTAAAAACACCACCATTAACTATAACAATGTTAATAACCCTAGATTCATGGTCCTACCTACTAGACTCATATGACACATTATATTTCAAAACTCTTCATGGAATATACACCACTAAACTTAAACACTCTCAGTGATCCTATTTATATTAGCATCTTATTTCTACCAAAATTCATGACACACCACTTATATCACATTAATTAGTTTGAACCACTATGAATCCACCCATACTCTAACCCCCTATGTTTCACCATGTACTATCAACACTCAATGTCATGTTGTAATTACATTCTAATCCAATGGTCTATAAAAACCCTGGTCCTACCATTGTAAACATAGGTGAACAAGTTCTTTTAAGCCCAACCATATATTACTTATATAGGAATTCACATCGATCGGTACTAATGAGTTACAATTAAACATGAATGGACTTCCTTTTATCCATTGAAATTTTACTTATATGAAAAGTTAATTTTGTGCAATAATAACCATCCCAAAGAAATTAACCTTGATCAATACTTTATATTGATTAGTGATAACAATGGTATCCTTCAGAAAAACTGAGACATTGATTAACTAAAAATCATAGGCAAATTTTTTAGGGAACAATGACATTATAATAATCCATAAAAGGTTTCAGTGTGGGTAAAAACCAATGATAATTCATCTCGATACAAATATCTTGATATTTTGTGATGACACTACAATTAACTAACAATGTCTATATGAAATAGATATTGTGTTTTGTTAAACAAAATTCCACTAAGATAAATGGATCACACACCATGGGCTGTTTTTTACTCTATAATTAACTATACCTATATAATAGATTCTCACATTAGATTCTTACATGAAAATTAACGCTAAATAGTGACCTAACATGGTACACTAAAAAACCCATCTATATAAGGACTATATAATCATCATCATCATCATCCTTTTCTCCATATCCATAAATTTTATGGGGTTTACACCACTATCTCAAATGATATTCCATCAAAATTACACCCACATAGGGGTTCACATGAATTTAATTTCATCATGTAATCATATTTAGAAACGTAGTTCATGTTTTTACAATAAATCCACCTATTACTCAATAATTATTATGAGTCCTTCGTCATTGTTATAATGTCAGACTAGAAGGATATATGTCATGTGAAACAAACATGATCCACCTGATACATTTAACACATCAAATTGATATGACCATGACTAAAATCCATATTAATTAAATGACCTAATAAACTTGTTTGCCACATTGTTTCAAAAAAATTTATCTTTAAAAAAAATCGCATAACATTAACACCATACCATTGATACATGGAAATCCATCATAAATGATGTTTGTGAAATATAAGACCAAGTTTCATAAGAATTTCCAATACATTCTTATCTAAATTATCCACCAGTTCCCAAAAATAGGGAAATGCAGACTCATTCGCTATGATAACATTCTGTAACATTCAAACTAGATTTATTGTGACTAGGCCAAAAGTTAACATGACCTCTAATCTATTTAACCACAAGTTAGAGGCTTCTAACAAGTAGAAAAGGTATGATTTTTAATCTTCGGTAAACATTACCCCTAATAATAGTATCAAATATCAAATAAATAATAAAATATATACTAATTTTACAATCATAGTATTTAGAATCCAAAAAACACAAAACATTAAGAATATATGTAAAAGAATGATACTCAACATTCACAATTAGAATAAATACATGGATCACCCACTTGGATGATAACATACATGATTGAAAATTATAAAATAAAAGAGGCATAAAAACATAAAACCTCACCTCATCGTGGTGTCTAGACTCATATCGAGTTATCTCACCCAATGATAAATCATAAGACTCATCTGAACCTATACATGAAATAGGCGAGGGATACTCAGTTACCAATGTACCATATACACCATACTATGTTGTTAGTACAACTCATTAAGACACCAAAAATATCATAAAATACCCAACTATTTAATATTAGGGTTCCTTCATGTGATAATCGTAGAAAAAATTGAACTAGAAATACATAACTGTGTAAACATAACATAAAATAAAAAATTTTAAAAATAGTTAAATGGAATCTATATACAGATATGTTACATGCTTTCCAAGACTCCATGAACTCATGAGAATACCTTCCACATATTTACGTCAGTATGGATGTTAATGTGGTTGTAGTATATTTTCACCACACATCACAAGAGGTTTTAACATCCCTAGAGTAGGATGGAACCATATTTCAGTCAATATGTGTTCATACATTGTGGAAACAATGTAAGCCCCACCTGGAAGATGGTCATTATTAGAAAAACCACACACCCCACCCAGGCAGTGTCCTTTAACTCTTGACTATGGTAAATCCAACCTAACATGTTTGAAATAATTTTTTAATTACATCCCCTGTGAATTTTATTCTATAAAATTCGCATATAGCTAATGAATTCATAGTTATAATTCATATACTATTTGATCATATTTAACATGT
The DNA here is from genome assembly GCA_963277665.1 of Viscum album. Taxonomy (NCBI): domain Eukaryota; kingdom Viridiplantae; phylum Streptophyta; class Magnoliopsida; order Santalales; family Viscaceae; genus Viscum; species Viscum album. Next base: position 1,738,885,483 of record OY728151.1, read on the forward strand.
TACTAACCCAAAAAATACCATCAATTGGTCCATAGCCTATATCCCTTGTCATTTCATCATGACCCCCTCGATGGGTCCATCTAACAAATCCTATGTTACATTTTTCTAGGGAAACCAATATACTCAAGAAGAATATTCTATGATCATCATCATTCAAGTTTGCTATGATTAATATAGATAATATTTCAATGATGTCATGGAATTTATATACCTATTTCATATTTAAAAATAGTATTTTAGTTGTTGTCTCACATGGGTCATAAATGTAGTTAACATACTCTATATAATACATGGAACCATAGGGTCTGACATCTATAAAATTCTATTGAAGATGGTGAGGTTGAAACACTATTTTCAAATACACAATGGGATTATCCACTCCATGATTCCCATAAAAATTATATATATTAATCATAGAGAACATTCCTATTGATGATCACCAAATAATCATCTTGAATATACTAGATTACATGGATACTATAGAACATCAATATATTGTGCGTTCTCACCTCCCCTGGATGACATGTGATTCCTACATGATTGAAATAATGATAGAACAAATTTTGTCATGCCTTAGAAGGAAATAATTTAAAAATCCCATGAAAACATAAAATACACACTATATTATGAAATCACCAATCCTAAATATCAAAAAACCAATGAACAATCCAGAATCCTTTTAATTTGGGAATCCCAAATACATAACTTTGATACTAAACTATATCAGGTTTGTTTCCATGTTTCTTCATTCCAAAATATCTAGTCTACCGTCCTAAATAAAAAATCAACAACCTTTATTTATAAAATTTTTAATAATATTCCTCTGAAGAGGACCTCATTGACATGAAATATGTCACACCACTTAACCTCAGTTTAACCTCTCTGTAACTAGTGGTTTTAGACTAGCATCAAGGGTATATTGGTGATAGTGGTGAGACTATAACCTTATATCATATTATCAACTAATATAAAAAATAACCATATTTTATAGAAAATAATAAATCAATATAATATTTTAATTGTGTAGAAAGTCATTTGTTTAATGGTTGGGGCCGAAGCCTCATTTATTATTAAATCAAAGCAAAGACCTATCTAACTTGGTAGAGAGAGACCCATTACATAGCCTGAAGTCCCGGTGGGAATTTAACCAATTACATGACCCATAGGGACAATTGTTTTTTTCCAAAGGACCATTTTGTGAATAATATTTCTACAATACCACTCTGCTATAGTACCGCATAGTACCCGCTGCTGCTACAGTACTTTGCAGTAGCTACAATAACCTGCTGCCCCTACAGTTTTTGTCGTTGCTATAGTGCCTCCACTGCTGCAGTACGCTACAGAACTGCTAAAATAACATGAGTATAAACCAAATCCATATAAAAACCACTAATGTCCCATATATACATCTAATCCATATCTGAACACTATGAGTTAGTATTTTCGGATTTCTCATTTCTAAATTCGTGGGACATAGAGACTACATAAACTTTGGGGAGCCGATACAGGGCATTATTATAACTTAATAGTTTACCACTTCCAGTTTCCCTAAATTTTTTATTTAATTCATGTCCATAATTTATATTAAATTTTATCAAGGAAATAAAATATTTAAACCCCACTTTATCATAGAGTACTTCGTGACCAAACCATATGACACCCTTCCTATAAATACAATAGAATATACTTGTGACTTCAACAATTAAATTGGTATTTTAGTTTTAGTTCTTGATTTTTTAGAGATTTTTATAGTCTTGAAAGGGTTTTATAGGTTTCATATATTGTCTTATCAAAATGGTTTTCAAGTGGAGTGTTTTTACTCGTTTTAATACATCTATTAAATTTCTGGTGGAACCCAACAAAAATTTCGATGGGGTTGAATGATGATACATCCTATAACACAGTAGTGGAGAAAAGTTTTTATCATAGTGTATTTTATTTTTAATCTAATCTAATAAGTGAAATCATTTTAATAAATTTGTTAAATAAATTTTTAATACAATTATTTTAAATGAAACTAAAAATTACATCAAAATTCATTAATGTAATAGCTAATATTAAGAAACCCCCCACATAAAAAATAAAGGGATTTTCCATTTTTTATATATAATCCAATGTGAATATTGATTTTATAAGTTAGTTGTATAAATTAAAATAGGTAGAAAATAAATTTTTTGTAAATTAAATTAAAATACAGCACAAACCGACAATGAAATAAAACATTCATCAAAAAATTAATAAATAATAGTAAAGAATCAAAATCACCAAAAAAATATAACAATAATTTATATTACAAAATTATTAAAAGGACAATAACATTACAACTTCAAACTAAAATTCTGAAATATACATAAAAATATTAATATATAATATAAAATTCTGTCAAAATTTATAGAATAATTATCCTTCGCTATTATAAGATGATTTAGATCATTCCCTTTATAAGGGTGAGGATCAAAGAAAAATTATATATTAAAAAGGGAATTCCCCCATATTATTATTGATATTTATAAAATTTGTTGTTATCATCTTGATACTATATAGAGAATATTTTCTTAAATATGATGGGAGTGTTTTTGAAAAGCATGAAGGTTGCTGAAATTTAGTTTTATGGTGTTATATTTTTTTATGAATGAGTTTGGAATAAAACGTCTATCAATAAAAATGGGAAACTAAAATATTCATAAGTGTTAAAAAAGCCTTCAAAAGGTTTGGAAATTATTCCAAAATGATTCAAAAATATTTCATATGGTTGGGTTAATTTTTATTCATGTTGAGTTTTATCCTCATAATGATTATACATACCATCATTGTTCTCCAAGGTTTTTTTTGTTTTCGAAACTGATAAGGTTTCATCATACATTGTAATGTTTATCATGTTCATACAGTTTCTTCATGAGGGTTCCTATTGATTCTTAATGTTTAGTGACATAATATTAATTTGACAATGAAATATTGTTTGGTTTATTCGATGGATTATTTCAAGGAAAAATTTCATGGTAATTTTGATAGAATACGTTTTTATGTTTTAGACATACCATTATAAGGTTGATCCTATTAATTATTAATAATGACATAAAATATCATATGGTTTATACAAGTTCATGAAATTTTTTGACTAACCTTATGGGATATTTTTAGGTTATATCATTCTAAAAATTTATTTGAATTTATAGAATTACCTTTAGAAAAATAAAAATTAATGGGAGGATAAAAAGGCATAACTTCTTAGATTAAAAAACTATAAATGAGTTATAATTCAATTAAAATTATGAATCTATGATTCAATTATCCAGATGAACATGATAAAATATTAGAACATTTGAATGAGGGAGATACAAATAGAAACCCAATCAACATAGGAAGAATCTTCAGATATTAAATCTAGTATATAAATTGGAAGATGCTATGTTTTTATTCAGTTCCTAAATACAATATTATTCAGTCTATAAAAAAATAGGGTATTGTTGACTATTTAATTTTTTCAATAGGATAAGATATCTAGTTTTACCTCTTAGTGAGGAACGTCTGTACAACTATATGTAGTTTGGATAAAATTAAATCCGAGGCCTCTCCAATTGAAAAAATATTATATCTCTACTGGGTATTTTTTCTGCATAATTTTTTTTGTTTAGTGTTTTAAAATACATTTACCAGACCATGTTTCCATAAGAGTTTTTGGTTCTATGAAACAAAAAAAATATAAGGGTAGTTTTATTATATGTATTAGTGGATATATTTGATAGATCCATGTGATAATGTTTGGTGAGTGAGACACAAAATATTGTTCAATGGAATTGAATCATTTGATCTCTATTTGTATCTATTGATAGTATCAAAACATGAAAAGTAAAAATTTACGTTATATTGAAATTTCTCAAAATATAAATTAATCAACCAATATAAAAAAGCTCTTATCAATGAGGCATAATATTGAGATTGAAAAATAAGGGAGAAAAAATCATAGTAAGTGTTTATTTTTGAATATTTTAATGTTGTATAATGATTGGAAGAAGAAGAAAAAATGGAGATCCTAAAGATGAGTTGGGGTAAATATTAAAAAATATTATACAAAACATATATAATAGTGTATAGATAAATAGAAATGTATATAACCTCATTGGGTTATAATGAAGTGATCTAGAGTAGTCCATAAACTAAATTCTTTAAAAACATCTAGGTAGTGTTTCTTGAAGAAGTGATAAGGATTTTTTTATATATTTCATCTACTATATCGAAGAGGAAGATATTTAATATGTGGATATAAAACCTCTATGCATTTAATGAATTTATCAGGTGGTAGTTCTTTTATTATAACCATTAAAAGAGTGTATAACCTATGATCTGTAGTAAATATTATAACAATCACGGGTTATCAGATTAAACATGAAAGAAAAACTTTTAAATGATAATAATATTATACTAGAAAATATATATAAGAGGATAAAGCTAGATGCAACAATGATTTATATCTTACATTGTATATAAACCTTGTAAAATCATTGTGTTGACCTTTTTATATTTATTTTTATATTTTTCATTCAAGTTAGTCTATAATTATTAATTTGATATAATCAATTCCTAAATTTTCTCAGGGTTTAGTTTATATTGTAGGGGAAATTGAAAAAATATAGGCTATACTAATTCACGACCTATTAGTATAGACATCAAATCTATAGTAAGACACAAATATTTTCCAAGACTATGTTTCTCTTATATATATATTTTTAAATATGGAAAATTGAAATTTTATCTTTTGAATGAGAGTTCATACTTTTGAAAGAAAACATTTCTATAGTTTAAAAATAGAATGTTGCAATACTTGTGGTTAATGGGTCATGATGTTCTTAATGAAATTATAGTTGGATTTAGTCTTATAATAAAAGCTAAAAATATTAATTTTCTTATAAGATAATTCATTAAGATGATAATAAGGCTAGTAATTAAATTATTAAATCCCTATTTGAAAATGTTGTCACAAAATAGATTAGATAAAAACATACTAATTATTCATGTGATAAAAATTAAATAGGATGTGAAGTAATTGTAAATATCATAGAGGAAAAGTTATAGATTTGTAGAAGAACATTTCAAGTTATAAAGTAACATGAGTAATATTCCATAGATTAGTAATTCTCTAGAATTATAGAGGTTGTGATAAATATAATACATTTTGGGGAAACTGGATGATTATTTTTTTGTGATAAAACAGATGTGGAACATTCCATGTGTACTTGATCTATAAATATATTCTCAAAATGTGATTGGTGGGGGAATTTATTTGATTAACTACATGATATCCTCATTACATAAATAATGATATAAACAAAAATATTTAAAAATAATATTAAAGAAAACATCGATTTTGAGGTCAGGAAGAAGCTCGTGTTAATTGAAGAAAAATCTGAAACATTTAGTGACTTTGGTACTGACAATATGGGTAATTATAATAAGAAAATAATGAATATTTTCTCTATAAATACTATAAAATTCAATTTTAAATATATTGGTAAACTATAATTTAATAGAATCAAATATAAAGGCATTAAAATCTGTAAATTAAATTTCTCAAATATTATAATATATGAAGTTGAAGAAAATGAACTTGATGAAAAATATCAAAATAAGTATTGGGAGAAAATATTTAATTAGTAAAATCATATGTTGAGGGAAAGAAAATATTCTGTTGATGGAAAATAATTAATTTTATGATCAATGGAGATGAAGAAAATATATCCTATCTCCTAAAAAATAGGATGATTTTCTTAATAAAACAACAAGAATAATGGAATATTTAGAGGAGTATGAGTGTTCCTCAAGTAGTGATCCAGAAGGAGGTGAATAAATATAACTGGAACATTTGATAATACATAAATTAGAATAATTCAATAAGAAAATAAAAATAAAATGACGAATAATTAAATTTTAAATAATATTGATGGGATGAATTTGAAATAGACAATGAATGTCACTAAAAATGACTTAACTCATGAATGTTCTCCGGATATTTATCCTGATGTATTAAAAACCCATAAGAGTCAAGAAATGTCACAATGAAAATATTATTTTTAATTATTCCAAAATAAGCAACCTAAAATAAATAATTTATAAAACTAGACATGAGTCAAATTACGTGAATGAGTAAATATGAATATATATTGAAGTCAATGACAGATCATCAATAATTGATGGGATTCCATGAATATCAAATCTTATTAAAAAACTACTAGAAATTAAAAAAAATATTAATTAGTTTGTGCTAAATGTTTTATTCAAAAATAAAATTATTTATACAATGGGGTTGAAAATATAATGAGCAAAAAAGATATACTCTAATGTAAGAGAGAATAATTCATGAAATATAAAACTAATTAAATAATAATAAGGATCACGGAAGATGATGATAATACAGACTAGAATCTAGAATGATCTTTTATAAATAGAACTAGATCTATATTAGATGACTAAAATTTAGTTGCTATAATTCGTGGTGTTTAATATTTATCTTGAAATCATATACTTTTTAGTACGCCGTGTATTTATCTAGAAGAGGACATGAATCAGGGGGAAACTTTTATGTAAAAATTATTTAATATCTAATGTGGAACTATATGTTAATATTAGTATCTAAATTATAACTACCCAAACTAGGATTAAAATTTTAAATGATTGAATATGGTATATTTAAGTTGTTAGAAACTAGGACGATATGATAAATTGAATATGGAAAATATCCATGGGTAGTTCTCTTAAAAATAAAAGTGGAAATAATTTCCTAAAATTAGTCATGAATAGAATTAATTAATAGCATATTTCATGTTAAAGGAAATTAAATAGATGATAAAAATTGATCCATGAGTGTGGGTGTTATTCGTACATGACAGACGAAACCAAAATATTGAGAAATATAGAGGCTCACTAAGGATGAGAAATTATATTAATAAATGATATCTCCTTAAAAATAAATGTTGTTCATACTACTGATATTGATTAAAAACGACTAAGAAACACAAATATATTATCTAAAATATAATTTTAGTAGTTTCACCCAACTGTGTGAGGAATGAATTTATGTTTTTTCAAAAATGACTCATTAATCCTCAAATTTTCAAAGGATATAAAATTTATTAAAAGAGGTCACTAGTGTAAAAATGGTTTTTGAGATTTCTTTGTTGTTGTTGTTAACATTGGTTACCATGCAGCCATATTGTTGGTGGTGTTGTTAATTAGTTTTTCACATTATCTTTTATTAATGGACATATTATTCATAATTATATATATGTTTGTTTTAAAAACTTATAGACCACACATAAACTAAATTATTAGATATGTTATTTCGTAACATGTTCTGTACAAATTCCATGAAAAATAATTTATCATGACAGTAATTTCAAATAATTGTCCCCATAAATTCTTTTTTTTGATGGCTAAAAAATATCATGACTAAAAACATGTCATATTTTTTATATCAGCTATAAAATAAGAGACATGAAAAATAATTTCTTATATAATTGAATAATTAAATATATTCTTAATAGTAAATTAATAGAAGAATAAATAATAAAAGGATCACAACAACTTAAAATAATAATCAAATATTAAAATCACTATAACATTAGAATTTTCTATTTCTGGTTCACAGTATAAATTAAATTAAACTATTATTCAATAAAACCATTTAATTATTCCATAAACTCTAATTATAAGTGATTTAGAACATATGCATTAAAAGGCTGAGAATCATCAAGAAGACACAAATTAAAGGGAAATAATTTAACATGTATTGTAATAATAATTATAATATGATTTATGTAATTTTTAATAATAAATTCATGCCATGTTGATTTCATTAACTATTCTGGTAAAAATTATTTCAATCATCTTTCTTATAAGATAATATAAAAGTTCATTTACTCCATCTTGATAGTAAAAATTTATCATTAAAAAATTCAATCCCAAATAACATTTTAGGTACATACAATCAAAATTCTGTAATTATAAATTGAAATTCACCATTTCACTTAAATTTTTGATCATTATGCATCCCTTTCCAGTTGCCTCTCTAATTTAATCCAAAAATCATTTTTAAAATGATATACATGAAATATAATAAAATGATTTTATAATATAAACATATTCAAATAATGAAACATTCATGTTCAATACATTGTTGAAATTACAATGCAATTCACCTCGTATAAGAAATAAAAATTATGTTATCTTCTATCTTTTAAGAAAAACACCAAACTTCCAATGACCACAAATACACAGGAAAATATAAATTAAGTGGTTATTCAGTTAAGAAAAAAAAACTCCAATAAATATATATTCCTTACCATTCATGATATGGAATCTTCTATTACTGAATTTCATTATTTTGAAATCATTTTACAATTTATATTGTTCTTTCATCATATTTTTAATTACATCGTATTGTGGAAATACATTATGGGTCAAAAAATATATGTACAAATGTAGCATCAAAATTAATTCACAATGTCTATTGTACCTTAAAAAACATAAGTAATATGTTCAATAAATTAAAATAACTATAATGTATATGAAAATATAATTTAATGGAAATAAATTGAATCATGTTATTTCCCAATAAATATCTAGTTATAATATCTATGATACCTATCATTAAAATCATCAATGTCTATTCACACTAAAAAATATTTGCAACCACTAGAATCTAATAAACATCCCCAAATTATGATGAATGTGTTTATAATATATCATCTCCATACAAAGTAATCAATGAAGTCATAGAATCTTGAAATTTATATCGTCTACAAACTACATCATTTCCTGGAATGTATTACTATAAAAAAGTTAAATATATAAATTTTTATATGTGAATTTTTTTAACACCACTATAAAATGAATGATATAACCTATACATGACTCATTGATAATGTATTGTAAAATACTAAATAGAAAACCTATAAAAGGATGATATCATGTCCAAATTCAGTGACCTAATCAATTTGAAATTAAAATCTTGATAATGAATCTTTATTATCCATTGGAGTGTCCTTAAGTAACTATATATATATTTGGATGTTTCATGATGTAGAAAATATGAAATATATTCACATAAATGAATATTATAACACCCAAAAAATTTCTGGTATGTTACTCTTAAATACTTAGTACTCATTAGATATCCTATATTGCATAAATCTCAATGTTCCTTTGAAACAACACTGGGTTATTTATATATAGTCAAAACCTTTCCATTAAACATAAATTTCCCACTTCTTTGTTTTGAATTTCGAAAAATGGTCATTTGGAGTTGTGACTAGTAAGTCATTTGGTGTCGGGTAGAAAAAACTTGATTTTTGGTGAATAGTAACATAACCATACGAATAGTTACATGAATAGTAATATGACCCTTATGAATAATAAATAATGAAATTATTTTATTTTCTTATGTTAATAAGATAATGGGATCTTAATTAATTTTTCAATGTCACATAAAACTTATTATACCACTATGATTGTTATTTTTTGAATTAACTATGACATTATATAATATTAAATTAATAATATTTATAAAATTATTTTTGAAAATTGGAGTTCACGTTTGAATTCTACACGTCGAAAAATGGGAAGGGTGAATTTTTGGGAATTTTCTAAAATTCAAGAATTTTTGGTGAATAGTGAAATACGATAAAATTCCGTATAATCAAATTATAAGTAAAATTCATTATTTATGACATCATAAGTGATGAAAGGCCACTTGGTTAGAAATAAAATGATATTATTACTATTTAGGGTAACTTTCATTTAGATTATTCATAGTCTTGATAAAAATATTATAATAATGATTAAAATAATCTAAAATTCCTCCCCTCCTCCGCTGTAAATACCACCCACACTCCCCTCTTCCTCCCACACCTCTCAAGACTCGAGAATTGTCTAATTTCTGCCAAATTACCTCTCCAATATTCTTCCCCATTTTCTAGAGCTGTTGGTCTCACCAAAATACCAAAAGTAAATCCCAGAAGGAGTATCTCAAGGAGAAGAGATCAAGAGGCAAACATCTTCTTTTATTTTTTTTCTTTTCGTTCATTTTACGTTATTCTCTTCCATTCCCTTTGGATTGTGTTGTGATATTTCGTTAAAAATACCCCCTTAATGTCCATATTATGTATGAATGATGAGATATTACATTACTCTCATCAAAATATTTTTAAGAAATTTTATGAGACGTCGTTAGGCTGGCGAATTTTTTGTGAGAAATTTATCATGTTTTCTTTCATTTTAAGATTCCTTTATTTTATTACCTTTTCCCCACCTCCTATTAACCAAGAAGAATGTAATCTTAAGAATATTTTATATTCTGTATTTTCTCGTGTTTATGGAAAATTTCTCATCATTATTCTTCTCCACTCCCACTTATGTAAGGAATAAAAACATTGTCCGTGATGTGTCGAATTACTGACATCGTGGACGATGTAATTTTGATTTCCATAAATTATTTCAAGTCTGGTCATGAAACCAATTATTTTGTTGAATTAGGTCATAATATATATTTTTTATCTTGATTAATGTTCTATAATCTTTACACGTTCATTTTATGGAATAATAATACAAAACAAGTTTATAGAGCACAAAACTGCCAAGCAAAATTCAAGTGTTTTTCTTTAACTCATCAAATGAGTCATCCTCATGGTATATATCTAGAATCACTATAAGATCACTTATTTTTCTTTAATTTCACTAATAGTATATATTAACAATTCTTGATGTTTAACTATAATTCAAACCAACTTCCATTCATGAATACAAGTTAACAATGCATGAAACCAAGTAAGAAAATGCTTCCAAACCCATAAAATTGAATCTCTTAAATCCTACAAAAGGCCATTAATGAACATAATAAGGTTATACCACATCAATTAAATATAAAATAAATTTTGTACTTATGAATTAATAATCCTAATTTTTTATTCAGGTCTTTAATAACAAGTCATAAACACCATCATGCACAAGGTAAGGGATTCTCTCTCACACTTTTATTCAAGAATCCACCATATATTGTGTGATTTTATTTTTAATTTCTATGATGGGGTATGTTTTTTCACCTCACCCATACTGACCTTATGATATATAAATTATGGGATAACCTTTTATCTCTCATTAATCCCTCACAAGAACACTTGTTACCTTGCCGAAATGTTTGTAAGAGGTTTCTTATCTCACTTTCATTTCTGTGAGATTTTCATTGTTCACCACTTATATATTGTATGTGGAATATGTGTATTTACATTTGATAAATAATAACTTGATTCTATTTATATTCATGTTATTCAATGATTCATTTGAGGTTTATTAGGTTCTGGTCATATGATTTGACCAATTACCTTGCGGTAAGAGACTTTATCTCCACTACTATTTTGATTGTGACTAACTTTCTGAGGTGCACCTAATAATACTTATGTGGTGTACCTACTGTCTCTTTGATATCACTCTACATTTTAAATTATATTTCTATTAAATATCCATTTTATCATATCATGGATATGTATGTCGTCTAAACTGTATAACATTTTACAAACGGTGTTTATTTGGAATGTTATTTTAATATTGATGAATCTGTATACTCTACTCTATACGGATATTGAAAAGGAATATTTCTCTTGTATTGAATCAGTTTAAAAAGAATTTTTTGGATGTAGAGGTGGGTGGGGCCCACTACAACCCCTCGATGCATCGACAGGTCTCATGAGTCAAAACAGTTTGGCGACAGACCCTTCGAGTTTGTTTCCAAAAATCAGACAGGTTTCTACCCATAGAACTAAACCATTTTTACAGTATTATGGTTTATGTTCCAGATACAAGACGTCCAATTAATAATCATTGTCTTTATTCATTGTTAGTTATTATTATTATCCTTGAGGTTTTCACTATGAAAAAATCAATGGATGCAGTTTCATTCTCAGTTTATTAATGGAATTAGTTGTTCATTTATTCACTATGTCATTTTGATCATGTTAGATTGATTATGATTCACTTATTGTTGTACTCATGCTTCTGATATTTTTAACCCTTACTGAGCATTTGAGCTCACCCCGTTCATTGTTCACCTTCGACAGGTGATGAAGAGAAGTTCGTTTATTGAGTACTTGTGATGGTAGTTTTTGTTTTTCATTATGTATTGTATCTTGTAACCTTATCAAATGTAATTTATGTTACATCTATGTATCTAGTTTCTTCAAGACTACTAAACTGATCATTCCTTCGATATTTTCATTCCTTCCAAAAATGCCAATATCAAAATTAATGCACCGGCTCTGTACTAGAGGGGTCGGGGTGTTATAGGTGGTATCAGAGGAAGTTTAGTAGAAAACATGGAAACTAGAGTAGGAAAATTATAATAAGGAACAAAGACCTAAGGTAGTATTTGAAGATAAACGTACAAGAATATCCAGGTATTTCGCCGAGGAATAGATTATGAGAATCATTTTAGTAAATACATCCTAGTATAGATACGAGCAGGTAGAGGTGTCTCTGGACCAAAGTTACCTAGGAGTGAAAGCTCCAACAAAGAGTTTCGGGCATGACCCACGATATATTAGTATATGACAATGGTCCTTGCTGAACTCATGGTTATGACACTCCCGGGGGATATGCTTAGGATAATTCATATTTTCTTTACAAGACGTTATGAAGGATTTAAATGTCAATTATTTCTAAAATAAAACATATATCTGATTATAGGATTATCCATGAGTAGAATCTTAAACTATGCTAAGTATTTTGTAAAGATTATACATTATGATTCATACCCTGACATAGTGTGTGAAATTATATAGAAATGGAATCTAATGGAAGAAGGGGAATCAATACTCATGGGAAATGTAGGGATATCCCCCCTGAGCATGTCAACATGGTCAATGTTGGAGCTAAAGAAAAAACTAGAAGAGTTGAGTGACAAAGGATTTATTCGACCTAGTGTTTCTCAATGGGGAGGCCCGGTCTTGTTTCTAATGAATAAAGATGGATCCATGAGGCTTCACATTGATTATAGGTAAATCAATGCTATTACAATAAACAATAAGTATCCTCAACCACGAATTGATTATTTATTTGACCAACTTCATGTATCTCCATACTTTTCGAAGATTTACCTTTGATTCAGATATCATCAGTTATATGTGAGGAATGAGGATATTCCTAAGATAGAATTTCAGACCAAGTATGGGTATTACGAGTTTATAGTGATGCATTTTGGGCTGACAAATGCACTCTATGTTTTTATGGATTTGATGAATATAGTTTTCAAGGAATATCTTGATAAATTTGTTGTGTTATTCAGTGATGATATCCTCATATACTCAAGAAGTTATGAAGACCATGAGAATCACTTGCATGTTATTCTGAGAAATCGTAAAAGAAAAAATTATATTGGATGTTTAGAAAGTGTGAGATCTGGCTTCAATCAGTATCTTTTCTGGGCCATATTGTCTCTTAGGATGGAATTCTAGTTGATCCTGTGAAGAAAAAGGCAATCCAAGATTGGCCCACACAAACAAACATAACTGAGGTACGCAGTTTTATTGGCTTAGCAGGTTATTATCAACATTTCGTTTGGAATTTTTCCCAACTGGAAAATCCGCTAACCATGCTCACACAAAAAGTAGTTAAGTTTGTGGGTACAAAAGAATGTACCTAATTCTTCAAATAATTGAAAATAATATTGGTCAATGCACCAATTTTGACTCTTCCATCTGGATGCGATGGATTTGTAATATACAGCAATGCATCAATGAATGGGTTGGTTGCGTCCTTATGAAAAATGATAATGTTAATTATTATGAATCAATAAAATTGAAGACTAATGAGAAAAGTTATCCAACTCATGATCTTGAGTTATCAGCCATAATCATTGCTCAGAAAATATAGATACATTATCTCCACGGAGAAAGATGTGAGATTTATTCAGACCACAAGAGTTTAAAACACATTTTCACACAAAAATAACTCTACATGAGGCAAAGGAGATGTATAGAGTTACTAAAAGATTGCGATTGTTCAATACACTACAACCCAGGAAAGACGAATAAGGTGGTAGATGCATTAAGCAAGAAAGATCACAGACTTCTAACTCAAATGAGGATTGAAAGAGATCTTATGTTCATGGATCTACTAAAGATGGATATGGGAATTGTTAAGGAAGTGGAAAAATCACTCCACTTTCAAATGATTTCTAAACCATCTTTAATAGAGAAGATAAAAAGCTCTCAATCTGACGATGAGAATCTACAGAAAAAAATTAATGTTTTAAATGATGGAAGACTGACTGACTTCGTGAATGAAGATGGAGTTCTAAAATTTGGGAAGAGGTTATGCATTCCAGTAGTACCTGGGCTAAAAAGGGAGATATTAGACGGTTCCCATATCTCAAATTTCTCTATAAACCCTGGTAGCACCATGATTTATAGAGATCTGAAGGTATATTTTTGGTGGGATAATATGAAGCTGGAAATTTCTGACTATGTGTCAAGGTGTCTATATTTTCAACAAGTGAAGGAAGAGAGACAACATCCCAAAGGAGTGATGAAACCTCTACCTATTCCTATGTCGAAGTGGGATATCATTATGATGGATTTTTTCACCGGACTACCGAGGAAACCCAGGAGAAATGATGCAATACGGGTAGTTGTTGATCATCCCACAAAATCAGCACATTTCCTTCCTATAAAGGAGGATTTACCACCTGAGCTCCAAGAAAGATTTTATATTAATGAAGTTTTAAGTCTCTTTCATTCATCTCTATCAATTGTGTCCGATCTAGATCCTCAGTTTACATCAAAATTCTAGAAATGTCACTAGAAGGCTTTGAATACTGAGCTTCATATGAGTACCACATATCACCCTCAAACTGACGGACAGTCTGAAAGGATTATTCAAACACTGTAAGATATGCTCAGATCATTCTCTCTTGACATCCAAGGTATGTGGGATCAATACTTTCCTTTGGTAGAATTTTCATAAAAAAATAGTTTTAATTCTATTATTCAAATGGATCCATATGAAGCATTATATGGAAAGAGATGTCGAACTCCATCATTTTGGTATGAAGAAGATGAGAGGAAACTTATGGGTCTAGAACTTATTGAAGATACCATGACAAAGGTAAAGAAAATCCAAGCCCATATAAAAGCATCCCAAACTAGGCAGAAGAGTTATGCTGATAACCGGATAAAGGATTTTGAATTTCGAGGGGGTGATCATGTATTTTGGAATGTATCTCTATGGAAGGGTGTCTTAAGGTTTGGTAAGAAAGGGAAACTGAGCCCGAGGTACATCAGACTGTTTGAAATTATAGAATGATTCGGAGCTATATCTTACCGTCTTGCGATGCCTCCAAAGCTATCTAGATTTCATGATGTGTTCCATGTGTCATTGTTAATGAAATACATGACATACCCTACACATGTACTCACATATGTAGAAATTTAACTAGAACCAGATCTGTCATACTATGAAGAGTTTATAAAAATTCTGGATACAAGAGAACAAATATTGAGAAACCGAAAAACTCATCTATTCAAGGTTCTTTGGAGAAACCATAACATGGAAGATGCAACGTGGGAACAAAAAGATGTCATGAAGAAGAACCACCCACATCTTTTTGGTGGGCTTTATACATGAAATTTCGAGGATGAAGTTTCCGAAGGAGGGAATAATATAACACCCCAAACATTTACGGTATGTTTCTCTTAAATACATAGTACTAATTATATATACTATATTGCATAAATCACTGTGTTCCATTGAAACAACACAAGGTTATTTAGGAGATAATCAAAACCTTACCATTAAAAATAAATTTCCCACTTCTATGTTTTGAATTTCGAAAAATTGTCATCAGGAGTTGTGACCAGTTAGTCATTTGGAGTCGGGTAGAACAAACTTGATTTTTGGTGAATAGTAACCTACCCATATGAATAGTAACATGAATAGTAAAATTAATAGTAATATGACCCTTATGAATAGTAAATAATGATATTATTTTATTTTCTTAAGTTAATAAAATAATGGGATCTTAATTAATTTTTCAATGTCACAAAAAAATAATTATTCCACTAAGATTATTATTTATTGAATTAACTATGAATTTATATATAAATTTAACTAGTAATATATAGAATTTTGTTTTTGAAAAATGGTGTTCTCTTTTGAATTCTACATGTCGAAAAATGGTAAGGGTGAATTTTTGGGAATTTTCTGAAATTCAAGAATTTTTGGTGAATAGTGAATTACTATAAAATACTGTATAATCAAATTATCAGTAAAATTCACTATTTATGACATTATAAGTGATTCAAGGAAACTTGGTTCAAACTCACATGATATTATTACTATTTAGGGTCACATTCTTTGAGATTATTCATAGTCTTGATAAAAATATTATAACAATGAATAAAATATTCTAAAATACCGCCTCTCCTCCACTATAAATACCACCCTCACTCCCCTCTTCCTCCCACACCTCTCAAACCTTGAGAATTGTCTAATTTCGGCCAAATTCCCTCCCCAATATTCTTCCCCACGTCCTAGAGCTTATGGTCTCACAAAAATTCCAAAACCAAATCCCTTATGGAGGATCTCAAGGAGAATAGATCAAGAGGTAAACACCCTCTTTTATTTTCGTTCTTTTCATTCATTTTATATTATTTCTTCCATTCCCATTAACTAGTTTAGAGATATTTCATTAAATATTACCCCTTAATGTCCATATTATGTATTAATTATGTGATATTCCATTCCTCTCATCAAACTATATTAATGAAATTTTAAGAGATGTCGTTAGGCTGCCGAATGTTTCGTGAGAAATTTATCAAGTTTTGTTTCATTTTAAGATTCCTGTCAGTTCTTTTTTTTGTCACCTCCTCTAAGAAAATAGGCATATAATCTCCAGATTCTTGTATATTCTTAATGTTCTCATGTTTATGGAAAATTTTTCATCATTATTCTTCTCCTATACTACTTATTTAAGCAAAAATAAACATTGTTCGTGATGTGTTGAATTTCCGACATCGTGGACGATGTAATTTCAATTTCCATTAATTATTTCAATTCTAGCCATGGAACTAATTATTTTGATGAACCAGGTCCTAATATATGTGTTTTATATTTATTAATGTTCTAGAATATTTACATGTTCATAATATGGAATAATAATACAAAATATTTTTATTGACCACAAAACTGCCAAGCCTAATTTAAGTGTTTTTATTTAACTAATCGAATGATTCATCCTCATGGTATATAAACAGAATCACTATAATATCACATATGTCGTTTTAATTTCACTAATAATCTATATTAACAATTCTGGATGTTTAACCATAATTCAAACCAACTTCCCTTCATGAATACAAGTAAACAAATCATGAAAACAAGTAAGAAAATGCTTCCAAAACAATAAAATTGAATATCTTAAATCCCACAAAAAGTACATTAATGAAATTAATAAGGTTATAAAATATATATTAAATATAAAATAGGTCTTTTACTTATTAATTAATAATTATAATTTGTTTATTCAGGTCTTTAATAACAATTCATGAACACCTTCAAGCAAAATGTTATGGATTCTCTCTCTCACTTTTATCCAAGAATCCACCCTATATTGTGTTCTTTTATTTTAAATTTCTAATGATGGGGTATATTTTTTCACCTCCCCCATATTTCCCTTATGATATATAAATTATGGGATAACCTTTTATCTCTCATTAAGCCTTTACAAGAACACTCGTTACCATGCCGAAATGTCTGTAAGGGGTTTCTTATCTCACATTCATTTCTGTGAGATTTTCGTTGTTCACCACTTCTGTATTGTATGTGGTATATGTGTACTTACATTTGATATATAATAACATGATTATATTTATATTCATGTTATTCAAATATTCATTTGAGTTTTATTAGGTTCTGGTCATATGATTCGACCGATTACATTGTGGTAAGAGACTTTGTCTCTACTACTATTTTTTTTGCAACTAACTATCTGAGGAGAACCTAATAATAATTAAGTGGTGTACCTACTTCCCATTTGAGATAAATTTCCATTTGATGTTATATTTTTTTTAAATATCCATAATCTCATATCATGGATATGTTTTTTTCTAAACCGTATACCATTTTATATACATTGTTTATTTTGAATGTTATTTTAATATTTATGAATCTGTATACTCACTCTATACGGATATTGAAAAGGAATATTTCTCATTTATTGAATAAGTTTATAAAGAATTATTTGGATGTAGTGGTGGGTGGGGCCCACTATAACCCCTCGATGCATCGACAGGTCTCATGAGATAAAAAACTTTGGCGACAGACCCTTTGAGGTTGTTTTCAACAATCAGACGAATTTCTACACATAGAACTAAACCGTTTTTACAGTATTATGGTTCATGCTCTAGATACATGAAGTCCAATTAATATTCATTATCTTTATTCATTGTCAGCTATTATTATTATCCATGATGTTTTCACTATGAAAAAATCTATGGATGCATTTTCATTCTCAGTTTATTAATGGCATTAGTTGTTCATTTATTCACTATGACATTTTGATTATGTTAGATTGATTATGATTCACTTATTATTTTACTCATTCTTCCGCTTTTGTAACCATTACTGAGAATTTGAGCTCAGCCATTCATTGTTTACCTTAGAAAGGTGGTGATGAAAAGTTCATTTATTGAGTGCTCGTGATGGCTGTTTTTGTTTTTCATTGTGTATTTTATATTGTAACCTTATACATTGTAATTTTAGTTACTTCTATGTTTCTAGTTTCTTCAAGACTACTAAACTAATCGTTCCTTCAGGATTTTCATTCCTTATAACCATGCCAATATCACATTTAATGCACCAGCTCCGTACTATAGGGGTCGGGGCGTTACAAATATTTAATAATATGGTCCTTAACCTAGAACTAATAATAAATAGGAATATATCGAGGATGAGATGGGAGAGTGGATCCATACGCAGTGGTGTAGGAGTGGAATATATAGTACGAAACCAATTTATTAATTTCCCCAAACATTGACTTTACCAATTAACTAATAAGATATTCTATTATATCACAATACACTGAACATTACCATCAATAAATTTTAATTTCATTTTATGTACATCACACATTGAAGAATCACCTAAATGTCCAAATATTTTTTTTTTGGAACATGGACTGCATATCCTCGTATAAGATCCGAGTGTTCATTATTTAACAAAATATTTTCTAAAATATCATTCTTACCCTAAGGTATGAAGTAACCCTATTTAGTATACTCCTTAATAGATTATTTTTTAGTATATATTTTGAAAATTAATTAGTGAGTAAAAATATATAATAATTTCAATTAACATAAATAACATAAATAAATTAAATAAATTCTCAGAATCCATTCAACCATATCCATTATCTATTCAATAAGATATTTATTTTTCTATCATTTAATCCCTTTTCCAATATTCATTTCTAGCTATATTGAGGGGGATGTAGTCCACTTATAAGGTTGAAGACTCAACCACCATTTTTCAAAAAATTTATCCATCATTTGTTCATTAAATAATCTATATCCTCATTGAGATAATGTATGAGGTTATTTTATTGATTTTATATCATAATTATATCTTATCATTGTCTATAAATTAATTATAATTAATTATTTAATATACCCATTAATTTGAAAAACTCTTAAATTATATCATTCAATTACAATTTTTTTGTCTTTTACAGAAAAAAAACACCTTTCATGTGTCTTGATCATAAAAGTGATATATACCACATGGTTTTTTTTTATTTCCCTCCAAAAATGAAATCTCTTATGATAGATTATTTTAATTCCCTATATATACTTTAATCCAAAGAAAAATTTTCTTCTTAACTGATCTAGTGTCAGGTATATCAGATGTAATTTGTTAAGAGGTAAAAAAATCGTATTTTGGTAAAAACTATTATTGATATATAAAATAAAAAAATTGAGATTACAAAAATTCTCACCCATAATTGAGATATTGACTCTATTTTTACTCTTTACCAATCACATATCAAAATACTAACATTGGCCTAGGACTGAATTGAAATAAAATTTATAAATGGTTTTGAATTTTAACCCTAAGAAATATTATTATCATCAATTTATTTTGATATAATCTAGTCCTAGTGATGATAAAATGATGATATATTAAAATCTGTGAAGCTAAATTTACCAACACTCAATGTCTTCAATACCCATGTGGAATTATATGGCCATGTGAAAAAGGATGAGTATGATCCTCTTTAGAAGTAAGTGTTTGATCCTCCATAGAATCTCATGAATACTCTGATATTTGATACGACATTATCCAATAAATAAATGGGAGAAACGGTTAGTAAAATAATATACAAATAATTTCTATGATGTTCTCAATAATAGTTTTTGTTAATACTTCCATAATTTAGTTTCTCCATCCAAAGTTTCCACACCAAATTCTATTTAATCCATAAAAATTATATAACACAAAAAATTTGATTGATCAAGAACATTTAATTTTTTTCCCATGTTTTTCAATGAATAAAATATCATTTGCGAATTCAAATCTATACAAATTAACTGGTGACATAATGAACTCATCATGTATGACAATATTGTGACCAATAATCCACGTATAGGTAAACACTAGGTCTAGAAATATAATCTTATCAACCTAACATATTTATCTAATCACTATTAAATATGAACAATATGTGTTGATGTGGTTTCTATATTTGGCAGTTGGAAAACATAATTCTTCTACTAATAATAATAAACCACTATTATAAACTACACTTCATGTGTCCAAATATTTCATATGAAATCTATATCCATTAATATTACACTAGAACCACGTAATAAATTTTAAATTTGGTTTTCTATTCACCATATTGATGTTTTTTTATGTATGTTAGAAACCATGATTGGGCTTGTTAAACCTTGAAAGTTTTTTTATAATCGTCCAATATCCACATATCTCTCTTTACTGGATAATATTTACTTAAAATATTATTATTCATTGTTATATATAGTCGAGAACAATATATGTTTTACATGATTTAAAAATATACTATCTTTATCTATTCACCAATTAATGATTCTACATTCAATCCAAATATCCCCTTCCCCCATAATTAACTCATTCAAGGTAAGATGTTGTGAAAAGTAAGTACTCCAATACAGACGTGTAAATTATAAAAAAAATTGACACCACATCATAATTATTATTGTCAATAATTTATGTTTTAGGTTGATATGTATTAATAATATATCCATTTATTATCTTCATATAACATTCAAATGTATACATAAAATGTATATATATATAGGCCCAAAATTCCTTATTTCTCACACTAAATTTTATATTAAATGAACTATGATATTAAAAAACCTATTATAAAATCCATTACAAGTTCCAATGGTATATAATATGCCTCATTATTGAACATTTTCAATGAATTTTGGTTAATAAAATTATAAAAAATTTAATAGAAAAAAGGAAACCTTTCTGATAAACATTCTGAAACGATGGGAAATATTCCACTCAATGCAACTAGTAAGAGTTTTTATGGTTATTTGATAATCATGATATTTCATTCCAACAAACATCAAATATTCTTATAACACATAATTTTTTTAAAATTTAAGAATAACCTTGTGGAATAATTTTACAATGGGGAAGCTAACAAAAACTAATTTTCTCCATATCAGATTATTAGTGGAATGATTTAGGCAAGTATGTTCATCTTCCATTAACAATGGGAGCTATCTCAAAACATGTTCCTATTGTGATTAAGTCCAATATTCAATTCATCCCATATTTAGTTTTTTCCTTTAATATTTAAACATGTTCCAATTAAACATTCAAAGATATAATTCACTAGAAGTATTACATAAATGTTATGTTTGTTTTCATGGTATCTCCATTAGGAAATCTAAAAAATATATTTTTTCTTCCAAATATTTCAATAATTATTAGATTATTGTTTATTTATTAATGTGAAATAATTATTTTTCTCCATATCAAAATATTAATAGATGGAAAAATACATTGGGAAAATATAAAATTCTTATGAGAAATTTAATTAATTAAATAATCTATTTCATTAATGATCAAAAGAAAAAAACTATTTAACCCTACATTTGATAGTTTATAATATGATGTCTGATACTAAAAAACTGAAAATTATTTCTACCCATTAAAACTGTATCTAGAAAAATTTACATATGGTTTGAGGACATTTATAGTGAAAATAAACATTAAATATAGTTGAAAACGCTCAATTTTGTAAGAAATATACCCTCTAATACGCTCATACCATAAATGATTAAAATAATATATTAATTTTTATTATATAAAATGAATATCCTTTCTATGTGGGTTATTCCATAAATAATTAAACCCAACAAGATATATTTCATCATTATAAAAAATTTAAATGGCAAGTGATATAGAACAATTTAAAAAAGTATTAAACTATTTCTTATACTAAGACTATTATATGGACTCACACCATCATTTTATTGTCCATGAATGATATTTCTCTCTTCACTACTGACTGTAGGAAACTGTTGATCAATTCTTTCCACAATGGAAAATAAGCTAGAATATGTAATTTTTCAATAGATATCTACTTATATACATTCCATCATATTTTTTGAGTGATTTTATTTCTCAAATTATGATTGCAATAGAGGAATTAAATTATGATACCGAATTTCCATAGAAGGAGTCTTTGTATCTAATAGATAGGAATGTGGTTTTTCAATAAAATTATACCATAATATAACATATTTAGGTTAATCTGGAAGTCCTTTTTATTATGTCCTATATAGAACACAATCATTAGAGAATTGATATATATTATATTACCCTAAACCCATCAAAAAACTATAATTTATTCACATTATCATGTGATTTTGGAAGATAAATTTCTTTCTGAAGTATCTCTTTTAAGAGATGTAGAATATTTGTAAATGTTTGGCCACTCCAACTATTTTTTTCATTCCAATTTTCCTATCTTAACAGTATTCTAAAAACCATAAATTCAATAAAATATAGATATTTTTTTATATACATCACTATATACATGATCAATTATCCATTTTCTCCCAATTGAATATATTTTGACATCAAGAATCATTGCATCAATTTGATTAGACTTGTCATCTTGAAAAAAAATTATCATCAATAGATACTAAATTCTTCACAATTTCACAATTCCAAATCAAAAGGTTGTAACACAGTTTAAAACCATGAAATACAAAATGATAATCGATTTTTCTTATATTCATCTTATTCGTGTATAAAAATTTCATGAATTGATAGAAAAATAAGTCATTTATTGGAAAAATTTTGTTTATAAAATTAAAAATATCCATCAACAAATTCCTCATACTCATAACTTGTTCATGGTGTAGTATTCCTATATCAAATCATTATTATCTATAATAAATATATATAATTGAAAATAAATTATTATATTTTTAAATGTATTTTATTATTTAAATTTATAAATAACGTTTAAAATTTATAATAAAAAATTTATCATACAAATTAGAGATAACATATTTGATAAGAAAATGTATCAATTTAACATATTTAATTATGTTTCATTGATAAAAAATAAAAAAGTATCATATCATCAGAAATGATATTTAAATATATATTGTTAATAATTTGTATTAAATCATCATAATATGTTATACCTTCATTATTCTCATTCATGATTCACATAATAAAATACATTTTACACTGTATAATTTGTAAATTAACATTATTTATAAAAAATCATCATAAATTAGTTAATAAATCCATAATAAAAAAATAATAACATATTAATTAAAATAAACCTTATATTTATTAATAATCAGATCAAAAAAATACAATGATTAAATATATAAAAAATATTAAGGGTCGTAGATACTATTCGAGCAAAAAATAACAATAAAATTCATCAATTAAAACATACATTTGTTCTTGATTAATCAAAATAAAAAAATTGAAAACATATACTGGATGTGTGATTAATGTGGTGTTGACGATAATAAAAATATGAATAAGAGAGAGTTAAAATGAGGCCAATTGTATATGATGTTTGATAATGGGGGTAATGCCAACAAAATGATGTTATAGATCACCATATCAAATAATAAAGGGATAAATTTCCTTCTGTGGAAGAAAATAAAGCGATGTCCTGAGAAATAATGAACCAAAAATTAGTCTACCTAATGTATCAAAATTATCTTAATTTTTTCTAGCATCATTTAATTAAAACCTACATGAAGAAACCCATTTTTCACATCGAATATTAACAAAATCACATTGTAAACAACATTTGTAACATATCTTATCATATAAAATTCATTTCAAAGAATCACTATTTATTTTTCATATTGTTAAAGGTTTATCCTATATAAAAAAATCATAAAATCAGTAATAAATTTCATATGTAAAAAATGAGCCACATTAAATGTATTTTCTACTAATAGGTGAAATAATAAGAGAAAACATGTCTAAAATTAGGGATCCATTAAATTCATGTTACAATAGTTCCATGGATAAAAATAAAATATTTAATAGATTTAAATTCTATCTACAGACAAAGAGTATGGAAAATATTTCAAAATTCGATGTGTTGACCGAGAACCCAAAAATAAATAGGGAAAGGTATGTTTTTCTGAGAAATTTCAAAAGTTGATTATGGTAAGAGGGACACAACATAATATATATATTTAGTCAACAACTCCAATATAACATGTATATTTAGATGAATGCCGCTCTATGAGAATTATGTCGAATTTAAGTGAACTTAATTTCATTAAATTAATTGATGAATAAACCATGATAAGGATATTCACTATATTAATAAAAAATAATAGTATATTTTAAATTTTAAAATATATAGAAGGCAAGTAGGGATGGATCTTGGTGTACAGATGAAGAAGGTGTGGAATTAAAATGGAAATTTATAAACAAACTTTTCATTATATAATTATTGAAAATAATGGGATAAAACAAAACTATAACACCCCATACATCCACAATATAATAACATGGATAAATGAAAAGAAATAATTATGGAGATTGGAAGAAAAATTCTTGAGGAAATAATTATCTTTACTCTTTTTAAATTTACTATATTTCAATATTTTTACATTCAAAACATGTACTTATTGATACATGAAGCCTAAAATATACCATATGAGATTTTTATAATATAAAAAC
Organism: Viscum album; assembly: GCA_963277665.1. Classification (NCBI taxonomy): domain Eukaryota; kingdom Viridiplantae; phylum Streptophyta; class Magnoliopsida; order Santalales; family Viscaceae; genus Viscum; species Viscum album. The sequence continues at coordinate 1,738,910,755 of OY728151.1, forward strand.
TTCTATTAAACACATTATTCTTTTTGTAGACCTTGTTACATGAATTTAAAAAATATATATTTGTGAATGTTTGAATAAAATGTTGAATAAGAGATATTCATGGGTTATAAAATAATTAAAAAGGGTAAAAAACATAGTAGAATGAATAGATGTTGGAATTGTTAAATATTATCACAAAATATATGTTTTTTTCGAGATAACTTATGAAAAATTTACAAATGAAAACATGAATAATTACAAAAATGATTATTTATAAGGATGGATATAAAATGGTTGTGGTAGATATTTTCTAAATTATGACTAGTGACAAAGAATGTTCTTAAAATAAATTGTAGTGGCATAGATGATTGAAGAATCATGTTGATTATAGAAATATTATTACCCAATGAGATTAAATTGCTCAAAATATAACTTAAGAAGAATATTGATTCATACTTTATTATTTTCCAAATAGATACGTCTATCAAAACTGGAACAAGTCTAAGAATTGATACCCACACATCACTAATTACTCATGTGTAACATGAAAATATTTTTGAGGTATTAGTGTATTAATAATGGATTAATTCTACAAATAAAGAACATCATCGAATTGAGAAGAAATATACTAGGGAGTTGGTTCCAAGATTTAAATAAAATGATGCCATGTGTTTTTATAGATATAAAATTAATGAGAAAGAAAATATTAAAAGGAAAATACAATGATGATTGATAAGGTGTTATCTCAAATGGAATAAGTTGAACATGAATAATCCATTTCATTCATGGAATGAATTAAGAAAATAATTTCATTATTAGTAGTGATAGATCAATTGAATTATAAATTTATATATATATATATATATATATGGAATATGGCATCGTAAATGGTGATTTTTAATGAGAAACATTCCTTGAAAATATTTAGGGTTTTCTTCCTCATATAGATGAAATCAAGGTGTGAAATACTCATAAATCATTATATGTATTAATATAGGACCCCAGATCATAATACGCCCAGATGGATTTATGTTAAAGAGGCATGGAACATTCAATGGATAAATTTGAGAGTATTATCCTTTCGAAATAATTTTCCACAATTACATTCATTTCCTTAGTATATATTAAAAACATAATTTTTTTAGGTTTAAAATGGAATATCATTGAAATATTTTTATGAAAAGAATAGGTGTTTCAAGACTTCTATAATCTAAGAGATGGTATATTTAAAAGGATTTTTAATCACTCAAATGGATGATTAAATTTTTATATACCAATAGAACTACTCTATGGATTTTTTTGAAGAGTTTTGTAATAAAATACTAAAAATTATTTTCTACACCTACTATTTAGGGATCTAAACTAGTCAAATATGAGGATATAAATAATGTGAATCTATGAGAATATAAGAAAATGGTTGGAATCCGTCCATACTTGACAACTACTAAACCATAAATTTCATTTACTAAGATATTATGAATTATATTTCAATGTTATATCAATAACCCTCACATGTTTTTAGTCAAAAGAATCTTTAGATACTTAAAATATACATTGTGCTTTGGCATGATATACTGACCCTATTTTAATTTTAATTTATAGGGATTTAGAAGTGCTAATTGGTATGGGTATTTATAATGACCTAGAATTTTATCAATGATATTTCACTTCATATAATTATGTATTATAGTAAAAAATAAACAATTCACAAAGAGGAACTAGTAAGAATATTATATTCATAAATGAAGAATGAACTAAGTTGTTTTTATAAATATTAAAGAACATATTACGATGAGATAGTAACTAGACCATTTGAAAAATAATATGACCATTATGAATAAATAATAAATCTAATTAAATTGTATCACAACATTGAAACGATAAATATAATTTAGTTATACCTTAAATGAAAATATAATATATTTATATGAGGGCATTAGTAAATAAATATTTAAAAATGATAAATTAATTGTGGGAATTTTTTTAAACATAAATTTTTATTTAACATTTTTTAAATATTTTTATGATTAAAAAAAATATTTTTATAAAAAACAGTCAAAAAATATTATTTTTTATAATAAATATAATAGAATATTTTGATATTTTAATTCGGTTTTCAATGTTACATATAATCAGGTATAATATTAAAATTAATATTTTTTACATAATTGATGATTTTATTTTAAAAACATTTCTCAATAATATAAAATTAATATTATAAAATTGATTCCACCTTTTAAATAGATATATTTAATAAATATTAGAACGAATACTTCAAATTGTTTCTAAAATATATAAATTATTGTTGAATAGTGGAATATGATAATTTATAGTATAAATTAAATACATGATTTTTTGAGTCATGGATGATGTAAGAACCATTATATAAAAATATATTTCATTATAAAATTTATTTTCTGATAAGGATAAAAAATATTTAAATTCTTGATCGAAAAGTATAAATTACAGAATGAAATTACAAAAAACTATCCTCTCATCCCCAATAAATATGACCACTCACCACCTCTTCCCCTCACACCGTCTAATCCATATAGATTGTCTAAATTCGTAGAAATTCACTAAGAAAGTATCCTAACAAAATCTAGGATGTCAATGAGTTAACATAAGACATAAACAAATTAGATATATGAGGGTTTCATGGAGTCGTTATTCTAGTGGTCAAATCCACCTTATTTCTCTTTTAATATTTTTTATTTTCTTATCCACTCCACATATCCCCTATGAAAAGTTAAGGGTTTAATCCAGTATCATACAAATAATAGATTTTTATTATGTTAATGTAATATTCTTAATATAATCTATTATAGTATCCTTATATTCTAGAAGTGATAACATCATCCGTGATGTGTCGATTCACTACCTTAGTGTGAGAAGAGTATTCATTTTCCATTACATTCATTAAGTATGGTTATAAAAACATTATAATAATTAATCAAGATTTTAAAATTTAAATTATAACTTATTTTATGATTTATAACTAATATGTGTATATAATATTAAATAATAAATTTAAACTAGTTTGTGATGATCGAAGAACTACACAAATAATCAAAACGTTTATCATTAACATTTTTTCAAGGGAATCATAAGAAAACAGGAAAAATTTATATATGGACTTATTTATACTTATAGAATATAATTATTACTATAAAATTCCACTTATTGTTCTTTTCTTCCTTTTAACAAGAAATAAAAAAATCATACTCAAGGGAACATACCATAAAATGACGAAACGAACACTCTCAGAATAAAAAAACTCAAAAATTTAACCCATCGAAATATACATAAATGAAATTAATAAAATTGTAATTAATTTCATATATTTTTTATAATGTTATAAGTTGAATTATTAATGAATATAATTTTATTACCCTTGATATTAAGTGAATTTGGGGACCACTTTTGGACTTGAGGTATGGGATATATCCAAACCTACCAATTAACTCTGAGTTATGATTTCTCTATTTTTACACCAACTAGTCCCCTTCTCGTGCATTCACATAGTGATATAAATCAATAGTTATTTTCAAAAGGGGTTAATATTTTAAAAATGTACTGATTAATACTAAAAAATATATGTTAACAATACAAGTTAGTGGTATGTAATATTGAATAATTTAGAGAACAGAGACATCATTATAATAGTAGAAAACATTAAGGATAAATGCGAAGAAATTTTAATTCATTTTTTGCATGGAGAAATATAAAACATGATTAATCATACAAATCAAATAAGATAAAATAATTTTTAATATTGAAATTTTATCCTTTAAATAATTAATTTCAATAAGTAATAAGAGACTAAGAGAAGAGGGGACTATATGAAATTTGAGTATTTTTTAATAAAATTGCTGACATGAATTGGTCACACAATTCACGACCCAAAGGAAATTATTAATAAATTTAATTAGTAGTACAGACACAAGGTGAAATGAAGTTACATCAGTAGGGATTGATATAATTACAATAAAAAAACACCGAGGAAAAGCCATCAAAATATCGAGAAGAAAAAATTGATCGAAAAAAAATGTGATCAACTATTCCATGATCTTCAAAAGGCATGTATTATCTATTGGGACTCCAATAATATAGGTCGGAAGGGAAGACAATTCCTATAAAACTATTCTTACCTATCAATAGGAGCCTTCTCTTTTCCACTACTATATAGTTTTCATTACAAAATTAAAGGATAACATTAAACCTAAGAAAGTCCTTAACAAATTGAAACCACCATTTAGAAATGAAATATAGAAAAAGGTTGGATCAATATGCCTTGATAATGTCAATATGTATTGCATAATATACATCACAAAACAAGAAGGTAATACACAATGATAATCTTGCACTACTGACAGTAATAAGTGAAACTGAAAAAGGAGGTCATACCAGTGGAAAATGAATTCTAGGAATCCTGTACAGGAGCTGGTCGATCATGCCAAGCCTTCCCATTATTGAAAATTGAATCCCCAAGAAGATATCCATGCGCTACCATAATGATATGAAATTGATAATCAGAAAATAGAGGCAATTCTAGTCGATAATGCAGCCCTAGAAATCCAAACAAAATATCCTATAATCAAACAAAATAGGGACAAAAATCCAGGATAGCATCATGTCCTCAATGAAAATAATGGAAAATTGTGAAAAATCCAGTCTCAAGTGTGGGAAATATAAGAAATCTAATAAAATCATATAAATTAATTAAATCCTAAAACACAGTATCATAAAGGTAAAACCCCAAAACTCTTCATGAATATGAATATAAATTTCACAAAAAAGATTGTTAAGACCTTAGGGACCTGATAGAACAAGTTGACCTCCCATATCCATTGACTCATAGCCTAGAAAATTGAAAATCCATTTTTATAAGCCACTTGAGATAAAAACAACACCCATATAAATTAACAACATCTTATACAAAACAGAGACACTAGGGAGAGAAAATAGTCTTAAAATCACAAGAAGAACGACCATTTGATCAATGGAAGAAGTCATTCCCATGTAATATCTTTGATGTTGAAATCAGTTTGAGTATTGATATTATGAAATTTCACATAATTATATCTTCTAAGAAAGATGTTCTTTCAGAAAAGAAGGTTGAGTTATGAAACAAAAGGTTCTGGTTTATAAAAGAACATAAAAATAAGAGAAAATCATCTCGTATGAGATTACATTTTAGAAATATTATGAGCACCTCCAAAAATATTACATATTGTTTCCATTATAAACATTGTGAAGGAAATACATTTAAATAAAATTCATCCAAGAGTTCCATTAATAATTTCTACTCTACAGCCCCAATCCTAGATGTCGGCATCATTGTGTGGTTGATCCTTATAGTAGGGAAAAGTGGTGACAACCAAAACTATATAATTTGTTTTGTGTATAGTCATTAAAAACTAAAAAACTATGGAAACAATATATTCATAAAATATTTCTTTAATTGAAATATAGAGTTAATGATCGAAATAAAAAATTATTTGATATTTTTAAAAGAATAGAATAATTAACATGTGAGTATTACATCTCCATTGCACCACAAGATTTCAATCATATAGTTTAGTATTTTTTTATACTATCCCTCATGTAGGGATGCATTAAATTGTCATTTATTATTTTTTCGGTGGACTCTTGAGATGTTGAAACATTTATTTGGACCGAATCATCAGCATTAGACTACATGAACGTATATGTTTACCAAAATAATTTACGTTAAAAAATAAGTACCAAATATTATTGATTTATAAAATCATATGACAAGAAATATGATGATTAAAAGTATCCAATAGCGAATAAGAAATATATTTTATGTATTAATCATAGAAAAAATGAAAATAACCTGAAAAAATGAATATTTTTTAGTTCTGATGTTGTCATGAAAGTAAAACTCAATGTAGAAAAAGAACACATACCTATGTATAGTAAATAGTTGTACCTGTTGTAAGAAATCTATTGTCACTGTTGAAACACACTCCTAATTATCCACTTATTTGATTTTCATGTCATGCTAGGAAAAATGAACATTAAAATATTGTGGTGAATTTTTTCTAAATAATTAAAATGGAGAAATTAAAAAAAGAGTACCTAGTTATGTTCAATTATAATACAACTCTTTAATTCAGGTTGTGAAATTATAAGCACATCACAATGTAGTAAACATTTTTTTAGAATCATTATGGGAAAATGATGTTCTCAAAAAATTATTTCCAATAGATCATTAATACACCTAACAACAACAGAAAGATAATATGGTCGAGGCATCAAAACATCATAAAAATAACAATAGTAAAATATTTGACCTCTAATAAAATAAATCACACCACAATTATTAATTAGTGATGTTTTAATATGTTTAGATACCTATAAAAAGCATGGAATCTCTATTATTTCCCCAAGTTCAGCTGTTACAAAAACAGAAATTCATCCATCATTTGATTACATACTCTTAAAAACATGATGCACAATGACCACATAAAATTTGAAAAATAATCATAGATTAGAATTTCTCTATTATGTAATGAAACCTCTTATCATATATGGACTCATTCAGTAAATACTAAATCTGGATACGAAAGCATCCATATCAACCTTCTATGGTCATCATAACAAATATGGAAACACTTATGCATCATAAATATGGTAATAGTTATGAATGTGTAATATGTAAAAAATTGTGTAAGATGACTTGTGAAACATGTGCATAAGAAATACAGATATATCAATATATAAATAATTTGAAAAAATATACATAAAATAGTCTGTTAACAATTTTTTATAGTCCATATACAAAAAATTATGTAAATGTTTGGACCATGTGAATATAGGTGCACCAAACAGCTGCCACCAAAAAATACATTCAGAGGGTATCTAATGATATCCATAACAACCTATTGGGTTATCATAGGAATTCTGGAAATAGTTATGTATGAGAAATATTGAAATAGTTATGCATATGTTGCCTATAATAACATTTATATATTATAAATTGGCAAACACTTTGGATAAGAAATCCATAAATATCCATGTATGAATAATCTGTCAAAAGTGACATATAAACACTATAGAAACACTTATCAATAATAAACCTAAAAAAATTATGTAAATGTTATGACAATTTGAATGCAGGTTGACCAAACTATAGACTTAATAAAATATCAGTTGATCTCAATCTATGGAAACCCCCTTCATTGAAGGTCATTCGTGAAGAAAATTATTTTCTAGTTGCGGTACATGTGGGTGATTGTAGTTAAAATTTATGGGTTATCGTAGCTAGAGGGAACTAAAATCGAGAGTCCAAGGTGATTAACAGGACCATAATGGTTACAATAGTATAAATTCATTGTTACTATAGTTATAGGCGACAAATATCATGATCCAATGGTGGAATTTCAAACCGTTGAAGGTCCGGAGGAGGAGAAGTCATAGGGGGGGAAGACAATGTAGGCGAGGAGGACATAGGTGATGTAAGCGGAGGTAGAGGCTGAGATAGGGGTAAAGATATATATATATTTATCTATCAATACATAATAACGAAAAAATATAATGGAAGGGATACCCATAGAAATTATTCTCTAACGATATCATTAGAATCTTGTAACAGCCTTGTATATGATGCTTTTCCATATAATCCTCTGCCATAGAGAACCCATGATGACATAGGCTCTAGTTGAACATGTGAATGATTGAAATTTTTTTTTCAATGTTGGATTTTCATCATTTGAAATGAAAATATATAAATAAAAATTTTGAGGGATGTAAAGGACACAATATATAGTTATTTATTTAAGGGAAAATTACAGCGAAGGATTTAAATATATAATTGGTGACACTGAATTACTCTGTTATAACACGTCAAAAAAATAATTATCCTTATTCTAATTAGTTTTCTTTCATTGGAATATCATGTTTTTCCAGAAAATAAAAATATGTCTATGTTCCAATATAGTGACTATAATATATATTGGATTGATAGAATGATAACTGAAAAACTACATAAGTAAAAAAAATTTCAATTGTAATGCCTAATAGATAAAGAATGAATGATACAAACAGATAAATTTAGGTAATGTTTAAAATAAATTACTCTTACCTGTTGTGCTTCAAGAGACAGATGGAAATACTGGTACATATTCATTCAAAATAGCTAGAAGTTGTGTATATGTTTCTTTTCAATCTAGATAGGTGATATGTATCTCCAATCATAGTAATGATAGAATCTTTATAGAATTGAAAATACACATATGTGTGAAAGAACAAGTTACCACATGTTGATTCTCCTGTTAAATATTGTTGAAGGAATAGATTGATATAATGGTGAAGTAAAGTGAACTTGAAACAGGCATAGAATGACTCCTCATAACTATAACTTCGTGAGAATCATGTTGATGAAAAGAAGATAAACATGAAATATAATGAAAAGTACTCGTTAGTTGGATGTGTCCGTAGAAACAGAAAAAAATGGTAGTGTTACTGTCTATATAAGGTAAACTTAACCTAATCTGGAGGTGGATTTTCAGTGCGTCAAGGTTATGGAACTGTAAAATAATTACCACCTTACATAAACATGGTGAAAATGGCGATCCAATTCTGTTTCAGAGGAATGGACTACATTCGTTTTAAATGGGCAGATGTTGAAGTGAGTCATTTCGAGTAAATAGTCTGAGCTCAACAGAGGGATTTAAATAAAATAATCTCAGAATGTTTTCCAGTCAATTGTAGTGAAATTTAGCACTACAATAAATGATTGAAACTATGAGGTATATGCAGTCACTGGATTATAGGATTAGAAGAAGGAACGAGATGGGTAACCACAACAAGATCTGTAAGGATAGGGAGAGAATGGGGTTAGCATGAGAGTGATGTAAAAATGGACGATAGAGGGGTAGGTAGAGGCTATGGGTGACCGATGAGGAAAAGGTGGCAACGAAGTAGGTATAGGTAGTGGGGGGTTTGCATAATGATTGGAACCCTAATCACTGTGAAGGGAAATGATGCTCGACCGCATGTGAAGCGCGATAGCAGGTAAAGTGGAGAAGGTGGATAAACATAAGGAAACTGCATACCAAAGAGAGAGGGAGGTCACGAAAGGGATTCACTTGAAGAATCAGGTCGACTACAAGAACCCTAGATCGATTGGAGTGGAATCACGAACAAGATGATGGAAGACGTCGAGTGGTGGCTTCGGGAACCCTAGATCGATTAGAGAGGAATCCCAAGATGTAGGGGAAAGAGAGGGGAATGTCTCCACAACAGGAAATGGATCGTTATGATAAAATTTACCTAGAGGGATAACGTGGAAGAGAATCCGTGTATAAGCACGGAGGTATGTATAGAGGACACATGGATAGTTTAGAAACAAAATATTAGTATACATAATAGTTGTAATTCTTAACTCTTATTATATAATTCATCCATATTCTTTATATATGTTCCAAAATTATTTATCTATACCAAATATTCTATATTTTGTGTGGAAATACATGTTTAAAATGTTTCCACTCTCAATTACTTAATATAAACAATCACTGTTAAAGGGAATCTCCAAATTTCATACCCAATTTAAATTACACTCGAGAAACTATTTTTCAAAACTAATATTTCCATTAAATTACTCATTTTATAAAAAAATAAATGTATTTAATATTTTATTTAATAAAATAATAATATTTTTTCCTCTTTCAAGACCCATTTATCTTTTCCCTCAGACCGCACCAAAGTGGCTCATTTCTAAAGTTATATAAACCCCATTTTTACATGTTTTTTCCTAATATGGACATAATTTATCATTATTTATTCATATTTTTCTTTATTAATTTCCTTTATGATTTATATCCATTCTTTCTTTTACAACATTATTATACTCTCTTTTTATATTCCATATGACATGATTATGAAACTCGTTTCCTTTAATGGGTAGCCATATTATTAATCCATCTTTCTTGGTTCTTCATATGGAACGCATCTGCAAGAACGTGTCATGATTGGTTCACCCAGATAGTGCTCAAATTATATGGGTAATTTTTAGTCTCATCATACTCCATGACTGGGATTTGGGAGTTAGTATAAGGCCCCAGCCTTAAACCTTACTTAATCTTGAGTTATTACAAGATTACACATTGAGGATCTTTTCGGGTTTAGAGTTTTAGAGAATTAGATCATAAAACTTGCATTACATTCCACATATAAACAAAGTGGTTACATAAAGATAGTATTCTTCATTCCCATCAATGGAAACACATTTAAAATAAAACATGGATTATTTCTTGACACATCCTTGACTCTATCATCTTATCATGTACCTTTCCCTTGACCTGTGAAAAACATTTCAAAAACTTGGGATGAGCATAAAAACTCAGTATGGGTTATAAAAAAACATGGAAAGGAAACATGAGTTCATATATACATATGAATGAAATCATACTTTACCCATAAAACATAGGCACTTTAACATACCTCGTAAAATCATTAATATATCATAGAAATCATAAGACATAAAGGTAACTTGAGGCATTCATAACATTCTTACGTAGGGAGTAACCCTCTTGGTTACGTTTGGAATACCCATCACAGTATATTCCCTAAAATCTCTTCGGAGAAACCTTAAAGTTTCACTCCTTCGCGTTACCCAATGCATTCGAGAGCTATAACGGGCTCACCCGCCCTTAGTCTATCACGGAACCACCCGTCTTCATAATAATGCCCAAGAACCATAACATAATCATATCACATAAAACATGCATAAAGGAAACATAAAATTTTCACATTTCAATCACGAGATATCAATACAACACATTGATATAATAAAAACATTATAAAAACCATTTTCAATACCAAAGTAAAACATGGTATTTATTTTTCTTTTAAAAAAAGAAGGTATGGCTTGTAGAGGAAGCCGAAACTCAAATAACGGTTATGACGGCGGAGAAGTCGTTGTCGCCGCATACGTACGACAAAAACATTCCCTTTTGTTGTTTAGTAAACGCTTCGTATAAAAAAGATTCCTTTTGAATAAACGTAAAATTCAAAGGGGTTTATACACCGTATAAAAGAAAGTTGTGTATAAAATAAAATATTCCTCAACGAAAGGAGATTGAGACGAAGTCCCATACCTCGTATCCGACTTGACCCGACCGTTCTTTAATCTCCTGAATAATAAACTTGAGTTAATCTCTACTTTCTTATGAATCTTTTTCAAGTTCATTATTCCTTTTATACCATGTTATGAACATCATGTAATCATTTAAGTTAATAATGTTCATTTTGTCGGTATTTGGTTCTAAAGTCAAAAATAGACTTCTTACACTTACATGTTGTTAATTTGGTCAAAGGTTCATTATATACAGAATGGTATTCATGATGTAGATATCATATGTGTCATATATATCCAGTACATACATGCATTTATAATATTACATAATCATTTAGAGGTAAGAAATGAAATGCACCGTTCATGGAGACGGTAAGCCGTACGTACGCATGAACGCTACTTTCATTTCTATTTCGTATTTTATAGAATGGAATCATAGTGATATAAAGATATATTATAATTCCAGTATAATATCATATATAATATCATAGTTCCATCCTTTATATGTCCCACATATGGTATTTAACGAATCAAATCACTTTGAGGGGGCGGTAGTCCGCACTTCCTAAAATGAAGATATCGTGTTTACCCATAATGGAAACCATAAATGTATGCCCAAAATGAAAAAAACAGAAGCTTAAGGAAAAAATAAACATATTATATATCATATATAAAAATAGTGACATCATAATGGCCACCTTTTAAGGTGTTAAATGAGTATTGAACAATCATCGTTTCGGGAGGCAGAATTTCGCCATCCACGGAAACCGTATGTTCATTAACCATTTGATGTAGTTGTGTGAGAGTGTAGCTCAAATAAATCTTATAAAAACATCCTATTATATTTAAGATACTGGTGTTGTGACAAAATAAGTAAATAAAAAGATTTTAGGGGGTTGGAGAAGCAAAATAAAACAAATGAACATGAGAGAATGAATTACCTTAAAAAGTGTAACTCCTTTTGATTTGAGCCTAAAGGCTTCCTTTGAAAGGATTCTTCCCAAAGTGAATCCTCTAGGATGAGGATAGGGATTTGGAGAGAGCAAATGGGCAAGGGTTGGCCGAGCCAAAGGCTTGAAGAGTGTGTGAAATGAGGTAGAGGTGGGGGGCTTTTATAAGAGGAGAGGAGGGGCACTTTTGGAAAGTAAAGAAATATTACATTATTTGAAAATGTGTTTCGGTTTTAAAAGGTCCCACATTGATAGAATTCGTGGATAAGGTGATAAGGGTTCGAAATCCACTCATCCAATTGGTTTTGGACATGTGTAGTTCATATATTTTACATTATCTTCCTATTTTATTTAAATCGTCAAATAATGATGTCATCGCTGCATCATTCTTATGTCATAAATAATTAAATTTATTTAATGTCTAAAAATTATAAAACAAATACTATGATATAGGAAATATTTTTATCTTTCCAATGACTATTTATAATCAAAATTTGGACTTGTATAACCCCACTTAAAAATTGTTTTTGTAAAACATATTATGTTTGTGTCATTTTCCCTTTAACATTAAATAAAAAGTAATTTATGCCATTTCCAAACAAAAGTGTCTCCATGGGGTCCCCAAGTTGACCCATGGCTTGTCTTGGTCGGCCATGACACAACCAATAAGGTTTGGACATGTGTCTAGGTCATTTCATATTATTAAGACATTATTTATACCTTAAACTACACTAATTACCACTAATCGCGATTAAAAACTTAATAAGTTACTATTCACCAAAAAATTATTATAATCTCATTGAACCACATTTTACTTCTTAATGACAACCATGTATGTCGGATTTTCAAAATTCAGTACACATTAGTGGTAAACTTTCATTTAACTGAAAAATCAGTTTGCTTGACTACCACTTAGTGGTTTCACTATTCATCAAAAATTGAAGTTTTTCAGAAAATTACCAAAAATTCACCCTAAGATATATTTGATATTCTGAATTCAAAAATTAAGTCTATTTTACAAAATTAAAATCATATAAGTCACCTTAATTAATTTAATAATTAATTCCCGCTGCCAGAGCAAATAGCGTGTTTTTACAAAACAATAAGTATCAAAAGATTGACACCAGTTTAAGTCTAATTTCAAAGTGAAATTGATTCCAATGACCACCAATGGATAACATGGTAAAAATATATTCTAATTTCACTTAAAAACCAATTCAAAACATTATCTAATCATATAAATAAATTAGATTAAAAAGTAGTTTTGATGTAAAATGCAGTATTTTTCACTATTCATTAAAAAATGAACATTGTCAGAAAAATACCAAAAATTCACACAAGGTAAATTTTGATGTACCAATCATAAAGGATAAGTTTATTTTGACAAACATAGTTTATAAAATTGTCAAAATATAGATTCAAAAATGGTTTGCCATCAAAAGGCAGTAAAACAATCTTTTATGAATTTTAGGTTATTCCATGCATAAGATTGTATTTATTTTCATTTTAAGACTCTATAACACTATCTTAATCATTAATAGACATAGATAAAAATATCTATTATTCATTACTTACTTGGGATGTTACATACTTCCCCCCTTTAGAAAATTGCGTCCCCGCAATTTATTTACTTATCGAATAAATGGGGGTACTTATCCCTCATTGCATTTTCAGATTCCCATGTTGCCTCTTCAATCATGTGGTTTTTCCACAAAACCTTTACCTGGTGAATCACCTTATTCCGTAACACTTGCTCCCTGTGGTCAAGAATCTGGACCGGTTGTTCCTCATAAGACAAGTTCTCTTCCATCTGAACTACCTCTGGACTCAAAACATGAGATGGATCTGGCATATACTTTCTCAACATCGAAACGTGAAAAACATTGTGTACCTGAGATAAACTCGGAGGTAAACCTAATCGGTATGCAACTGATCCAACTCTTTCCATAATTTCGTATGGTCCAACAAACCTTGGACTCAACTTTCCTTTCTTACCAAATCTCATCACGCTTTTCCAAGGAGAAACCTTGAGAAAAACATGATCACCTACCTCGAAAGATAGATCCTTCCTCCGGTTATCCGCATAACTCTTCTGCCGGCTCTGAGCTGTTCTCATGTGTTTCTGAATCAACTGAACTTTTTCTGCCATCTCTTCTACCAATTCTGGTCCCATCAACTTCCTTTCACCCACTTCATCCCAGAAAGCTGGAGTTCGACACCGCTTCCCATATAATGCCTGAAATGGTGCCATCTGTATACTGGAATGAAAACTATTATTATATGAAAACTCAACCAAAGAAAGATGTTGGTCCCAACTTCCCTGATAATACATAGAACAAGCTCGTAGCATATCCTCCAATGTCTGAATTGTTCGTTCTGATTGTCCATCTGATTGAGGATGAAAAGCTGTACTAAAATTTAATTCAGTACCCAACGACTTCTGAAGGCCTTTCCAAAAGTTATAAGTAAACCTGGGATCATGATCCGATACAATGGAGAGAGGAACTCCATGTAACCTGACTATCTATTTAAGATACAAACGGGAAAGATGATCAAGAGAGAAAGTATCTCGTATAGCAAGGAAATGAGCAGATTTGGTCAAGCGATCAACAATAACCCAGATTGCATTATTACCTCAAGATGTATTCGGTAATCCAACAACAAAGTCCATGGATATATTCTTCCATTTCCACTCTGGCACTGGTAAAGGCTGAAGCATCCCTTTCGGTAACTGCCGCTCTGCTTTAACCTGCTGACAAGTCAAACACTTCACAGTAAAATCAGCAATAATTCTTTTCATTCCATCCCACCAGTAATACTCCCGCAGATCTCTATACATCTTAGTACTGCCTGGATGAACTGAAAACGGAGAACTATGAGCTTCACATAACAACTCTCTCTTCAACTGTGAATCACAAGGAACACACAATCTCTTCCCAAATCTCAAAATACAATCATTATCAATGTTGAATTCAGGAAACTTACCTTTCTGAACTAGCTCTACCCTTTTCTGCAACTCACTATCTTGCTTCTGTGCTTGCTTGATTCTATCTGGTAGAGAAGATCTCACTGATACCTGAAACAAAACAGAAGGACTTCCTGCACCAACAACTTCTATGCCAAAGTTCATCAAATCCTTAACCAAAGGATCATGTTCTAAATGCAACATTGTTAATGAAGCATTACTTTTTCGAGTCAAAGCATCAGCCACTTTATTTGCTTTTCCCGGATGGTAATGAATTGTACAATCATAATCCTTGATTAATTCAAGCCATCTCCTTTGTCTCATGTTTAACTCTTTCTGAGTGAATATATACTTTAAACTTTTGTGATCGGTATATATTTCACACTTTACTCCATAAAAATGATGCCTCCAAATTTTTAAAGCAAAAACAACAGCAGCTAGTTCCAAATCATGTGTAGGGTAATTTACCTCATGAGTTTTCAACTGTCGTGAAGCATAAGAAATTACCTGATCATTCTGCATTAGGAAGCAACCAAGTCCTTTCAATGAAGCATCACTGTATATAATAAACTCACCATTCCTGGAAGGTAGTGCCAAAACTGGAGCATTCACCAATCTTCTTTTCAATTCTTGAAAACAATCATCACATTCTTTTGTCCAAATAAACTTAACACCCTTCCGAGTTAGCTTAGTCATTGGACTAGATAACCGTGAAAAATTTCTAACAAACCTTCGGTAATAGCCCGCCAAACCAAGGAAGCTAAGAATCTCAGTTACATTTGTGGGTCTTGGACATTCTTCCACAACTTTTGTTTTTGCAGGATCAACAGTTATTCCATCTTTAGAAACAATGTGACCAAGGAAAGAAATTTGTTGCAACCAAAACTCACACTTGCTGAATTTCCCATACCGTTTCTTTTCTTTTAAGGTTTGCAAGATAACCCTTAAATGATTTTCATGTTCCTCTTTACTTTTAGAAAACACCAAAATATCATCAATGAAAACCACCACAAACTTATCCAAGAACTCATGGAAAATTCTATTCATTAAGTCCATGAATACAGCAGGTGCATTGGTTAGCCCAAAAGGCATTACTAAAAATT
The DNA here is from genome assembly GCA_963277665.1 of Viscum album. NCBI lineage: Eukaryota > Viridiplantae > Streptophyta > Magnoliopsida > Santalales > Viscaceae > Viscum > Viscum album. The sequence continues at coordinate 1,738,926,859 of OY728151.1, forward strand.
CATAATGGCCATATCTCGTACGGAACGCGGTCTTCGGAATATCTACCTCCTTTACCTTCAGCTGATGGTACCCCGATCTCAGGTCAATCTTTGAAAAAAACTGAGCTCCCTGGAGCTGATCAAACAAATCATCGATATGAGGCAAATGATATTTGTTCTTAACAGTGATATTATTCAAGGCTCTATAATCAATTCAAATTCTCATAGAACCATCTTTCTTTTTAAAAAATAAAACAGGATCACCCCATGGTGATGTGCTAGGTCTAATGAAACCTTTCTCTAATAAATCTTTCAATGGCTCCTTCAACTCTAAAAGTTCAATTTGTTCCATTCGATAAGGGGGTTTTGAAATTGGCTTAGCATCAGGAACTAAGTCAACAGTAAACTCAACTTCCCGATCTGGTATTATCCCAGGCAACTCATCAGGAAAAACATCAGGATACTCATTTACCACTGGCACATCATTAATCTGAATAGTTCCTTTATTTTCAACAACGTGTGCAAGGTAACATTCATTTCCATCTTTCACAAGTTTTTCGGCCTCTTGATATGTTATCAACAGTAAGGGTTCATTCCTGTAAACAAACCGAAAGTCTTTCTGAAAGGAAACTTCTTTAGCTCTATAGTCAATCTTAGAATGGTAAATAGAGAGCCAATCCATACCCAGGATAACATCAAACTCTACTAGAGGTAGAACAATAAGGTTTGCAAGTGGGTTCTTTCCACAGATAATGATAGGAAGATTCTTATAAATTCTTTTTGCCTCGACACTCCCCCCAGGTGTTTTTACCAAAAGTTCAGGAGTCATTTCTTGAGATGGTATTCCCATTTTACTAGAAAAGGTTTCAGAGATGAAAGAATGTGTAGACCCCGAATCAAACAACACACTGGCATAATCTGAAAAAACAAACAAAGTACCTGATACAACTTCATTTGATGGCCCGACATCTGCTGAAGTAGTTTCAAAGGATTTCACCACCCCTTTCTGCTTGTAGTCTAACTGCTTCCCATCACTCAAGCTCTTTTTCGGACACTCGTTTGCATAGTGACCCATCTCATTGCACTTATAACACTTCACTAACTGTAAGTCAAATTTGTTCTTACCTTCACCTTGATCCTTTTCAGTGCAATCACGAGCCTTATGTCCCATCTTACCACATCGGTAGCACTTCCCAGAATTCAGAAGACATTCCCCAGCATGCCTTTTGCCACATTTATCACAAACTGGAAACTTAGTTCTCTTACCATCAGACTTTTTTGAAGAATTCTTACCTTTCTCCTGCCACCTCGGTCTCTTCTTCTGCTGGTTGTTATAGAACACTTGGTCATCGGCAAACTCCATTTCCACCTTCCCAGCACAACGAACAAGCTTTTCATAACTTTTAAACTCACGAGAAGCTAATGCCCTTCGATACTTTGGCTTTAATCCTGAGTAAAAATGATTTATTTTACTATCAAGGTCCCGTATAAAATTTGGAGCATACCTTGCCAATCGAGTGAACCTTTCTTCATAGGCAGCCACTGATTCTTCCTCTTTCCTCAATTCCAAGAATTGCTTTTCCATCCTAAGTCGAACAGCCTTAGGAAAATACTTCTCAAGAAACATACCTTTGAATTCATCCCAGTCAAGAGCATCAATCTCATCGGCATCCCTGATATTTTTAACCATAGACCACCACTGATCTGCTTCACCTTCCAAACGGTAAATAGCAAGACTAACCTTTTGATTGTCTGAACACCCCATGACATAAAAAATCTTCTCCAGTTCTTTAATCCACCCTTCAGCTAGCACAGGGTCAGATGATCCTCTGAATGATGGGGGATGTTGCCTCATGAAATGTTCCACCACTGACATGTTCCTCTGCGGTTGATCTGCCTGATCTCGTGCATAGATACCACCACCATTTATCGCTTGAGTCAACTGTGCCATTACTGCAACAAACTGTTCAGTTCCAATTCCGACCATTTCTAGATGCTGATTCGGAAGGTTATTTCCTTCTGTATGCCTTCCTAGCACTGCATCCCTGTTTCCTCTGCGGAAAACCATTCTGATCAAACATGTCTTAGATTAAGCAACATGGTAATCTTTAAATGCTATATCATTTTGAAAAAAATATTTTTGGATAATCATTTAATAGAATTCTAACTCCTAAAGTTATCTAAACCGACCTCTGATACCAACTATAAGGCCCCAGCCTTAAACCTTACTTAATCTTGAGTTATTACAAGATTACACATTGAGGATCTTTTCGGGTTTAGAGTTTTAGAGAATTAGATCATAAAACATGCATTACATTCCACATATAAACAAAGTGGTTACATAAAGATAGTATTATTCATTCCCATTAATGGAAACACATTTAAAATAAAACATGGATTATTTCGTGACACATCCTTGACTCTATCATCTTATCATGTACCTTTCCCTTGACCTGTGAAAAACATTTCAAAAACTTGGGATGAGCATAAAAACTCAGTATGGGTTATAAAAAAACATGGAAAGGAAACATGAGTTCATATATACATAAGAATGAAATCATACATTACCCATAAAACATAGGCACTTTAACATACCTCATAAAATCATGAATAAATCATAGAAATCATAAGACATAAAGGTAACTTGAGGCATTCATAACATTCTTACGTAGGGAGTAACCCTCTTGGTTACGTTTGGAATACCCATCATAGTATATTCCCTAAAATCTCTTCGGAGAAACCTTAACGTTTCACTACTTCGCGTTACCCAATGCATTGGAGAGCTATAACGGGCTCACCCGCCCTTAGTCTATCACGGAACCACCCGTCTTCATAATAATGCCCAAGAACCATAACATAATCATATCACATAAAACATGCATAAAGGAAACATAAAATTTTCACATTTCAATCACGAGATATCAATAAAACACATTGATATAATAAAAACATTATGAAAACCATTTTCAATACCAAAGTAAACCATGGTATTTATTTTTCTTTTAAAAAAAAGAAGGTATGTCTTGTAGAGGAAGCCGAAACTCAAATAACGGTTACGACGGCGGAGAAGTCGTTGTCGCCGCATACGTACGACAAAAACATTCCCTTTTGTCGTTTAGTAAATGCTTCGTATAAAAAAGATTCCTTTTTAATAAACGTAAAAGTCAAAGGGGTTTATACACCGTATAAAAGAAAGTTGTGTATAAAATAAAATATGCCTCAACGAAAGGAGATTGAGACGAAGTCCCATTCCTCGTATCTAACTTGACCCGACCGTTCTTTAATCTCCTGAATAATAAACTTGAGTTAATCTCTACTTGCTTATGAATCTTTTTCAAGTTCATTATTCCTTTTATACCATGTTATGAACATCATGTAATCATTTAAGTTAATAATGTTCATTTTGTCGGTATTTGGTTCTTAAGTCAAAAATAGACTTCTTACACTTACATGTTGTTAATTTGGTCAAAGGTTCATTATATCCAGAATGGTATTCATGATGTAGATATCATATGTGTCATATATATCCAGTACATACTTGCATTTATAATACTACATAATCATTTATAGGTAAGAAATGAAATGCACCGTTCATGGAGACGGTAAGCCGTACGTACGCATGAACGCTACTTTCATTTCTATTTCGTATTTTATAGAATTGAATCATAATGATATAAAGGTATATTATAATTCCAGTATAATATCATATATAATATCATAGTTCCATCCTTTATATGTCCCACATATGGTATTTAACGAATCAAATCACTTTGAGGGGGCGGTAGTCCGCACTTCCTAAAATGAAGATATCGTGTTTACCCATAATGGAAACCATAAAGGTATGCCCAAAATGAAAAAAACAGAAGCTTAAGGAAAAAATCAACATATTATATATCATATATAAAAATAGTGAAATCATAATGGCCACCTTTGAAGGTGTTAAATGAGTATTGAACAATCATCGTTTCGGGAGGTAGAATTTCGCCATCCACGGAAACCGTATGTTCTTTAACCATTTTATGTAGTTGTGTGAGATTTTAGCTCAAATAAATCTTATAACAACATCCTAGTATATTGAAGATACTGGTGTTGTTACAAAAGAAGTAAATAAAAAGATTTTAGGGGGTTGGAGAAGCAAAATAAAACAAATGAACATGAGAGAATGAATTACCTTAAAAAGTGTAACTCCTTTTGATTTGAGCCTAAAGGCTTCCTTTGAAAGGATTATGCCCAAAGGGAATCCTCTAGGATTAGGAGAGGTATTTGTAGAGAGCAAATGGGCAGGGGTTGGCCAAGACAAAGGCTTGAAGAGTGTGTGAAATGAGGTAGAGGTGGGGGCCTTTTATAAGAGGAGAGGAGGGGCACTTTTGGAAAGTAAAGAAATATTACATTATTTGAAAATCTGTTTCGGTTTTAAAAGGTCCCACATTGATAGAATTCGTGGATAAGGTGATAAGGGTTCGAAATACACTCATCCAATTGGTTTTGGACATGTGTAGTTCATAGATTTTACATTATCTTCCTATTTTATTTAAATCGTCAAATAATGATGTCATCGCTGCATCATTATTATGTCATAAATAATTAAATTTATTTAATGTTTAAACATTATAAAAAAACTACTATGATATAGTAAATCTTTTTAGCTTTCCAATGACTATTTATAATCAAAATTAGTACTTGTATAACCCCACATAAAAATTGTTTTCGTAAAACATATTATGTTTGTGTCATTTTCCCTTTAACATTAAATAAAAAGTAATTTATGTCATTTCCAAACCAAAGTGTCTCCATGGGGTCCCCAAGTTGACCCATGGCTTTTCTTGGTCGGCCATGACACAACCAATAAGGTTGGGACATGTGTCTAGGTCATTTCATATTATTAAAACATTATTTATACCTTAAACTACACTAATTACCACTAATCGCGATTAAAAACTTAATAAGTTACTATTCACCAAAAAATTATTATAATCTCATTGAACCACATTTTACTTCTTAATGACAACCATGTATGTAGGATTTTCAAAATTCAGTACACATTAGTGGTAAACTTTCATTTAACTGAAAAATCAGTTTGCTTGATTACCACTTAGTGGTTTCACTATTCATCAAAATTGAAGTTTTTCAGAAAATTACCAAAAATTCACCCTAAGCTATATTTGATATTATGAATTCAAAAATGAAGTCTATTTTACCAAATTCAAATCATATAAGTCACATTAATTAATTTAATAATTAATTCCCGCTGCCAGAGCAAATAGTGTGTTTTTACAAAACAATAAGTATCAAAAGATTGACACCAGTTTAAGTCTAATTTCAAAGTGAAATTGATTCCAATGACCACCATTGGATAACATGGTAAAAATATATTCTAATTTCACTTCAAAACCAATTCAAAACATAATCTAATCATATAAATAAATTAGATTAAAAAGTAGTTTTGATGTAAAATGCAGTATTTTTCACCATTCATTAAAAAATGAACATTGTCAGAAAAATACCAAAAATTCACACAAGGTAAATTTTGATGTATCAATCATAAAGGATAAGTTTATTTTGACAAACATAGTTTATAAAATTGTCAAAATATAGATTCAAAAATGGTTTTCCATCAAAAGGCAGTAAAACAATCTTTTAAGAATTTTAGGTTATTCCATGCATAAGATTGTATTTATTTTCATTTTAAGCCGCTATAACACTATCTTAATCATTAATAGACATAGATAAAAATATCTATTATTCATTACTTACTTGGGATGTTACAGTTAGACTAATACATTATATGATTATTTCCACCTTTTGATATAGTCTTGGAAGTTATTTTTGACTCATTTTTATGTCATGTAATATTTTTCTTCCACTTTCCAATGTTTACATGATCATATGATTCCATGTTCAATGTGATATGGTTTCATAATATTAATGATTTTGCGTGAATTTTATGTTATAATTTTATGACTTCTAAATCTCATGTTATTATTTATTCCCTTGTATATTCCTATACTGGGATTTTTGTGTCATCACGTTTACCTCTGTATTCCCCGGTATATGCTATGAAGATATAAGAGGTCAAAGAAAGGTAGGATCTCATTATAGAAGCTAAATAATTTTTTCTATTTTAGTTACATGTTTTTAATTATATGTACATAATATCCCAAAGACAGTGGACTTTACAATCCGTGGTTTATATTTGATTGTTAATTATACTTAATAACATGTAATAGATGTTCTAAATGGATAGGGTCACAGTTGTTGTTATCTGAGAAAATTCTAGTGATTTTTGGAGGGTAGGATTAGAAAACAATATTAAGAACCCTACGGATAGTTACATCTCCATGGATAACGTAGATTTAATCTTATAGAATCACATGTTTGGCTATACTTTTCATTGATATTTTTATCTATATATGTTCATATTTTCAATTTTATATTATTATTCGCTATGCATTCACACCACATTGTTATACATTATATATCATAGTTAGTGGTTTGAAAAAGAAAAACACATTACAAAAATCAATATTTAAGTAAATGTGATGATTTTACTAATGAATTTTGGAATTATATTGGAACATAAGATCAAAAAATCATTATAGTACTTAAAAATATGGGTCATGTTATGAAAAATAACATCAATAATGTGGAATTATTTCCTTATCCTAAGATATAAAATGTTTCGGTTGAATCCTTTATATGAAAAATACCTCCTATCATTAGTGGATCTTCTGAACCCCTCATCATAGAAAATGGATTAACTCCATTGAAATGATATTATATGTCCACCGATGATCAGAAGAATAGAATGTAATGATGGTGGTATATTTTTTATAGGGAAGCAGATAAGTAGTTGAAACTGATTAGAAATACAATTTCCAAAGAAGAAATTTTTCCCATTTATTGGGAATAATTCACGAAAATATTTTTTAATAAATATTTTCCCTAAACTCTCTATTATAAGATGAGAATGTAGTTCCTTAGTCTAAATAAAAATAGAATAAGATTATATCATTGTGTATGAGGAAAAAATTACAAGGATTTCATGATATGCCTCCAGATTTGTTATTGACCTTGAAAGAAAAGTGGATCAATTAATTAGTGGAATAATTTTTTTTTTAAAAAAAAATGGAAATTTAAGACATTCACATCAATGTTGAGATTGTTTGTTTTTCCCTTAAGGTTGGTATGGAGATTGGAGAATCTCAATGTTCTAATACTTCCCATGATAAGATGTGGAATATTGAGTTCAATATGAAAGTATCAATAGATAAATACATTTATAGAATGAGAATCCAACACCCCACATGTCATATGTATGGGAAGAATCATCTTCTAAACTATCCAAAGTAAACTAGGGTATTCTTAAAATGTGTATGTGAGGGGAATTAGGATAATTATTCCAGAATTTAAGTGAAGAATCCAACAAATTTAATATAATAAATAAAGGTCTAGTTGAACACTCATCCTTTATTATAATGTTTCAACTATAATTAATATGGGAATTATGTGATCCAATTCTCTGAGATATAGGGTTTTATAGGGAGTCAACATAAACAACATATAAAACATCATAGAATGGAATATTTTATCACTATTAATAAGTTGGATCCTTAAAATTATATGGTGATAGTTAGGATAATAATTCATTCCAGAATCTTAAAAGTATTATTTTTTTATAGTTCTATTTATCCATTCATATCTTTCTTGTTTAACATAACTATTCAAACACCAACTAAAAATAGAAAGGTTGAGTTATCTGTGATAATGGAAAATGTAGTAATTATAGAATCAAAAGTATATAACGTCTCCCATGATAATTTTTGTGGGATGAACCTTCTAGAAAGTATTTTCATACTTTGTTATATTTTGATTCTATATTTGGAATGGATTGGCTATCTTTAAATAAATCCAACATCAAATTTTAGGAATGGGAGATCACACATCACATCATGAGGAATACTCTAATTCTGTAGACGTGAAAGGATGTGGATGGATATCCTTCAACTTCATCATATGAACCGTGGATATTATAATTGCATAAGAAATCATATCTCACTAAAATTACTTAGATAATGGATAGATTCATTCCCAAACTCATTCCCATTGTGAGGGACTGGAATAAATTTTTTTGAAAATAATTTATTGGTCTTCCTCCTGATCGAAAGGTTGAGTTCCCAATTGAACTTATTCTTGAATATCTTCTTATATAAAAGAATACTTATAGAATTTTCACTATTGATATTGATTAAATATATAAGTAGTTACAAGAGAATATATACAACGATTTCATTCTCCCAAATACTACACTGAGGAGCTTCCCAGTTCTCTTTGTCAGAAAGATTGATGGATCAATGAATCTATTAATTTATTAATATGATCTCAATAAAATCACGAAAAATAACAAGTCTATCCTTCCACGGATTGAATAATGGTTCAATAATCTTTGAAAGGATAATTATTTCCCTATAGTAGACCTTCAGCCCTGATATCACCAATTTATGGTGAGGAATGAAGAGATTCTAAATTCTACCGTATGAATGGTGTATGAAAAATATGATTTTATATTAATTATATTAAAGATTACTAAATCTCTAAATGTGATCATTGAAACAATGAATAGAGTCTTTAGTGACTAAATCATCAAATTTTTGGTAGTCTTTACCAATGATATTCTCATATTCTCCAAGGGGAAGGAGGAACATGAGGAGAATATGAATAACATTATAAAAAAATTATAAAGGGGGAAACATGATGAAAATTATAGTAAATATAAATTATTGATGGAGTAAGTATCATTATTTGGGAATATTATCAAAATAAAAGAAATATCCATGGACACTTCCATGACAACAAAAATCAAAGAGTGTACTATACCAACATCATTAATTGAGATCCATAGTTTTGTTTTCATATCTTGGTATTATCGATATTTTTGAGATATCTATCATAATTGTAAAACCCACCAACTCTGTTAGCATGGAAATGGGTATTGAATGTATTTAATGAATTATGGGAGGCATTATTAAATGTTCTCAAGAAGAGGGTAATAACTACAGCTTTACTCACACTACCTAGAAGTAGAGATGGTTTCATAATGATTATTCAAGGAATGGATTGGGTTTTTTACTCATGAAGAATGATAATGTGATATCTAATACCTCATGGTTTTTGGATATCAATGAGAATAAGTACCCATCACATGATATAGACCTAATGGGTATGAATTTTCCATTAAAAATATCGTGGAAGTACCTTTATAGTCAAAAGTGTGATAAATATACTAATCATAAGGGTCAAATGTATATTTTCACATAAAAGGAACCCAACATGCATTAAAGAATATTGTTTGAGATAATCCAAATATATGATTTCTCTATTCACTACCATCTGGGAATAAATAAATGTAGCTGATGCTCTTAGATAAAAAAATTTCTACCGTATCCATGGTTCTTATTGGGAGACACCCATCATCATTGATATTGAATGGATGAATTTGTTAATTATAACTAGAAGAAATATATAATATATTTTCTAATTAATTTCTAAACCATCTATCAATAAGACAATTATGGAAACAGAAATGGATGATCTATTGCTACAAAGGAATGTCAAAGTGGTAAAACAAGTTAATCTATAATAGTTCGATATCGATGAGGATGGTGTGATTTTGTATGGAATGTGGATTTTAATTCCTTCATCACGTGATATAAAGAAGGAGCTATTATAAATTTTACATAGCTCATATATCCCAATCCATCCTGGATATACCAAGATGTACCGGTATATTAAAGAACACTTATAGTGGTATAATATGATGATGTTTATTTTGTAGAATATTTAATGGTGTTTTCTAAGATAGCATGTTTATATAGAGTGATAGCCATACAAAGTGATAATGCAACCATTTCCAAGGCCAACATGGAAATCGGAGAATGTCACTATGGAGATTGTCATTAATTTCCCAAAAAAATATAATGGAAATAATGTGACATGGGTTTCGGTGGATCTACTCACCCGGACTACATAATTTATCCCTATTTGGGAAGATCACTCACTTGAAATTCATTCCATGATATATATGAAGGAAGAGAAAAGGATGTATAGGGTTCTACTTTCAATGTTCTCTGATCATGATCCAAGGATCACATAAAAATTCTAGATAATTCATAAGAATTATTTGAGTACTAAATAGAATTTCATCATGGCCTATCAACACCAAATCAGTGGAAAATCAGATAGGACTATTCAAGAACTATGAAGAAAATGTCGATATCTAGAGGCATTAAATTAAATGGATGATGGGATCATAATTTTTAATTGGATGAGTTATCATACATATAAATCATTCACTAGAGAACTCATATTGATTCATATGATGCTCTATAAAATAAGTGATGTATAATTATTACTTATTGGGATGATGTTGGTGAAAAAAATCTACTTGGACCAGATATTTTTCATTATATGACCAAAAAGGTGAAATCAACCAACATATATAAACTTCCTAGAGTCTGAAAAATATATATTATTAAATCCTTCTAAAGTACATGGTGGTCAATGTTAAAGATAAAGTATTCCTTTTAATATCACCATGTGAGAGAGTCATGCAGTTTGTAAGGAAATGGAAATTTTTTCCAGGATACATTGGCCCCTTTGTGATACTTGATCGCATTGGGGTAGTGGAAAATAATCTTGCACTTACACCAAATATGGCTCAAGATCATGGAATATTCTAGGTATATCTCCTAAGTACATATTTGTCCCCTCACATGTACTAAATCTGAAGGTTGTATAACTGGTCACCGAATTCTCATATAAAGAGTATCCATTGAAGATCATTGATGATAGAGAGAAATTCATACATATAAAAATTAATTATCTTGTCAATGTGTTATGAGGGAATCATAATTATGATGTGGAGACATGGGAACCAGAGTATGCGATAAAGGGGAAATACCCTCATATATTTTTACCTCAGTATGTAAAACAAAATTTTGATGGTGAAACATCAAATTGGGTGAAGAATGTAAAAATCCAAAATTTTATTCATGTTATTAAACGTATTTTTAAATATTTTATATATTATAAAATACACACATCACATAGTAACCCAAATAAAAAAAATATTCATAGAAATAGTGAAATAAATTAGTGGTATTAATCAAAGTTAAGGAACCTATAACATTATAAAATTAACCTGAACATTGAACTAGTAATATGACCATTAGGAATACTAATCGAGAAAATAATATGGAATCCTCTGATGTAAAAGTATAAATAAAAATTTTGTATCATATAAATGAAAATATGATATATTTATATCAAGGAAGAAGTACATAAATGTTTATAAATGGGTAATTAAGTTTTGATATTTTTGTGAAACATAAATGTTTACATAATATTTTTTTAATAATTCATGGATTTAAATTAAAATTTATTTTCATAAAATTGATTAATAGATTAATATTTTGTTTTATTATAAATATAATATAATATTATTATATTGCAATTAATTGTTTTAAAGAGGCACAAAATATGTAAAAATATTGAAATCAATAATTTTCAAATAAATGTTGATTGTAGTTAAAAATTAATTATAACATACTTATAAAATTATTTCCATAATATTGATTCCATATTTGAAATATAAACATCAAAAAATTTAGGGTAAATTTTTTGGATTGTTCTAAAATAGATTATTTTTTGCGTATAGGATAATAATATAATTTATAGATAAAATTAAATACATGATTTTTTTAGTCATAGCTGAAGTATGGATGATGTAAGAAAAATTATCTAGAACTATTATTAATTATTTAATTTACTTATTAATAAGTATCAACCCTATTTATATTCTTGATCTTAAGTAATAAACTAATGGATAAAATATTCAAAAACACCCCTCTCCTCCCCTATAAACAATACTATCACCACATCATATCCTCACACCTTGTATTCCATGTATATTTTATAAATTATACTTAATTATTTTAACAAGAAATCTCCCCATGTATAAGATTAGATGGTCATAATAGAAGGCTAAACCTATGTTTCTCAAGTAGGTTCTTAATGAGATGATATTCAAGGGAAAAATCATCCTTCTTTCTTTTTAAATTTCCTTTCATTTCATATCTTATACTAACCTACCATTTCAAATCTGACATGAAAAATAAATTATAAAAAATATACTATAATTTTTTATGTTAATTGAATAATCATTATCAAATATCTTATATTATCATTTAATTGTAAATATTAAAACATCATCCATGAGGTATTGATTAATCGCCTTCATGGATAAACAATTTTCATTTTTCATCATTGCCTTCAAGTGTGGTCATAAAACCATTATAATGGTTATAAATATTTCAAAATGTATATTATAAAATATATTATGTTATGTAATATATATTTCTACATAATATTAAATAATTAAAAAAACTAGTTTGTGATGATCACAAAACCGCCAAAATAATATAATCATTTATCATTATTTTTTTATCAAATAAAGCATCCTCACATAAGAGAAAAAATGACATACATAATTATTAATAGTTCTTAACTTTAATTAGTAATATATATCCCCACTTGTAGATTTATTATTATGTTCTATATTAAATCCCATTATTATACTAAATGGAACCGACCAAAAAAAAAATGAAATGATTCCTCCTAGAACATCAAAATTAATCACTAAAACCAATCAAAATGGTGAAAAATGAAATTAATAAAATTTTAATAAATAAAATATATTTTTATTTTTCTTTGAATTAAATTATCAATGAATATAATTTTATTATCTATGAAATTAAGTTCATGTGAATAACACTTTCCAACATAAGGTAATATATCTCTTAGAACATCCTAATTACCTTTGGGTTATGCTTTCTCTCACTTTATAACAATGTAATTATTCATTAATCTTATATAATTTTTCAATTTTCTGTGTATATGTTCAACAATTATGTATCTATATCCATTCATAAATATTTTACGGGGAAATACATGTTTAAAATTGTTCCATTCTCAATTCCTTTCATTAAGAAATCCAGATTAATGGGAACTTCCCGATTACATAATAATTGTCAATTAGACTCCATAAATAATTTTAGGCCACAAATAATTTCCAAAAATAATTTATTTTATCAATAAAACCTAGAATAGTTCATCACTTTTTTAATACACCCAAATATTCATTTTTATTTTTTAATGTTTTTCCATAAGCTGCACTAAAGAGGCTCATTTGAAAAGTATCTTAAAAACTCAATTTAAATGATTTCACTACATATTGACATAATGTTTGATGATATCTGACTATATTTTCTTATAAACATCCATTTATTATTTAAATTGTTTTTTTCTTGTATACTATTATGATACATAGATTTTTTTCACATGACATGACTATGATTAAAATTTCTTTCCATGGGAACCACAATGTTTATCTACTATGATTGAGTTTTCATGAAGCACACATATTGATGGAAATGGTATGATGGGTGTTACTAGATGGATAAAAAATTATTGGGTAATGTTTAGTCTCATAGAGGACATTTATTGGAGTATGGAGTAAACATAATCATGTATGTTACTTTTTCTACCATGTGATATAGTGTTGACTGTTAGCCTCTAATCATGTTTATATCATATTATATGTTTCCACCACAATCCTATGATTCCATGATCATATGATTACATATAATATTTTATAAGATTAAATGATATTATTCCTATTCCATGCATTTTATGTTATCATGTAATATATTCTAACTCATGTGTTATGCTTTATTCCCAAGATTATTCCTTTAATTGGGATTTTTACCTCATCCCTTTTGTATATATACTTCCTATCTTATCCTATGAGGATAAAGGAGATAAACAGAAGTTATGTTATTATTATAAATATTAATTAATTTCATTATTTCAGGTCCATGTTAACAATACTATGTATATAATATTCTTAATACACTAGAATTTTTTATCATTGGATGGTATTTGATGGTCAATTTTTCTTAATATAATGTACTAATATCTGTAAAAGAATATGTTTTCATTAGGGTTATAATGAAATTATTTCTAATTAAGGTGGAACAATCCTTCTTTGGTGATTGTTTTTTGGACTGGAATAATAAGAAGTAAACATCATTTTAATTGACAACAATTGACGATGAATACATAGAAGTTATAAATAGGTTTACTTAGATGATATGGAGGATAGATAAACTAGGTATCATGTGTGTGGATGTTTGGAATCCACTATGAATTTATTATGACAACAATGTGATATATATTTTTATGTATGCAGTTCATCACTCTTGATCAAATGATAGAGATCTTAAATAATCATTTTATCTTAGAGTAAGTGGAAGAATGTGATGTGAAAAATGATTTTGTTAGAACCAATGAATGAATATAATATATATTTTACAATTTATTTTTAAAAAATATTATTCTATTTTAATACTGAAATATTATATTCCACATTCCCCTCTCACTAAAAAATGATTGAGAACATGTCCATTAAAAGGATTTATATTAAACCTTCAAATGTTCATAACTCATAGTTTTTTGAAAAAGGGGGATAATATTGAACATTTTAGGGTGTGACTTATATTTTTTATCTATTTATTTTTTTATTAAAAAAGATATATAATTTATGATGGGATGAATTATATTCAAAAAAATAATTTGAATTAGCTCCCTAAAAATTCCTTATCAACTAGTGATGAAATTTACTCAAAAAACTACATTATCTCATGGTGTGGTGCCAAGATTAAACATATTTGAGATAATATATGATATAATTTTTCTTAATAGAGATTAAAAATATTAATTATGTTTTTGAGATGTATTTTTAATGATTTTAATTTGGTTATAAACAAATCCGAATTGGGAGAATTACCTGATCCTTGGAATTGTTTTTTGTGGTTGAATTGTTTATCATTATGTTAATAGAAGTTGTGGAGATTTGGATTAAATATATTTGGAGTTATTTTTGGTATCTTATAGATAAATAATTTTTTTAAGAGGTTTTATTATTTTGTAATGAATTATGAAATTATATCTCTATAAGTAGAAAATGAATAAATCTAATATTCATATGGTTTATAATTTTTTTTATGTTTGATACTACTAGCATTAGGGTTCATAAAATATATCTTAGTTTGTAGATAGTTTATATTAAGGATTATCTGTGTCCTTATATGGTTGAGACCTATTATCATAATTATTCACAATTTTATTCATAATATTGACCATCATAACGTTTCTGATAACATTATATGTTTCACAAAAGTGATAAAGTTGCCTTATAATGTATCTTTTTAATTTATAAGGATAAAGGATGTACAGTCAACTTACCTTCATAAGGTTATATTGTTCTTTAAATGGTTAATTTTAGTGAAAAAGGACCTTTTAAGGATGACATATGATGTTATGATGGGTTTTAAATAACATCATAAAAATGAGGAATGGTTCCTTAACTCTCATAATTGGTCATGGACATTTGATAAAATACTATGTAGAATTCCTAGGTTTCCATTTTTCAAAAAAATTCTTAAAGTTTCCATGATTAAGCTCTGAGGATATTAGAATAAATTCGATAATTCCATATATGAAAATTAGTGATTAAAATATCATGATATAATATTTAATCCAGAAATGACCAATCTCTGATCAAATAATCCTGAATAATAAGAAAAACGGTTACATTTTAATGATGAAAATATAATGTGTAGTTAATTATTCTAGTGATTAATCTCAATATGTTAAACATAAAATTTAAATAGGAGGATGATATGTTATAATCCAGTGCACAAATCACATTTAATTTGACATAGTATTCATGTTATGTTTTCTAAATATTTTAGTTTTCAATATGATATTATTTCTTATCTACTACATTGGGAATAGATTTCAATTTACTTAAATAAGTTGAATAAAAATTAAATATAAGGCTTCTAGAGTTGAAAAATGATGAAATCACATATATGTAATTTTTGGATGAAAAGATCATATTTTTTTATTTTTTATATATTAATTTCTAGGATTTTTTTATCTCGATATTTTTTCTTTATGTTGATTTTAATGATTAAAATATAATTTTTGGTATATTAATGAGTAGGAGTAAGTAATTTTTCAATGAGACAGGGTTTCTTGAGATACGATCAAATGATGGAGGATCTGAATTTGGTTATATGATCATTGTTTTTACTATCATGAAACATAATAAATTGAATACTATGATTTTCCACATATTGAGAATCCCATAAAATTAAATTAAATCTCCTATATATAAAAGAACTCATCCAAAGATAATATATTGAGACAAAAAATGAGTGTGAGTGTAATGTCAAAGAGTATTGTTTTTTTAAGTGTGAGAATCTAAATGAATGAGTACAGTAAGAATAAGTTTAATCTAAAGCTGAAGTGGCATGAATTTGAAAAAAAGATTACACAACCTGTAAAAATTTTGTATAAAAGAAGTGAAATAAGGCACTAAAAATGTATTCCTATATTGTTCTACTTCATTCAATTGATTACACTCCATGTACAGGTTTTTGGGATTTTTTTCATAATAATGTGTATAGAAGTTCTTTGGAATAATAAATTATTATTTTAATCATTAAGTTCATTTTTCATTTATAAAATATTATGTATCATTTCATGTTATTTCAATGGGGGTGGTGTTTTTTCATTGAAACTATTGAGAGAAAATAGAACCCATGGAAGTCTATTTGTATGAATGTAAGAATGGATTATATTATCATACCTGATAGAACCACTTGTAATGGGTAAAAATAAGGTAACTTAAAATACATGTGAAAGGATACCAACTAACTTTAGTTTGGAGAATACTCTCCCATTAACTCAGAACCGTGTAAAAATGTTACATGTTCCTTTTTAACACGGTTTTCTTCATTTCATTTAAAAATGAGTATAATTATTAAAGTGGGAAAAAATAATCCAAACAAATCAAAAGGGTTAGTATATAAGGAAAACGAATTTGGAAAATGGTAGGATACATTGATTCAACCCCATCTCAGTGAATCTAATCAAGATACATGGAATTAACAAAATAAAGTACTCACCACCTATTATAAATATAATTTTAAGAGAAATAAAAAAGAAAATTTATCACAAAATATAATTTTTTCAAAATATGTAAATATTAAATTTTAATTGTCCATTCATAAATATCAAAATACATTAACCAAAATAGAATAATAAATATTTATTAATAAATTTACTATAAAACAAATTATATTATATTAATGTTTTAAATATCTACTGAAAAATAGTACATATAAATGAATTAATATTTTACACACATAATTGAAAATTATTTCCTCCTTCCCCTTTACATGAAATAGTCCCCCCATGCCATGTTTGAAAATTATGAAACTAAAATAATATATATACTATTATAATATATATTTTCTATAACATTCAACCATTAATAATTAAATCTAGTTTATAACTTTTCTTACACATCACTATGTATTGGGAAAAACAAATATGATTTTTTTTATTATAGAAAAATAACACCACATCCAATTACCATATATATAAAAAAATTAATGAAAGTGGTTTTTTAACTAAGAGAAATAGTTTTCTGAAAATATATGTTTCATTCCTATCATGAGGATGCATAATCCAACAATTAATTAAATTATTATAAAATAATTCTTAAATATAATTTTTTATATATTTATTTTTTATTTTCTCTATTATTAGAGAAATAAATAATATGTTCATGATTCCATACACTGATCCTGAATCATAATAAATAAAAAGTGTACAATAATGACTTATAAAAAACTCATTGGTAATTTTTTAGATCAAATTGAATTATTCGAAATAAATATCATAATATAATATTTTGAAAAAGAATTGAATAAACATGACAACCAAAAAAACTATAGTTATCTCATCCATGATTTATATCATAAAAAACAACACTATATAATGATTCCCAAATGAACTATGTATCATTGGGATCCAACATACCAGCAATTAAAAAATTATGTTATGGTAATTTAAAAGTCCCAAAAAAATGTAATATACCGGGTAGAATTGGACTCAGTAGATTTTTTCCTCTATACATCATTAATTTTGCATTAATGTATTCTAATAAAAAAATATAAAAATATAAAAATAGATTTTATATAATTATAACTAGAGTATATAATTTAGTAATACATCTTTGGTAAGTTTTTATACATGTCTAGATGGATGATGTAAAAAATGTTTTAATCATTGTCATCCTGTTGAAACCCCATCACTAAAGAATTATACTCTAGTTGACATATCTATAATATTCGATTCATTAACGTGATATAATACATCTCCATATCCTGATAGTGTAGTGTATCCCCATAAAAATGTATGATCCCATATGATAGAATATGTTATCTAGGATACTAAACATATATGATGCAGTGGATGGGAAACTATAGTATAGGAGTAGAATATGTAGACGGGGGAGTGATTTGTTCTAGTGAAGGTGGGGGAGTGAGATATAGAACATTAGAATATCTATTAATGTTAAAAAATATTGACATTACTTATATAATAATAGTCCTCTAAATCATATGTCAAATATACTTAACATTATTTTCTAAAGTTTATATTTTTCCATTATATATTTCCTCCCTCAATGAATTTCAAGAAGGAGAAAATGTTTTTACAAATACTCCCCCTTGTATCCACATAAAAAACATGAGTATTCTGGTTTTCATATGGAATTCATTAAAAGATCCTTCTTGGCCTCACGAATAAAGTTCTCATGTGCAATCGGATCCACAAGGGATTCCTGTATAGAATATTTTAAAATTTTATTAGTGAATTATAAAATATAAATTGTAAAACAATAACTTGAATAACTTATTACAATCCTTTAATATATATACATTAACCTTCTAGAACATATATTCCATTTTTCATCATTCGGTACCATTTTATTATTCATGTATAACTGGGGTGAGGGGTAGTTAGTAAGGTTCTTGAAGACTTATTAGTCATATTTGGAAATAAAATTATCAATAGTAATTTAATCTAAAATATTTTTAATGCAGTTTACTGAAATGATAAAATAATTTTAATAATAATTTTACGAAAAAAATGATATTGATAGGAAAAACATACGTAGATGATTAATAAAATCTAACATTTACAAGTAAAATTGAATAAAAAACATAACATGATAGAAAAAAACTACATGAACTCTTTGTCATATAATATATTATTCATAACATAAATGAAAAAAATCCCAAATGATACAGAAAATGATATCTATTGAAGAAAAAATCAATGTAAATGATTATTCATATCCAACTATTCTATATAAATTTGAATATTAATTAGAAAATAATATATAAAAAAACAAAATAAAACAAAAGATACTCTTTATCATAGTGGTTAGAGTACAATACTACTGTGATAAAAGAATACTGATAGTGTGTAATTGTATCATGGAGTGATAGATAAATAAGAAAACAAAACATAAGTAAATGTCTATACAAATCCAATTATTACATATAATGTTGAATAATTAAAAAATATTACAAAAAAACTAAAATAAATCAATCATAGTTTTTTATCAATTACATTAAATTAATAACTATAGTGATAGAAAAATGATAAAAATATTAATAAGTCGTGAGATGATATAAACAATAGAAAAAAAATTAAATAATATTTAAAATTATAAAAATATTAAAAAATTACATTTATATGTGATATATTTTTTTATAAGAAAACATTTTATCAAATTTGATAAAATATGCGAATTATTAAAAAATTAAATTACAAATAATATATCATGCATTATAAAAGATATAAAAATCCGAAATGAATATAAATATATAGAACATGTAATATTTCATTATCAATAAAATAATTTTTCCAATATTCCATATATATGTATTGCCTAGATGATGTCTATGTTATGCTCATCGATATCCAATGACAACAATTCCATGGAAATTGGGATGTCACATAATCCATCAATATCATTAATTGTATCGTCACCAAAATAATTATTTCTCCATATAAAATGATAGACCCCTTAACATTTGATTGATAAAGAACATAAAAAATTATTTTTTCAAGTGTTTACATGATAAAAATGGTTTCTTTGTATTATATTCTATTAAATTATTCTAGTGTCGTGTCTAAATGGCAATTATTAACAATATTTTAAACAAAAACCCATTTATTGTTGAACCTAGGGAGTCAAATTTTTTATAATAAATCTATTATATTTCATGAATAATTTTGTAATATGCAGATAGTTTAGAGATTGCGTATTTTATATTTCACCTGAAATAATTATATCATTATAAAAGATCATTGCAATTCCATTTTAAATTAATCATATATTATCGTAGTCATTTTTATATATGAGAATCCATTAATTTCATCCATAGACAATTTTATCACATTTAATCTTTTGCCTCATATTACACACATCAATGTTTCTGATTCATCAGATCCACCACAAATAGTCTTTATAAACAATGATAAAAATTTCTTATTCTAATGTAGAATGTTCATATATTTCTTATTTGTATAATTTTTTATTAAATCAATATTATTATAGATACCTAGGTTTATCATTACAGTTATTATAAAAAAAATTATGAATTTTCATTAATTTACCAAATCACATGCTTGAGGACCATAATATTTTAGTGACATTGGAAATATAGAAAAAAAATCATTTTTCCATATGGGAGTTATATAATCTCCCACTATGTTCTTGAAAAATACCACCTTTCTTTGAGATACCATACATAATACACATCTTCATTACATTGGGAAGGGAATCATAAGAAAAGGACATTTTCACATTTTTTATAAGGGTAAACAACATAGATATGTAAGAATAACATGACCATACATGTATGTGAACAACATAATAACATTTTGAAGCCATACCCTTCATAACATAGATCAAAATAATCGGAAATAGAATACATCTTTTTTCATAGGACTAGAATCAGAATGGAATTAATGAACTTGACCAATTAAATTATAAAATTGTGAATTTTTTCACATAAATATAATAAAGGAAAATAATCTCCATACTAGACATGTCCCACTACAAAGAACTTCATAGTAGAGAATGTCCTTTTCCAAACTGGGTTCACTCCCCATTATAATCAAATCTTACTAAATAGGGGTAACTCCCCATTCCAACCCTTTCTTACTAATCTGATTTCACTTCCCATTATTTTCCTGTCAATATCACGATTTATATATATTTACCCAATTCATTGGAGGATGATATAGGTCCCTCCCATCACATTTTGAAATAAATCATATGTGTTACAAAAGATCATAAACATTCATCATATCATAACCCATGAAATGAAATGGTTGTTAGACTAATTTCATAATTTTATAATCTATGGAAAAGCGATAGGTTTGATAAAAATATCATCATTGAATATCCCCTGAAATAAAGTTGGTTTCATAAGAATTTCCTCATGGTATAACACATGGAAGATAAATGTTTTTTATAATAATCATTCCATAAAAACAAAAAACATTCACATAAAAAATATGTATTGAATCCTTTGATCATATACTATGTAAGGAAATGACAAGTGAAAAGGTAGTCATCATAGATTGAAAATAATTTGGAATGATACATTAAAATATTTCTTGAAGGAAATATACTTTTAAAATCGAAAAAAAAAATATTTGTATAACAAAAGATATTTTTAATAGGTTTTCATATAAAATTAAATGTTCATAAATATAATCAAAACATTAAAATTATGATTATTCTGGAATCAAAAAATTTAATTCACTCCACACTCATTAAAAAAATATTCATTTTCTATTTTAAATAAAATGTAAAAGAAATTTTTTTTGTAATATGTCATTAATATTCCAGTCGAAAAAATTAGAAGAAGTAAAACAAGGGTATAAATATAAATAATAAATTATTTTGAAGAATAATAGTACATCTTAGAAGGAAATTTGGAATTTTTATACAAAAAAGGATTTTGGATGAAATCATATTTATGACATAAGATATATTTAATGTTTGATTATATTAAAAACAAATTCAAAAATATATTAAATAAAAAAGTGTGGTAAATGGTATAGTAACAGGAATATATCATGATTAATAGTTGTAGAATAATATTCCTCAAAATTATGGAGAGGTATATCATTATTATAAGGCCCCAGCCTTAAACCTTACTTAATCTTGAGTTATTACAAGATTACACATTGAGGATCTTTTCAGGTTTAGAGTTTTAGAGAATTAGATCATGAAACTTGCATTACATTCCACATTTAAACAAAGTGGTTACATAAAAGACAGTATTCATTCTTCCCATCAACGGAAACATATTTAAAATAAAACATGGATTCTTTCTTGACACATCCTCGACACTGTCATCACATCATGTACCCTTCCCTTGACCTGTGAAAAACATTTCAAAAACATGGGATGAGCATAAAAAGCTCAGTAAGGGATATATAGATATGGAATGGAAACGTGAGTACATGTATACATAAGAATGAAATCATACTATACCCATAAAACATAGGCATATCAAATCATGAATAAATCATAGAAATAATAAGACATAAAGGTAACTTGAGGCATTCATAACATTCTTACGTGGGGAGTAACCCTCTTGGTTACGTTTGGAATACCCATCACGGTATATTCCCTAAATATCTTCGGAGAAACCTTAACGTTTCACTCCTTCGCGTTACCCAATGCATTGGAGAGCTATATCGGGCTCACCCGCCCTTAGTTTATCACAGAACCACCCGTTCTTCATAACAATGCCCAAGAACCATAACATAATCATATCACATAAACATGAATAAAGGAAACATAACATTTCCACATTTCAATCACAATATAACATTTTAGGATATTGAAATAATGAATCCATTCAAAAAGAAACCATTTCCAAAACCACTTAAAACATTTAATAAAGAGATTTTTGAATCAAAGTGTCCCATACCACCTTGAAGATTTTAACATTTTAAACCATTAATATCCATATAAATAAATCCTTAAAACCATTTTGAAAACATGGATATTAATAAGATCAAATAATTAAAACATTTAAAACGATATTTTGGATAAAGGGGTTTTACCAAAATTAGAGACACTTGAATACAATAATCGAGGAATAACATTTAGTCAGAACTATATAATATCATGAGAATAAAAGGATTCATGATATAATACTCCAAAGGACAGTATATACACCATATAAGAGTGAATTGGTGCATAACAACAATGAACCCTCAATAGAAATGTCAAATGTGATGAAATCCCTTATAAAGAAGGTATCCTTAAATTAAGGACAAATAAATATCAAAAATATGTGTGACAAATATATATACACCCAATATAATTGGATATTAAGTGTAAAACAATAAAAGGTCAATCACACATATTCAATGGATGACATATTCAATGACTACAAGTTGAACCCAAAGAAATCGAAATTGGGTTAAAAAGTTCCCTTGACAACCTAACGGCATCACATCAAAATGAGTTGATGAGAGATAAAAAGTGTATCTAAACAATTGGACATAAAATTTACATCAATAAGGATATATGAGAACATATCCCAACATAACAATATGTAAATTAAAAGACCCAACAAAAGAAGTCTTTTAAAAAAAAGGAGGGTGAAAGGTTCCCTTACCGACTTGGGTATCATTCAAAACATACACCCCATGAAAGAAGGACAATAGATAATTGATGTAAATACTCATAAATGAAAGTATATTACACAAAGAGTAGAATAATGTGAAGTACATACACCACTCAATGGAATTTGTGGCAAATGTAGCATAAATCTCACGGGAATAAAAGTGAGATGAAAAATCCCTCACGAAAACACGGCAGCCTAACGGTGCCACATAAAACTTCCGAATATGGATTGATGAGATAAAATAGGGTATCTCATCACATTACAATAAAATTTACAGCAAGAGTAATATAAAAGAACATCCCCCAACATCACAAAGAGGAGCTTAAAAGAAGTGACAAAAAGGAGAGTACTTAAAAAGAAAGAGAGAAGTTAGATCTCTTACGAAAGTTCGGCAGCCTAAGGGCGCCACTCAAAACTTCCAAAATGGATTGATGAGAGAGAATAGGTTCTCTCATCACATGAACATAACAATTATAGTAATATTAATATAAAATAACATCCCAATCATAAGAAAGATGAGCTTAAAAGAAATGACATAAAAGAGTGTACTTAAAAAGAAAGAGAGTTGTAGGATCCCTTACCTCGGGTCTGACTTGAATCGATCGTTCTTTAATCTCCTGAATAATAAACTTGAGTTAATTTATACTTCCTTAAGAACATTTTTCAAGTACATTATTCCTTTTATATCACTTATTACCATGTCATAAACATTATGTAATCATTTAAGTTAATAATATTTGTTTTGCCGATGTTTGGTTCCTAAGTCGAAAGTGGACTTCTTACAATTACATGTTGTTCGTGTGGCCAAATGTTTATTATATCCAGAATTGTATTAATGATGTAGATATCATATATTTCATATATATCCAGTACATTCATTAATTTATAACGTTACATAATCATTTAGAGGTAAGAAATGAAATGCACCGTTCATGGAGAGGGTAAGTCGTACGTACGCATGAACGCTACTTTCATTTCTATTTTGTATTTTATATAATGGAATAATAATGATATAAAGGAATATTATAATTCCAGTATAATATCATAAATAATGTCATAGTTCCATCCTTTATACGTCCCACATATGGTATTAACGAATCACATCACTTTGAGGGGGCGGTAGTCCGCACTTCCTAAAATGAAGATATCGCGTATACCCATAATGGAAGCCATAAAGGTAAGACACAAATGAAAAATACAGAAGCATAAGTAAAACATAAACATATTATATATCATATATAAAAATAGTGACATCATAATGGCCACCTTTGAAGGTGTTAAAAGAATGTTGAACAATCATCGTTTCGGGAGGCAGAAATTCGCTATCCACGGAAACCGTATGTTCTTTAACCATTTGATGTAGTTGTGTGAGAGTGTAGCTCGAATAAATCTTATAACAACATCCTAGTATATTGAAGATACTGGTGTTGTTACAAAAGAAATAAATAAAAAGATTTTAGGGGGTTGGAGAAGCAAAATAAAACAAATGAACATGAGAGAATGAATTACCTTTAAAAGTGTAACTCGTTTTGATTTGAGCCTAAAGGCTTCCTTTGAAAGGATTATTCCCAAAGGGAATACTCTAGGATGAGGAGAGGGATGTGGAGAGAGTAAATGGGCAGGGGATGGACGAGCCAAAGGCTTGAGGGGTGTGTGAAATGAGGTAGAGGTGGGGGCCTTTTATAAGAGGAGAGGAGGGGCACTTTTGGAAAATAAAGAAATATTACTTTATTTGAAAATGTGATTCGGTTTTAAAAGGTCCCACATTGATATAATTCGTGGATAAGGAGATAAGCCTTCGAAATCCACCTATCCAATAAGTTTTGAACATGTTTATTTCATATATTTTACATTATCTTACCATTTTATTTAAATCGTCAAATAATGATGTCATCGCTGCATCATTATTATGTCATAAATAATTTAATTTATTTAATGTCTAAAAATTATAAAAAAACTACTATGATGTAGGAACTCTTTTTATCTATCCAGTGACTATTTATAATCAAAATTTTGACTTCTTTAACCCCACTTAAAAATTGTTTTAGTAGAACATATCATGTTCGTGTCATTTTTACTTTTACATTAAATAAAAAGTTATTTATGTCATTTCCCAAACAAAGTGGATACATGGGGTCCCCAAGTTGGCCCATGGCTTTTCGTGGTCGGCCATGACTCTCCCAATAGGTGTAGGACAAGTGTCATTGTGTTTTCACATTCTTATAATATCATTTTTACCTTAAATTACACTAATTACCACTAATCGTGATTAAAAACTTAATAAATTACTACTCACCAAAAAATTATTTTCATCCCATTGAACCACATTTTTCATACTAATGACAACCATGTATTTAGGATTTTAAAAATTCAATACACATTAGTGGTAAACATTCATTTAACTGAAAAATCAGTTTGCTTGATTACCACTTAGTGGTTTCACTATTCATCAAAAATTGGAGTTTTTCAGAAAAATACCAAAACATCACCCTAAGCTATATTTGATATTTCGAATTCAAAAATGAAGTCCGTTTTACAAAAATCAAAACATATTAGTCACATTAATTAATTTAATAATTAATTCCCGCTGTCAGAGCAAATAGCGTGTTTTTGTAAAACAATAAGTATCAAAAGATTGACACTACTTTAAGTCTGATTTCAAAGTGAAATTAATTCCAACGACCACTATTGGATTTAATGGTAAAAATATTTTATAATTTCACTTTAAAACCAATTCAAAATATAATCTAATCATATAAATAAATTAGATTAAAAAGAGGTTTTGAATTAAAATACAACATTTTACATTATTCATTAAAAAAATGAACATTATCGGAAAGATACCAAAAATTTACACAAAGTAAATTTTGATGTCCTGATTCTTAAGAAGAGTTTTATTTGGTCCAATATAATTTATAAGAGTGAACAAAACTATATTTAATGATGGTTCTCCATTAAAAGGCGATAAGTGAACCTTTAGTGAAAACTAGGGCATATACGCCTAAATTGAATTCTTTCCGTATTTTAAGCATTTAGATTTTATTGGATAAATGTAAAAACATTTAAAAACATATATAATCATATTTTAGTTATTTATATCCATTCCTGCCATTACAACGGCTACATGTTAACTACCATTAAAAATAATATTATTTTATTATTAGAGTGCAACGTAAGATTCCCAAGAAACTCCTTGTTGCGTGTTGGGTACGCCATCGAGCATAGCGGCCCCTTTAAAGTCATTTAAATATTTTATTCACAAATATGGATAAATATGAAATGTCATATTCTTTATTTACCTGGGGTGTTACATCCTTCCCCCCTTTTGGGAATTGCGTCCTCGCAATTTTAAAATTGCGCTTGGAAACATCCGTGAAAGTCCCACATCGGAACAAAAGTCGGTAAAACAAACACTTTAAAATAAAGAAAGATAAGTACAAAGGTCACCCGAGTTAACCCATACTAGGATTCCAAGTATGAAAATATGGACATGGAGGAAAAAACAAAGGGTCATGTTCTGATGGAGAGTGATAGAAAACATGTTTAGGAGAAAGTTAACCATGAGAAAATCACAAACTTGTGATGGGTTAAACGGTATTAGATTCCCCAGTAGGAAAAGTTAATAGACAACATTTTTTTAAGTTACTTTTTATTGAGGAATTTATTCATAAGGAAACATAATCACTTATCATGTTGACTCTCAACTTTTATTAGATTCCTTACACAAACTCATATTTTCTCCAGAAGGCGAGTATTTAGGAAGACTTGTTCAAATTAAGATTACTATAATCAACTTCTAGAGAATCACCTAATCCACAAAAGAGAACTATATACTTCCCATGTATTTAGGCTTTAACCAGAACCAAAACCAAAAAGGTTAGAACAAGGTCAGATAATCCAGAAAAGGATAACCCTTTAAA
Source organism: Viscum album (assembly GCA_963277665.1). Lineage (NCBI taxonomy): Eukaryota > Viridiplantae > Streptophyta > Magnoliopsida > Santalales > Viscaceae > Viscum > Viscum album. The sequence continues at coordinate 1,738,954,460 of OY728151.1, forward strand.
AAGAAAATCTATGCTTAATCTCCAAAATTTGTCCAACAAAACCCAAAGTTCAATGAGGACCATCCGATAAACAATTTGCCATAAAATTCTTCAAAGTAAACCAATATAAGATTGAAACCCAAATATTTGAAGGATTTAGTCACATAGTCTTCCAAGTTAAATCGTAACATTTATCTCCAAACAACATCAGTTGCCCCTAAAGTCTCGTATTGAAAAGTAATTAACCTAATCACATATCATCCAAGATAGGTTACTCATTTTCATAAATAACACAAAATCAACTTACTATTAATTTATAAAATCATATAACTAGAAAGAATCAGCCAAACTAACTAGGGACTTCACGTAGTCCAGTGGTAGGCGATAAATACCAGTCGCACTTTGGTTGTGGGTTCGATTCCCGCAGCTTTGTCCGACGCAACGGGTAGTCACACGGTCTGCGTGTTGTCCTTTTTCCAAAACTATATAATTCTTAAAACATTCCCCAAAATGAGAAAAAAATCTTCAAGAATAATCATAACATATTTTAACCTCAAGTTTATCTCATTCCTTTCATTTTCCATCATATCATAGAGTAACCCATAATTACCTAAAAATTAAGTATCATATAAACCCTAATGGTTACCTTAATAATTATTACCTGAATTTCCACATCGAGTCGGCCATCTCGTACATGATGCATTAGAGAACTCACCAAGGTTGAAGTGGTTGATCATGACTCCTTGATATTTGGTTTAGAACAACCACGAGTTTCTTCATTGAATCCTCCATTTTATCTAGTATCTTAATCAGAGAACCACCATAGTTTCCTTCAAACCTGTTGTCTCTTTGGTTGCTGCTAGATCCATCCATTCACTAAAAATAGAAATGTCAGTGTGAGTATATCAACAAAACCATCACGTACTAATGAGGAAGGTAAACACTAAGATACACTTACTCATTCACTTTATCTAAAACTAGGACTCTTTCTTAAATCCTAACCATTATGGTAATGTCACTTATGCTTAAAGAATAGCCTATCCTCTAAAGTTATCTAAACCGACCTTTGATACCAACTATAAGGCCCCAGCCTTAAACCTTACTTAATCTTGAGTTATTACAAGATTACACATTGAGGATCTTTTCAGGTTTAGAGTTTTAGAGAATTAGATCATGAAACTTGCATTACATTCCACATTTAAACAAAGTGGTTACATAAAAGACAGTATTCATTCTTCCCATCAACGGAAACATATTTAAAATAAAACATGGATTCTTTCTTGACACATCCTTGACACTGTCATCACATCATGTACCCTTCCCTTGACCTGTGAAAAACATTTCAAAAACATGGGATGAGCATAAAAAGCTCAGTAAGGGATATATAGATATGGAAAGGAAACGTGAGTACATGTATACATAAGAATGAAATCATACTTTACCCATAAAACATACGCATATAAAATCATGAATAAATCATAGAAATCATAAGACATAAAGGTAACTTGAGGCATTCATAACATTCTTACGTGGGGAGTAACCCTCTTGGTTACGTTTGGAATACCCATCACAGTATATTCCCTAAATCTCTTTGGAGAAACCTTAACTTTTCACTCCTTCGCGTTACCCAATGCATTGGAGAGCTATATCGGGCTCACCCACCCTTAGTTTATCACGGAACCACCCGTTCTTCATAACAATGCCCAAGAACCATAACAAAATCATATCACATAAACATGAATAAAGGAAACATAACATTTCCACATTTCAATCACAATATAACATTTTAGGATATTGAAATAATGAATCCATTCAAAAAGAAACCATTTCCAAAACCATTTAAAACATTTAATAAAGAGATTTTTGAATCAAAGTGTCCCATAACACCTTGAAGATTTTAACATTTTAAACCATTAATATCCATATAAATAAATCCTTAAAACCATTTTGAAAACATGGATATTAATAAGAACAAATAATTAAAACATTTAAAACGATATTTTGGTTAAAGGGGTTTTACCAAAATTAGAGACACTTGAATACAATAATAGAGGAATAACATTTAGTCAGAACTTTATAATATCATGAGAATAAAAGGATTCATGATATAATACTCCAAAGGACAGTATATACACCATATAAGAGTTAATTGGTGCATAACAACAATGAACCCTCAATAGAAATGTCAAATGTGATGAAATCCCTTATAAAGAAGGTATCCTTAAATTAAGGACAAATAAATATCAAAAATATGTGTGACAAATATATATAAACCCAATATAAGTGCATATTAAGTGTAAAAAAATAAAAGGTCAATCACACATATTCAATGGATGACATATTCAATGACTACAAGTTGAACCCAAAGAAATCGAAATTGGGTTAAAAAGTTCCCTTGACAGCCTAACGGCATCACATAAAAATGAGTTGATGAGAGATAAAAAGTGTATCTCAACACTTGGACATAAAATTTACATCAATAAGGATATATGAGAACATATCCCAACATAACAATATGTAAATTAAAAGACCCAACAAAATAAGTCTTTTAAAAAAAGGAGGGTGAAAGGTTCCCTTACCGACTTGGGTATCTTTCAAAACATACACCCCATGAAAGAAGGACAATAGATTATTGATGTAAATACTCATAAATGAAAGTATATTACACAAAGTGTAGAATAATGGGCAGTACATACACCACTCAATGGAATCTGTGGCAAATGTAGCATAAATCTCACGGGAATAAAAGTGAGATGAAAAATCCCTCACGAAAACTCGGCAGCCTAACGGCGCCACATAAAACTTCCGAATATGGATTGATGAGATAAAATAGGGTATCTCATCACATTACAATAAAATTTACAGCAAGAGGAATATAAAATAACATCCCCCAACATCACAAAGAGGAGCTTAAAAGAAGTGACAAAAAGGATAGTACTTAAAAAGAAAGAGAGAAGTTAGATCTCTTACGAAAGTTCGGCAGCCTAACGGCGCCACTCAAAACATCCAAAATGGATTGATGAGAGAGAATAGTGTCTCTAATAACATTAACATAAAAATTACAGTAAGATTAATATAAAAGAACATACCAGTCATAAGAAAGATGAGCTTAAAAGAAATGACATAAAAGAGTGTACTTAAAAAGAAAGAGAGTTGTAAGATCCCTTACCTCGGGTCCGACTTGACTCGATCGTTCATTAATCTCCTGAATAATAAACTTGAGTTAATATATACTTCCTTAAGAACATTTTTAAAGTTCATTATTCCTTTTATATCACTTATTACCATGTCATAAACATTATGTAATCATTTAAGTTAATAATATTTGTTTTGCCGATGTTTGGTTCCTAAGTCGAAAGTGGACTTCTTACAATTACATGTTGATCATGTGGCCAAATGTTTATTATATCCAGAATTGTATTCATGATTTAGATATCATATATTTAATATATATCCAGTACATTCATTAATTTATAACGTTACATAATCATTTAGAGGTAAGAAATGAAATGCACCATTCATGGAGACTGTAAGCCGTACGTACGCATGAACGCTACTTTCATTTCTATTTTGTATTTTATATAATGGAATTATAATGATATAAAGGTATGTTATAATTCCAGTATAATATCATATATAATATCATAGTTCTATCCTTTATACGTCCCACATATGGTATTAACGAATCACATCACATTGAGGGGGCGGTAGTCCGCACTTCCTAAAATGAAGATATCGCGTATACCCATAATGGAAGCCATAAAGGTAAGACACAAATGAAAAATAAATAAGAATAAGTAAAACATAAACATATTATATATCATATATAAAAATAGTGACATCATAATGGCCACCTTTGAAGGTGTTAATAGAATGTTGAACAATCATCGTTTCGAGAGGCAGAAATTCACCATCCACGGAAACCGTATGTTCTTTAACCATTTGATGTAGTTGTGTGAGAGTTTAGCTCGAATAAATCTTATAACAACATCCTAGTATATTGAAGATACTGGTGTTGTTACAAAATAAATACATAAAAAGAATTTAGGGGGTTGGAGAAGCAAAATAAAACAAATGAACATGAGAGAATGAATTACCTTTAAAAGTGTAACTCCTTTTGATTTGAGCCTAAAGGCTTCCTTTGAAAGTATTCTTCCCAAAGGGAATACTCTAGGATGAGTAGAGGGATGTGGAGAGAGTAAATGGGCAGGGGTTGGCCGAGCCAAAGGCTTGAGGGGTGTGTGAAATGAGGTAGAGGTGGGGGCCTTTTATAAGAGGAGAGGAGGGGCACTTTTGGAAAGTGAAGAAATATTACTTTATTTGAAAATGTGTTTCGGTTTTAAAAGGTCCCACATTGATATAATTCGTGTATAAGGTGATAAGGCTTCGAAATCCACTTATCCAATAAGTTTTGGACATGTGTAGTTCATAGATTTTACATTATCTTTCCATTTTATTTAAATCGTCAAATAATGATGTCATCGCTGCATCATTATTATGTCATAAATAATTTAATTTATTTAATGTCTAAAAATTATAAAAAAACTACTATGATGTAGTAAATCTTTTTATCATTCCAATTACTATTTATAATCAAAATTCGGACTTTTGTAACCCCACATAAAAGTTGTTTTAGTAGAACATATCATGTTTGTGTCATTTTTACTTTTACATTAAATAAAAAGTTATTTATGTCATTTTCCCAAACAAAGTGGATCCATGGGGTCCCCAAGTTGGCCCATGGCTTGTCTTGGTCGGCCATGACTCACCCAATAGGTGTAGGACAAGTGTCATGGTGTTTTCACATTCTTATAATATCATTTTTACCTTAAATTACAGTAATTACCACTAATCGCGATTAAAAACTTAATAAGTTACTATTCACCAAAAAATTATTTTCATCCCATTGAACCACATTTTTCATACTAATGACAACCATGTATGTCGGATTTTCAAAATTCAATACACATTAGTGGTAAACTTTCATTTAACTGAAAAATCAGTTTGCTTGATTACCACTTAGTGGTTTCACTATTCATAAAAAATTGGAGTTTTTCAGAAAAATACCAAAACTTCAGCCTAAGCTATATTTGATATTCCGAATTCAAAAATGAAGTCCGTTTTAAAAAAATCGAAAAATATTAGTCACATTAATTAATTTAATAATTATTTCCCGCTGTCAGAGCAAATAGCGTGTTTTTATAAAACAATAAGTATCAAAACATTGACACTAGTTTAAGTCTGATTTCAAAGTGAAATTAATTCCAACGACCACTATTGGATTTAATGGTAAAAATATTTTCTAATTTCACTTTAAAACCAATTAAAAATATAATCTAATCATATAAATAAATTAGATTAAAAAGAGTTTTTGAATTAAAATACAACATTTTACACTATTCATTAAAAAAATGAACATTATCGGAAAGATACCAAAAATTTACACAAAGTAAATTTTGATGTCCCGATTATTAAGAAGAGTTTTATTTGGTCGAATAGAATTTATAAGAGTGAACAAAACTATATTTAATGATGGTTCTCCATTAAAAGGCGATAAGTGAACCTTTAGTGAAAACTAGGGCATATACGCCTAAAATTGAATTCTTTCCATATTTTAAGCCTTTAGATTTTATTGGTTAAATGTAAAAACATTTAAAAACATATATAATCATATTTTAGTTATTTATATCCATTCCCGCCATTACAACGACTACATGTTAACTACCATTTAAAATAATATTATTTTATTATTAGAGTGCAACGTAAGATTCCCAAGAAACTCGTTGTTGCGTGTTGGGTACGCCATCGAGCATAGCGTCCCCTTTAAAGTCATTTTAATATTTTATTCACAAATATGGATAAATATGAAATGTCATATTCTTTATTTACCTGGGGTGTTACAATTATATTTTATCATTGTAGAACTAATCAAAAACAATACCGATAAATGATAATATTGTAACATAAAATTTTAACAACATTGTCAACATTGAATCACAATACCAATGAAGAATATTTTGAAATGTTACAAATAATATCTATATGATTAATAATTTTATGTTATTATATTTCAAATGGTCTGTATAATAACTTCATGAACGAATATAGGTTCACAACATATTATACATCTCAATGAAGGAAAATTGAGATAAAATTCATTTACGTTAAGTCTTGACTTCTATTGTACTCATTAAAAGCTATATTATAATAAATATATTTTCATGAGACATATAATATAGAAACATATTAATATGTATCATTCCATATATTATTTTCCATTTGACATTTTATTACATAATTAATAATAGTTTTACGCTAATGTCATGAATTGGTTAATAACTTCATTTTTCATATATTATTTGATTTTATATATTTTAAATCCAATTATATTGTTCATGGTTCTATATTATCCATATTGATAAAAAATATCTTAATATATAATATATTATTTTTATATGTATTTATATTAATTAATAATGTTTATTACCATGAAATGAAATAGAATGTTTGAGGAGATGGTAGACTGTGTGTATACATGAATGATGTTCTTATTATTCATTTTTTATTGAAATAATGATGAATAATTATACATATTACCACTAAAAATTAATTTTTATTTCAAATCAATTAAACATTTTCGTAAAACTAATCATTAGTACCTTCTATATAGATCATGAAAGAATAACATTGTATCACAAGGCGGTAGTCTTCAGTACACACAAACAATGTCACTGTATTATCAATAAATAGAAAATATGAAGTAATATAAATTACTATAATTATATATTAATAATAAAATAATAAATAGAGTATATATCAATTTAAAACAATATATTCATCATTAATTTCAACCTCCATAGGTGATAATTGAAAAAATAGTGACATCGGTTCTTGAGGCAGTTGTCCACCGTACACAAAAAATATGTTTTCATAATACATTTTAGATAAGTGGATATGTTTTTAGTTAAATACCTAAACAAATAAATATGTAATTATAGTGAGAATATTATATAATATGATACAAATACAATTTATGATGTTGCGGAATAAATAAAAAACTACTTATTGATGAATATTACATCTTCCTCAGGTAACCTCGTCATATTTTCACTAAATGCCTTACGTAGAAGGATTTTTGTCAAAAATAAATATTATACGATGTGATTTTGAAAATTTATGACTAATTTGGTTTGGTATTTTCTATAAAAGAGTTTATAATGTGTGAATAAGAGAGGATAGTGTGGGCCTTTTATAAATGGGAGAGCGGCCATAATTAATATTTTAGAAAAACAAATTGAGTGCTCCCATGTTGTTCATTTGTCAAAAGGGTCTAAAATGGACAATTACCAATCCATAGAGTTGTAAAAGTATAAATATGGATATAAAATAAATCTATACAATAATATATTTTATTTTAGCCCATATCATCTTTTACATTAACCCCCAGTAAACCAATTTTTACCTTAAAAGTGGTAATTAAATATTACAACATTGACTATTAATTTTGGTAAAAAATTAAGATGAACATTTTAGAGAATAAATATTTTTATGATAAAAAATATTGAACCAATTTTTCATAATTCAATTCAGATATATGGGGGGAAAATTCAATTAGTATTAAAACTATATATTTGATGAAAAAGAGTGGATTTAAAGTGAAAATGAATAATAGTTTACAATTTTGTATGTACAATTTCAGTATTTAATAATTTTTAAATAAATATATTTAATGAAAAGATGAATATTTGAACTAATTATTAATTAAATAATATTAAAATTTTAGAAAAAATTTTAAATAATTTATGTTAAATGAAGGTTTTCAATTATAATTCATTATTTTCCTATATTAAAAATATGTTTTTTAGAATGAAACAGACAATTCCCATAATATAATATTGAAATTCACAATTAAAAAAGTATTTTATTCATGAATGTCAATTTATAAATTTCTAAAAAAATATTTTTTTTATTTATCAAATAATAATTAAAACCCTTTTTTGAGATAATAGTATTTCCAAAACATATAAAAAATTTATTGAAAATAACTTATTTTTTTAAATATGATTTCTTTATAAAAAAATTGTAAATAATATTGAAAAACTATTTATTATTATTCATATCTCTTATTATAATGACTATTTTATAACAATGTAATTTATATAGCTAAATTAACCATATATCATGTAATTTTTAAAACTCAGAGTTGCGTGTGGCGTAAGTGATGCAAATTTGGAGTGTAATACAAGATTAACTTCTTTTTTCACATAATATAAGATTATATTGTTGTTTCATGTAATCTATAACATGAAATAAGTTAAATTTGATTGAAAAAATAAATTCATAAAAACATACATTGAAATAAATATGGAATTTTATATATAAATGATCATCATATTTGTTATTTAAGATGCAAAAAATGTGGCTTAAGTTTTTGTTCTTCAATACAAACATTATTTTAAAGATAAATATTCTACTTCCAGAATAAATCTCTGTTTCAGGGAATGATATTGGAAAACTAATAGGTTCCACTATCGATATATAATCTATAAAAAACAATTTCAACTTCTTATAAATACACTCTCCATGAATTGAGGATTCTAATCAATATATATTTCATGTATACCCCTTTAATACCATTACATAACATTAAAAATGATACATCCAATGTAAATTTATAGAAAAAATTATCAATTTCACCACCCAAATAAACCTTTAAATATACCTTGGCATAATAAAACTAGGTTAAAATTACATTTGATGTTTAAAATTTATATCGACTCTACCATTAACAAAAAATTTCAATGAAACAATACCATTATCATTTTTAAAAATGAAATTTTAGAAAATAATACAACATGATTTTAATCAGTCTGTCATAGATGTGTAATATTCAATGTAATGAAACTACAAGGGATTATATCATCATAACATAAAAATGTTTACATTTCATGCCTATTAGATCTATATGTTTTAGTTACAGAAGGTTTTTTCATTTTATGAATAACATTGAGTAATATTCATATTATGGAGGTATTGAAAAAAAACTAATTTCCACCCCTTGTATAATGTAGTAAAGGATATAGGAATGTATGTTTTTTCTATAAAGAGTGGAATATAACTCCAAAATTATTACAATGTAATTGAAATCTTGTATTAAATTAAACCCATCCTTAGTTATTCCTTTAATATATAAAAAATTTATAATAAAACCATTACATATAATTTCTATAAAATGCATTCATCAATGTTAAATTTATCCTCATGATTTCTCTTATAAGGATGATTAAAAATATTGATTGTTATTCAATATATTTATATACTTACTGGATATTGTTTACTTTACACATGTTAAATGAATTATTTTCACCCTCTCAAAAAACTGTTCATTTTTCAAAGGATTTAAAGAAATAACTAAATCTTGTTTTTTTAAGAATTCATTTTAAATAATTGACAAAAGTCATCCATTTAAAAAGATATTAATGTCCCATGTAAATATTATTTCACCCTTTTTTAACTAATTACATGATTTACATTCTTCAAAAAATGGATAACATTTATTACCCCTAACACTATATCATAAAATAAATCCATATGTCTAGATTTCATTTATAGTGAACATAATCATTAAATTTAACTAAAAATTTTATATTTAATGTGTATATTAACCACTAATACAATCATTCCATAATTAATTCACATCATCAATTACAGTGGTGACTAAAAAAATTTCATTCCTAGGTTGTTTTGTTCTAGAAATCATTAAACTCAAAATGATGTATTTTTAATTCATAAAAATTTCAATAGGAAAGTTGTAAATTAGAAAAAAAATATGACACTATCTATTTTTTTAATGTTATGAAATTTTTATTAATTCCATTTATGAAAATTATATATTTTTGGAATATCACTTTACATTATAATATATTAAATTTATGTCAAATTTTTCTTTGATTATGGATAATTGGCTGCATAAAATATTATTCCCCAAGATATTATATAATCTTCTGGGTATCATAACCATTTGTCTCATTTGAATTATCAAATAAAATTTTCAGATGTAGAATTATTGGAAGATAAAAAATTTCCATAGTTGTAATCTTGATACCTATATATATTTTAATTAAAGATCTAATTTTTATTTTAACATATACTATGAGGTAAAACATTTACAACACTATAAAAGACTTCCAAATTATTTATTATATAAAACAAAATCATTGGTAAATGAAAGTATCTTCTATTTCCCCAATCCAATTAGTCATAATATTATTTTTTATCTATTAATGTGAACCTTGAGAACTTTTTCCTTCATTAATAATATTTTCCAATAGTTATAAAAACATTATAAAAATATTTTTCTCTATATTAATTTTAGAATTCAATGTTTACCAATATTATGAAGGTCGATAAAACCATAAATTTTGTACAAGAAAGACACAATAGGTTTACCAAATACCCATATACTAAATAAACCGCAATTATTTCTTTAATTAAATCCACATCAATATCTAGAATCATTTTCTTAATGTATTCATTATTATCATCATGAAACTGTAAAAAAAATTAGTTATTAAATTATTCCCAATTTCAATAAGATAAATCAAAGGAATGAAAATCATATTTAAAATTTGAAAATAATATTATTTTCAATTTCTTTTCTTATAAATATTTACATATTTATACATTTATTTTATGGATTGTGAAACATTCCATAGTATGGATGATTTTATATGAAAAATTTAACAAAATCATTAACCACATACTCATATTCATCTTTATTACCCATGATGTTGTCCAACTAGGATTAATTGACTCTTATAACAAATTTTATGTTGTGAATTTATGTTAGTGTAATTTTAAAATTATATTTAAATTTCCATTTTTATATAAAAATATAAAATATTAATTTTAAAAGGAAATAATAATAATAATCGAAAAAAATAAATTATCTAACAATAGTAAAAAAATGTATTATATTTTTATAAAAATATTACATAATTTATATGTTATCCATCACAATATCCTTTATCCATAAATATTCTTATAATAAATCAGATTTAGATCTATTTAATAAACAGAAAACCTAGCAGTTATTAGAATAAAAAACATTATTTTCAATCGACATATATGATATTTAATATATTCAACAATATACAATTTTGAAAATATAGAATATTTAATAATAAACAATTTTGTTACTAGAAAATAATCCGTATATAATGTAATAATAAATTTTAAATTATTTTGAATATATTAGTAAAATATTAAAAATAAAATAAAATTTAAAGTATAACATTATAAATTATAGAAAAAATATGAGAATGTAAAATTTATAATGGATATATACTGATAGATGTTAAATTATTCTAAAAGTATAGTTATTACATGAAGTGAACTATTGAAAAATTAAAAAAATTGATATCAAATTAAATAAAAATATTTCAACATTGATAATGAAAATAGACCACATAAAAAACCATATAAAGAAAAAAATTATCCAATATTTTTAGAAATAATGCTGATTAAAAAAATCAAAATATTAAATATTAAATAACATAATATGTAGGGGATGATTGGAGAGTGTAGTGGAGGAAAGTGAGGTATGATGAAAAGAGGAAAAAGGTAGTGGTAGATGATACAAGATAAATATATGAGGATATGAATATCATAATATGATATTCTTTGTCATGGTGAAGGAGAAAAATTCAATAGTACCTTGATTTATTGAAATGAAATAAAACATCATTCCTCATATTTTATGTTATATTTAATGATTTTCAAAAATATATTTTAAATCAAATGAATAAAATTGGGGTTTAACATTGGTTATTTGATAAAAGACAAAAAATATAGATTTTTATGTAATTAATTTTGCAACTAATGTAAAAAAATAATTATTGATCTTTAGCATCAGTCAGTAAATAAAGGATGAAAAATATATTTTTTAATATCTATAAATTCTCAATGTTTTAAATGGATTGTTTTAATTATATTTTACTAGTTCGACTAAAATTCCTATGGGATTCCAATTGATATATAGTGGTTATATTAGAGATTTTTAAATGGAATGAAATCCATTTAGATAATTTAGAAAAAAAATTAATTTCTTTTAATTCCAACTAATATTTTTCTGTTTGCTGACCTTATTTGATTTCCTACTCTCATACCACTCACCTAGAAATATATCATTGGGACATCCTCTCTAAATATTTATAGAGGCGATACACATGTTCTTGGGAGTTAATCTCTATCTTAGTATTAATTTTGTATTCCCTTAGTTCCATCATTTCTACTCTTGGATTAAATAAAGGGTTATATTGGGAATTGAAAATTTTGAAACTATGTTTTAGTTTCTATATTAATCTCCTTCCCTAGACCCCAAGGATTTAATCTATAAACAAATAAGTTATTGAACTTCTTCTTCCCCTAATACATTCAATGTTTTAGGTTTTCAATAGTTTTGGGGAGGAGTGTAAATTAAATAAATTAGATTTTTTGAAATGAATAAACTCTATAATTACTTTTTTCATAATAAAACATGTTTTTTGATGATTTTTGTGTAAATTTTCACTTTTAACATTCTCATGTGATATTATATTGGATTTATTTGTCATTGGAATATGTTATTAGCGAATAAATTTAGATGAAAATGTTAGAGACGTGGGAAATGATTGTGTTATTTATTGATTTTATTATTTCATTCCTTGTTAAAAAAGGAAATAAAACAATTATTTGAGGGGATATGACTTGTACGATTATTTTTAAAGAATAATTTTCTTATTATCGAAATTGAGAATGATTTTTTATGGAATTATTTCCATTAAGAGTTACAATTCACTAAAATTCAGAAACTAATTCTTCTTGATAAAAATATTTATGAATTAGGATCAATATTAATTAACTATATTGTATTTAGTGGTAATATCTTTATAAACAATTATTTATGACTGGTGTAATATACCTTAAAATAAATGGTTCCATGTATAATTTTTATAAAAAAAATATGATTCTATGGGATAGGTTCACAACACCATGACACTTTTATACCCCTTCCACCATTCCTAGTGAAATGAGTTATATGATTTTCTAAAATTTAGAATATGGGTATCACAATCCACTCAATGAAATGTTTATTTCAATAAGAAGAAATTAAACACAATATAGGGGAATGAATATAATATTTCATAGGCCTTATCATCTCAAATAGTGATACGAAGCTCATAGAATATATGAAATATATAGATCCTCATATTACAATGATTATTTATTACTAATGCTTCTATATTGTAAAATTGATATTTTCTAGTTACATTTCATATCATTAGACTATTTCTATAGACACCCTAGCTTATTAAAAGGGGTTACAGTTGGGACAGTGAAAACCTAATTTTTTTATTATACATAATCTATGAAGGTGTATTTATTAATTATGTGAATATACATTGGATTGTGATTTGAGAAAATATTAAGCACCAGATTTGGTGACATTGTTTTTTATGGAGAATTAGGTTTGAGGTGGATCCTTTTTGGACTTCTTGGAGAGATTTCAAAGTAGTATCATTAGGGATATCCTTTTTGGTTCTATTGATTCATGTATACTTTAGAACTCCTCATTTGGGAATTTATTACTCATTTTTTCTATACCCATATGTACATATGGATTTTTAATTTTCTCTCTCTATATTTAGATATAGTAAGTAACTTTTGGTTATATCATTGGTTTATAATACATGTTGATGTTAGGTTTTTTATTATTTTAAATATCAAACTAACACCTTATTTTGATCTTAGTTGGAGGTATGATGAACTATTCTAGTTTGAGTTATGTCATTGCCAATATGTGTACCTTAATATACCAATCGTTATGTATTTTGTAAGGGAAACCACATTCCACAAGGATAATTGATGACTTCTGATGTTTATTCCATTATATGGTGATCGGGAGGTGCACCTGAGTTGTTTTGATGTCATGGATCATGTTTCATTTTGGTATTCCAGTCTCAATTATTAAATTATAGAATCGGATCCCAATTTAAGAATTTTATGTATAGTACATGAAGATAGAATAATTATAGGACTTCCATGACATTGGAGGTAACCTATGAATATTATTGGATATTATAATTATGGTGGAAGATTAAGTCACCACATCATCTCTAAGATATCATCAAACATTTTTCAATAAATTTAATCAATGTACCTTTGTTTTATTCATCATATTTGATGCCAAAATTTATTCCTTGGTTTGATTTTATTCAATATTGTGTTGTTTCCTACCTTTTTATATGATATTACTGTTGGGTTCGGTTGAAAATTCATTTCAAATTAGACATTAACAATAAATAAATTGAATTTACATACATAGTTTTATTGTTAATGAGTATGTTAATAGTGGTTAGTAATTGATTCTAATGATTTTTAGTTTTTTATATTATAATTTTATCTAAAATATTTTATTTTATATCCAAACCATCCTGATTTTTATTTATACATGATTTTCTGATTTTATAATCATATTTATATAAACACAAAATGTGTTTATTAATGACTATGAATTTCAAAAAACAAATGTGATAGAGTGAGGGATGGGATATAATTGAATTCAATGAAACATATAAATTATTTTGATTTATTACTTATGGGTAAAAACTAATTTATTGATAAATACTTGTCATTACAGTATTTCATCAACAATACCACCTCCTTCAAATCAGGATGGGGAATACAATCATTATTTGAAATAAGTTGAGGATATATGAAAATGAAACCCATTTTTACAATTTATCATTGAGGGACGACATAGATACTTTAGGTTAAAAACTAATAACTCCAATGAAATATACTATAGCCTCTTACCACCTAAACGTTTTTCATTTTCACCACCATCTGTGGTTCTTGGGTGATATATCAATGTGAGAGGGTGAGGATGGGACTAATCAACTCCACCGTACTATTGAACGTATTAACTTGCATGAGTATCATTGTTCATGGTTTGAGACCATAATTATAGATCATGAAATGAATAAATGGTAGGCCATGATGTTGAAGGCTAGTAAATAATATTTCAAAACAATTATAGGGTTTTAAGATTTTTTCACAGCGTAATTTTACGTCGATACACTACATCTGGTGAAATTGAATAACATAAATAACATCTAGAAATGTTTGATGTTAGTGAGGATTTTAATTCAAGAATTACTAATATTCCTCACATCAATACATATATTACATTATATGGGAGTAAAATTAAAACCTCATTGATATGGGTTTAAAAGTTCCTCTAAAATTATATGTTAAATTTTTTGACATGTCAACATTTTTTATGTGATAATGAATTTAGATTTGTGTGAGATAAGATCAGAGAGATGCTTGCATACTACTAGCCCATTAACTCTCTAGTATATTTATGATACCTTATCTAGTGTTCAGTAATTATGATTATAGGAGGTGAGTAGGCACAACGCATTCTAGTGTAATTCTGAAAATGTTCAACTGTATCATATCCTTAGTATACAATCTATTCACTGTCATTATTATGGGAGGGAGGGTCATACCATACTAGACAACAAATTTAGGGAAAATAATTGTAATTTATTAATCCATTATTTTAACCTTTAGAGTTTTCTCTTTTATCTTTCATTTATGTATTATACAAAAACATGAAACAACCTATAAATCACAGGCTCATTTATCTGGGAATTTAACTTGATGTAGTTGAATTACATCACTATGAAATGATCGAGGAGGTCACCATGGTATTAATGGATGATTATTATATAAAAATTATTCTAACTAAGAATTTATTCCTAATGTTCTACTAAATGGCTTTAATAAGTCTCCCTCAATTTATCCATCATCAAATCATGCATGTGTTAAAATTTCTGCCGTGATAGTTACTATTATAGAATCATAAAATTTTGATATTCAATTATTTTATGTAGGGGTATGATTTTTGTTTTATTATAGAATCATTTTTTAGAAAATATTAATGTTTATTTACACCTTAATCAATATATATAACCCTTGTGGAAGAGGTTATATAATTCTAGTAAATGTATGTTTTCATTTTTAGGGTAGAATATCGTAGTATTTTTTGGGAACTCTTATTGTTGAATATTAAATATATTTATGTAAATATTGGTATGTAGTAGTTAACCTAGTTTTGAGCCTCAATTTATTGGTATCATATAAGTATTTTATTCAAAACCTTATCTTTTATTTTGTAAATTCTATGTGGGGAGTGAGAATTTCAAAATTATACTGTTGGACAGTCTGAAAAAATTTTGTTATATTAAAGATGGTGAGAATCATTTTATTAGATATAAAATCTATGTATTTCTTTATCATAGTTTAGCACCCATGAATCAATTATAATAATTATTCATTTCATTTTACAGAAAAAATAACATAATGAAAATAAATTAATTGATGAATTTGATTTTATATTAAATTAACATTTTTATAAATTTAATTTTTAGAATAAAACATCATTTTTTATTCCAAAAATTTAATACCCGTGAATAAAATAAGTATTATTTTATTTAATAAAGTTTAATTAATTCAATTGGAATAATCATTATACTCTATTATTAGGTAAAATCATTTTAGTGCTTAAAACAAACATTTTTCCAAAAACATTTTTATTATGATTTGTGAAATTATATTATATGTAATTCATAACCCATAAAAGAGTTTTATCATGAAAAAATTGAATCTACCATTTTTATTTCAGTAATTAATATTAAATTATAGGTTAAAATTAGTTTTCTTCATAATAAATAGTAACCATGGAATATATTGACCACCTTGTTTAAGGGTAAAATTCATTACATTCATTAAAAATAATTGGAAATTAATTATAGATCATATTAAAAAAATTCTTTGACATCATTTTTAGTTTTTATTTTGACAGAAATTAATCATATTTAATCCTATGGAAACAGAGATCCACTTTTACATGAAAATGATTTCATATTATTATAATCATTTATTTAATTCCATGTGTTAGCACCCATTACATATTGTACCTTTTCCTTTCCATTATTAAGAATCATTGACCCCACATGATCTAAAAATTCCTTCCAAAAAAACATTTATGTCTCCCTTAACATCATTCTAAATCTCCCTTCATTTCCGAAAAACCATCATATTAAGACTTAAGGTGTATTCCAAAAGATATCCTTCAAATAATAGGTAATCTCCTCTTTGAAAATTTATTTCTTATTATACTTCATGAAAAAAAAATTTATCCACCCCAACATATATATTATAGTATTACAAATATGCTGATATATTGTTTTAATTATGGGACAACCATTTTCCACCTCTTTTATATCCTATGGAAAATGAAAACATCACTTGTCCATATGTAAAACCTACCGTCTCTGCATTGAAGTGTAACTATTTTGTCTAAATCATTTTACATTGAATGATATAATGATATAATTAATGATATATGTATTATATTTAGGAAATATTTATTCTTCTTTAAAAATAATATATCATCAACCTTTAAACCCTTCCATCCATTGTAAAATGATTACATTTCTCATGGAATACTGTTAGGTAACACCTCCATAAAGCAATGTAATCTTTTCCTCTATTACGAAAATGCAAGGAAGAGTATATATTCTTTTATAATGAATACAAATAATACTCAGTACGTTTTTAAAATTTTGGAGATGATTTAACCGTTTGATGAAACCTTTAACCATAAAATTTCAATACTAATATAGAGAAATTAACTAAGAATCTATAATATTGACAAAAATTGAAAAACAATTCAATTAATATATATCAAAGTATTATAAAATGACCATAAACATGGAATATAGATGAAAATAATTCGTAAAAAATTATTTAAAATAATTAAATTAATTATATAGGATTATGAATATTGTATTTCATTATGTATACCGAATGTAATAGATTAATATTATAATATAAATTTATTTCAGGGTTGTTTATGATCATACTTTAATTGGGTATTTATATGATTATAATTTTCTAAACATGCTATATTTTATTCTCCTCAAGTAAATTTATTGATTAAGTTGTTCATTTTTATTTCATCTCATGTTGGATTAAAAAATAACATGTATGTTATGTTTAAGGGAAATTATTTTTAAAACCTCTTGTTTTAAGGTTTTACATTCAACACTTGTTATTCTAGGTAAAATTAATATTAAATATTTCAATAATTCTTTTATTTGATATTCAAATTTTGATAAATTTAATTTTAATTCCATTTTTGATATCCATTACCAAGGATTAAAAACTGATGCTTTTACTATTTAATGTATGTGTTATTTTAACATTTTTAAAAATTTTAAAAAATAATGATGGTTTAATGTATATGGACTAAACAAACATAACAACCATCATAACAATTATACAATATCAATACTAATTTACATGTTCCATAATAATTTTACAAAAATAAATTGTTTCTCAATATTTTTGGAATTTTTATTTAAAATGTAATCAAAATCCATAGGAATTGTTTTATTAGTGTAGTGAAATGAATTTTGAACAGTTATTTATAATATCATTATTAAACTAAAGGTCATTTTTAATTTATCCACTATATTATACTTTCTATAGTATCTATTTTTCTGAAAAACCATAATTTTTAATTAATCGATGGTCTTCTAGAATCCTTTACTAATACTTGATTAGATCATATTTTGATATAATTCCCATTATTATGATAATTCTATCTATCACTCTCCACTATTGAGTGGAAATTATTTTTCCCCTTCATATCAGTATTTTCATAATTATGTATTATGTTAGAATATTTTCTATTATATTAAATTTTTTAACAATATTCCATTTCTATATATTATATCTATTGTTGTAATCATTTTAGGCATGTTATTTTAATTATTGGGGAAATATTTATGTTCTATATTCTTGACGTAATTTGGGCAATGGTTTAATTATAATTCAATTTGAGAATTATTTGTATTGATTATTAAAAATATATAGAATTTATTGGATGTGTAATTAATGGTCGGGTCCGTGTTATTGATATCCCCATTGATACTCCAATTGTTATAATGAGAAAAAATATAATTATTTATATATTTTAGGGGTATTTGGTTTACACATATCCGTTTATTAGGAATATTTTATTAGTTTAGATGAATTGATGTTAAAATTCATGATAACTTTTCTCAAGCCATGGTGAGATGTTTATGAAGGTCTATATTGATTAATTTCCAATGTAAGGTATTATATTTCAATTATCCATGTTATTTAAATGCGAATATATTCCATAGATGTTCATTAAACAAAGGATATTGATTTAATTTAATGTTTTTAATTTTATAGTATTTCATATTTATTATTAGTTATTTAATCGCGATGAATTTGACTATATGTAATCTTTAATGATCATATGAGCACTCTCTTTATTTTTTTTCCTTTCCTCATGATAGGAAGGACATTATAAATTTTTTCTATGATAGAGGAATATTTGTAATTTAATTCGTTAATATTTCATATATCATATGAGCTTCAGATATTTATCTAGTCTTCAAAGACTACTAAAAATAATCGATCCTTAAAGGTGAGTAACCTAATTTGTTATAACAATTTAAAAAAGTGAACATTGGATCTAGGTTACCATATTTGTGGTGTTAAATTTAACCTCTATTATAATTATTTATCAACACTTTTTCATGATAATTTTCAAGGATGACATATAGAATGTTAATTTAAATATTCCACCAACATCTAACCTAAAACTGAGCCAATAAATAATCTAGTATACCTTATGGTTCTAAATCAGTTATGTGAGATAAAAATATAATTGAAGGATCTCAAATAGAATGTATTCATCCTAATGAGCACTTCTTCATGTGGTTCTCATGTTCTCTATGCCAATAATTCTAATAGAAGTCATGGATATTAAAAAAATGAAATTAAATCATGGGATAATCAACAATAAATACCCCTTTCCATGGATTTATGGCATCTTAGAATAATCAAATGGGGGAGACATATATTTTTGTAATCAATCTCCTTTTATTCTATCATAAAATTTTAGAGAGTCCTAATGATATTAAAAAGATTTATTTTCTTATCTAGTATGATAATTTCAAGTATATATTCATAACATCTAGTATGACCGATTTTCCTATATTATTGTTGGAGTTTATAAAAAAAAATACTCCACCCTTTAATAGATTCTTTTAATTTTATTTTTATATATTCCATTATATTCCATTATGTTCTATTAAATTTATTAATAAGACAATTGATGACATTTTCTTTTATCTTGGGTACACTATGCAAACATCAAATTTGGGACATGTTATCTAAGTGTTAATTGGGGATGTTGGAATTCATATTTCATAGTTATGGGATATCATAAGATTGTATTTTTATAGATCCTAAAATGTTAGTGCATCATCTCATGGATGGTTCGCTATAATTTTTTTGAGATTAATTTTATTAAAGTAATAATTTGATATTACAAAAAACTTCTCCATGAATTTTTGAACATTAACATACATATAATAGAATTAATCACAATGTTGTTAAATTTATATTGTTTAAATTACATTACAATGATTTTATAGAGATGATAAAGAGTTTAAACAAATCTCCAGTGATGATTCTACATCATCTAGGTGAGAGGTTTGAGGTGTAATATTATATATAATTTATTTATTTTATATATTTTATTATAGAATGACATCTGGTATTTACATTTGGTGACCATTATACCTCATGAACATAACTAGACCACCCATGTTCTAGAGTTAGCTGTCATGGTTTATTCATTAAAATACCCAAGATACTATCTTTTTAGAGTGTTCCTTTTCATTTTTACTAAGAAAGGAATATTTAATATTTTTTTATATTAGTAGGATTTACATTTAATCCTATAATGTTTAGATGAAGATATCCAATCAATTAAAATTCACATTTAATATACTATTTGTCACAGTAATGAAGTTTACAACAATATTATATATAAAAACCTCCAGTGGGTGATCAAGGTAAGGAGTGGAGGTTGATATCAAAATTGGGTGAATTCCACCTAAAAATGGTAGAATATAATGAGGGTAACCACCTATATCACATTAATATGATCTCATCCATCACGGATTGAGTGAAGAACTACCAAATATAAGATTTGTATTGAATAATAATTCGTGAAAGTATCAATGGTGGGGAGGTCATTAAAGGATAGTCTCATGATCCTTATTCTATATTTTATAAGCATGGGAGATTGAAGTTACTACCACCTTGTGGGATATTGTTGGAAAATAATTTCTTGCTTTGTGGAAGACATTCAACCATTGAATCATTATCATGAATCATGACATCGATCACAAAATCATATGGTCTGGGATAAAAAGGCTCATAGTGGGATTTATTTATAGATTCTTGTCGAGTTACAAGGTTATTGAAAAACATCAAGATCCAGAAGGTACCCTTCATTCACTACCACCCACCTATGTGGAAATAACATGATATCATGATGGAAAATTCCACTAGCCTTCTTCTATCTTCTAGAGGCCAGGATATAGTACGTGTAATAATATATTATTTTAATAATACATTAACTTTATAACTATTAGTGAGGATTGATTAGTCGAGGAATTAGCGATGTTATATATCAAGGAGACCATAAATAATCTCTAGGATCACAATGATGTACTCTAGGATATGGATCCCATATTTACATCATAGTTCTGGAATGATATTGATCAAGCAGTTGGTTATTAAGTAAAAATTAGTACCACATTACATTAATTAAATAATGGAAAATATAACCAAATTATTTAGATCCTAAAGGGCGTACAATGTTTTATTGTGCCTAAATTTTGTGGCTTGTTATTGGATCATATCACCTTATTTAAATTGTCTTACAATATATTTTTACCAACCCACTAATTAAATTGATCCTAAATATGACATATATAGAAGACCATGACACTCTCATCTATACAGTAATAATATGGGAATGAAATTTATGATTGGGAATGTTATTTATTGTTATATGAAAATGAATATAAAGTTAATTTCATATTTAATTTTTACAATTTATGTCATATAAGATTCATATGATGGTTAATTAAGAATAAATTTTGAATTCAATATAGATTACTATTTTTTCAACATATGTATCTAATATTATGTCACTAAAATATGGGAAATATGAAAAAACTAACACTATGGTATATTAGGCCTCACAAGATACATGACTGACTTGTAGAGGTGGATTATTGAATATCTCTTCCTATAAGATACATCTACATGAATAAAAAGTTTCATGTTTCCCTTTTGAGGAAGTAAATTATACATAAAGATGTTGATATATATATGGACTCCTCCAATAAAGAGCATCTAATATGTATAATCAAATGATGTCATCATGTATTTGGTGTTTTGATTCCAATATTTCACATGATGTGTATATATGGGTAACTAAAAGATGATACATGGGGGTGTGTTTTAAAATAGAAATCTAATGGTCATCTCAATTCCCTTAGAAATATTATTTTTGATTAATGGGGATGATAGTTCTTATGGTAATGAGGTTGTGAAGAAATTACACTATACATTTGAGTTTTCATCTTAAATCTTTCTTAATTAATCACTTTGTGAAGTATATTGGATCTTTTTAGGGGAATTAAGGGTTATTTGATAGGTCAAATAAAATATTGGGAAATTTGGACGGAATAAGAGAGTTATTAAAAAAAATATAACTACATATAAATTATTACAGTAATCCAACCAAAATTCTACTGGTTATGGAAAAGGGTATATCCATTGTCACCTAAACTCCACTTCGTATCCAATGTAGTTTATATGGGAGATGATGTAGTTTTTTTATTTCATAAAAAAAATTAATTAATTCAGAGCTTAAAACTTTTCATGATTATGAATATTTTGGGATGTTAAATTTTGATTACCACATGTTAGACCCTCCTATCATCTCCATGTCATCAAAATCTCTCCAAGGGAGATGCTCCATCATGTTTTATCTATGGTACATCATTAGTTGTGAAATTTCATTTTTATCATGGGCCTTTTAGACCATTCATTTAATTTCAATTTGTTTTTGTTTGGTGGATATATAGTGATATGTTGGTAGATCGATGGTTTGGTACTATGTTTCAGATGGAAATTTGAAGATCTTACCTAGACCCCAATGAGTTACTTTGTAAACTAATCTACATGTGGGGATACTATCCCCATCATTTTCCCATTGAGATGAGTCAACCATGGTTTGATACATGTTAAAATATCATAAATGATATTTTTAGAATTTAATATAGCCTCTTATGGTTTATTTAATATGATCAAAATCTGAATTTAGGATATATTTTTATATTTTCCTTGTTAATTTAGTGACCCGAAATGTCATAAATAAAATTTCCCCTTTTGTCTTATTTAAAATTAATATTGAGTAATATGGTTAAATAAATCACATGAACTTATTTGGATTTATTATATACCATAAAATTTAAAATAACATTGATCACCATTAAATTGATAATATATTTTTTGAAGATGAATCATATGAATATTATATATATGAAGTTTAAAAAATCCAATTGACACAAACATTGGATGTGATGGTCTCAATTAGTAGAATCATACAATATGAATCCCATTTATTAAAGTATATGAAGGATATATAATGTCTTGGACTTGACCTTGATCAAGCCCATGCTGAGATCCATCAACTTAAGCATGAGGAGAATCATTTCTCGGATAAGTTCGAGCTCATCTGGATAACGGAGCAAACCATGATTGGAAATCAACCCCATGAAAGTATCACATTCATGAACCATGACTATAGGGTGTTGATGGTGTATTAAAGGTATATTTATCATGATCCAAGAAATATTAATATATACATTAATTTTTATAGAATGCTAAATAAATTTTCATCCTTTTATTACAAAGATATAAATGTATTTAATTACTATTCAAGAAAATAAAAAATTAATTTTTGGGAAATATTAAAATTTAACAAAGGCACTAATTTTCCGGAATGAATGGATCTTTGTAATAAACAATATTTTAGTAAAATATTTTTCTTAAATGTTTTATATCAAATAAAAATTATTGTATAATTTTATTAAATTCAAATCTAATGTTTATAATTGTTAGATAACATATATTATCAAAAAACACAACATTTATCAATAAATGTCAATTTTTATCTTAAAAGGTAAAATTTCCATATTTAAATTTTAGTTGATAATATGAATATTATTTATGGAATCATATCATTGAAATTAACCAATGGTATGTTTTACATAATTTTATGAGCTAGTCAAATTTTTGGTTAAAAATTAAATAATGTATAAATATATTTTATATATTATAACATCATAATGACCCAAAATTGATGAAATAATTACTATAATGTGTATAAATGAATAAATAAATTGTTTAACATTAAATTAATATTATTTAATTCTTATTTTATTATTTTTATTATTTTTTTTGAATCATCGAAAACTATTAGTATATTTTATGGTTTTAATATCATTTGTGTAACTGTATAACTCATTTTAACAAAGAAAAATTTATTATCATATTAATTTAATCCCTTGGATTTATAGAATAATGAAATAGTATTCATTTTGGAAGAAACATGGGAAAAACCATGTGGGGGATTTTGTTTTTGGTTATTTTATTATATAGATTCCAAAACCTACGGTTGAGAAATAATAATGAAATCACCACTCATTTACAATAAAATATAACCCAAGATCTCATTTATCATCATTAAAAATCTTTCTATCTTGTACATAATTCTCCAAAACTCTCTAAAGTCCTCCCAAGGTTCCTAAAAATTCTCATGAATCCCCACCAATGCATTTGGAGTTAGACACTGAAGATAGTGATCCTCACATTCTCTTATTTATTCATGTTTCTATATTATCTCATGCCCTCTATTACCTATTCCTAATTATGGAAAATTTACTCACATATACCAATTAATAATTATTTTTTTCCCAAATACATAGTGAATATTCATTCTCTCATCAACCCATTTTTTTAATTTTTATGTAAATCTGTTATGCTGTTGAAATTTCACCCTGATTTTTAATGGAAAAATAATTGTGTAGTGAATACCATACCCATTTCCTATCAATGGGGTTTAACATTATATAGATATATTTATTTTACATGGGAAATAAAAATATTTATTATAATTCCTTAATCTTGGAATTGAATATGATTATTGATGGATCCTTATTTTCTGGACCTATTTTGGAAACATAAACATGAGAAAGAAATGAAAGTGATGGGTGAATAAGAAATTGTATAGCGCACCAAAAAATTGCGTAATGTTTAGTATCATGATATTTCAGGTTGGGAGAGGTATTGGTACATCTTATATTTTGATACTTTTGCATCATTACTTCATGGAAGTATTACTTGAACTACGTTTATGATGCATTGTATTATGTTGATTCCAAAATTTTCAATTTCCATTTTTTGTTATCATCCTATGTCATTCCTAATTTTTCATGGTTATGATTCTCACTAATTTTATATACCACTCATATTCGTATTTTATGACATGTATGATTCCATTCATTATATTCATTATATTCAATATTTATTATGTTACTGGGATTTATAGCTCATCTATTTCTTATGTATATCCCAAGGTTCTCCTGTCTGTTTTTAACTAAGAGAATGAAAAGGATGTTTTAAATAAAGATGGTTTTTCCTATTTTAAATTTTAATTTAATGTACCTAATTCCCAAGGAAACTATACTTATCAACATTAAATGTTATATTAAATGTAAAATTATTTAATAAATAATGTATTAATGAGTAATAAAGAAAATGTTTATTATAGTTTGTATCAAAGGAAATGTTTAGTTATTTTTGATTCTAGGATTGGAAAATTATCATGGTATTGTTATGGATAATATTATTTATAAGAAAACATTACGTAATTTTGGTATGTTTTTATTAAGTAGTTTATTAATAAAATACATCCTTATATGGATACTACTAGTTGATGTGGCTCAAAAACTAATATACGTAGGGGTAAAATATGTGACCACCATGTTGAGAAATACTCGATTCGGAACTGGTGCGTGATATCTGGATTTCCTACATTACAATTTTGACACTTTCTAGTGATATTAATAGGTTAATTAATAAAATCATTACAAAAAATTAGTATGGGAATGAAAAATACCCATAAAAATATCGATTAGGAAAAAGATCATGAATTACATAGAGTGAATCATACAAATTAATATATTAATGAGATAAATATATTTATAAATTCTCTCTTTAATATAGTTAGATTCACATATATGTGTTTAATAGTTAGAAAATATTCATCCCTAAATTTCCCAATATTATAGACAGTGGATGGATATATGATAAATTTGCTGAAAAATCATTCTGACCTGAAATATGATAACTACCGCCATGGGATTCCCAAACTAAAGGGAGTAGAACTCACAAACATTGTGATGATAAAATATAATTTGAATTTTTTTATGAAAGGAAACCTATATTATAAGGAATTCCCTAATCCCTCTAAGAATAAATAGTATTCAATTGATATATTTATGTGATAGAGGCCCCTAACATAGAATGAATCATCTCATCCCATAATCAGGAAACAATGTATCAATTCCACTGATAAGATCATCTATATCTGTAAATGTTTTGAGCAAGATAATCTTCTATTGGATGACTATTATATGAATGTAGAATATAATCAATTGTGAAAATTGAGAAAAAAATATAATTCTTGAGGAATAGATCGAATAATTGGTTTGGAAGGAATTATAGAAAATTATTTTTGATAAATATTTTCCTCACACACTATAATATAAAATGTAAAATTATTTCCCTTCCTTTAAGAAAAAATAACTATTATATGGGGGAGTATAAGGTAAGCATCATAAGACTTTCAGAATATGCCTTTGGATTTTTTGTTAATCTCAAATTCATGGTTTACCAATTATGTGATGTCCTAAAATCCTATCTATGAACATCCAAGGTGATCCATGACTTTGATACCTATGAGAAAATTATTTGATATGCCCTCAAAGTATAAATGGATATTTTAAAATATCATGGGTATCAAAGGGATATGTAGTGGAATTTTGTGTTTAATTATTATGGTCCAATTGAAAAATCTAACGGTTCCATAAAATTTTAACATTATAGTTGCTAAAGGTGTGAAAATAAGAACCCTAGAAATTGAAAAATTATAATGATAACATATTTTAGTTTTGTGATTAAAGTAAACCTATAAAATGATTATTGAATGGAAAAACTGACAATGCGATAGAGGAAAGTAATTCTCCATTCAACCCTGATCACATTATCAATTCTATAAACTAAAATGAACCATGGAAATTTATAGTTAAATCTACAAAGACATGGTTTTTCAAAGACAACCTACAACCTCCAATGTAAAAAGGGTGTGCTTTTTCAATTAAATCAATTGAGGTGGATCTCAACAATGAATTTGTGATACGTATTCAATTTATTCATTCAATAAATGTGGAATTAATTTTTTATTAATTTTTTATTAATTCCTTCATATCATTAAAGTTTAGTATAACTAATAAAACACACCCAAAAATCATGGAAGTATACATATTGGGGGAAAACATTGTGAAATTATTAAATCATATGTATATAACTCCTCCCTTATAAAAATTTGGGGTTTGATCATCCTAATGATCCTTTTAGTACTCCCTTTGGTTGAATTTTATGTAATTCTCTTAATATATTGGCTTTCCCTATATAGCTCCCACACAAATTTCCATAACAATGAAATAACTGTCAATATTTATAATTATCCCTAGATTCTATATATGTGTAAGGAGGAGGATAAATCTTCATTAACACCAAAATCTCAAGCACGGATATTATTTCTTGTCTAATAAATAATATCCATTTATAATGATTAAGTATAGGGAAAGAGTCATCCTTGAATGCATTCCCCTTGTGAGGGAATACACTAATGTGTTTCCTAAGGGATTTACTTGTATTTCTCTTATCCCAGAGTTTTAATTTATAATCAATATTATTTCTGAGGTTTTACCAATATCCAAGACTCTATATATAATAACTATGTCAAACTTGAGGAGATGAATAAAAATGTATAGAAGATTATATTTAAAGGCTTTATATACCCTAGTGATTTACCAGGGGGTGCACCAGTCCTCTTCATCATTAAGAAGGATGGGTCAAAGTACTATTTCATTTATTCTCAAGATCTCAATAAGTTCATGAAAAATAACTAGTATTCACTTTCATGAAATGTGGAATTTTTCAAGCATATACATGCAACACAATAATTCTCAAAAGTGGATTTGTGGTGACGATATTACCATGTTGGGGTGAAGATAGAGGATATCCCCATGACAACTTTTCATACATTTTTTGAGAACTATGACTTTATAGTCATTCCATTAGGACACAATAATGATTCATCCATATTTATAGACATGATGAATAAATTATTTAAAGATTTTCATGAAATTTTTTTGGGAGTATTTATATATGATATTTTAATATACTCTAACATCAAGGAGGATATTTAAGTAAATTATAGTACTCTACTAATGACCTTATGAATGGAGAAAAATTATTCCAACTATAAAAAATGTAAATTCTGGTTAAAATAAATCTCATTATTGGGGAATAACAGTATATGAAATGGAATATATGTGGACCCTTTAATGATATAAGCTATTGAAAATTGCATGAGGATAAGATTTATGAAAAATATTTATAGTTTACTTGTATTATTTATCTACTATCATCGATTTTGTGAGAAATTTCATAGGATTTTGAAACCCTCTAACCTAGATAACTAAGAATATAGTCATGTTTTATTTGAGTGATAACTGTTAAGAGAGCTTCATGGAGATGAAAATAAGTAGTATCCCAACATATGTACTCAAAATAACAACCAGTGTATACCTTTTGTGGTATTAATTGATTCTTCAAACAATTTCATGGGTTGTGTGTTAATGAAGAATGAAGAAGTGATAACCTAGGGTTCATGTCAGTTAAAATTTCACGAACAAGACTACCCAACACATGATCTGGATTTCGGTATAGTGATCATCACATTGAAAATATAGTATCATTATCTCATTATGTATAGGTCTAAGATATATACAAATGTCAATGTCCTCAACAATATATTAACAGAGAATGAACTAAATATTGACCAATGATGGTGGTGAGATATTATCAAAAAACTTGGGATGATCCATTTACTATGATTGACGGAATGATATTAAATTAAAATATTTTCTATGTACAAAGGATCTAGAAATTATATCATTTATGAGAATTTATAGGTGTAAGATATTTTTACACTTGAATAGGATTGAAATTTGAATCATAAAAGAAGGAAAATAATCAATCCTTTCAAAAATTATTTTTCAACATTACCTTTAGGATAATATAAAAGATACTCATATAGATGATGTTGGAATGAAGTTTTTTTTAAATATATATAAAAAGTAAAATCTACATACTTTAATGTTACTCAATAAGGTGGTTTGAGATTTGGGCCAATACTATGTGTACCATAAAATAATACATTAATTAAAGGGATTTTGGATACTGAATATAGCTAAACATTCAAAATCCATAATAGAAGCACAAATATGTATCAAGATCTATTAGAACACTATTGGTGGGAAAATAAGAAGAAGGAGACCATGGAATATACATCAACATGTATTGTATGTTATCAAATGAAGGAAGGAAATAAAAAGATATAATGGGATGATGTAACGATTACCCATATATACATGGAAATGTGAAAACATTGCCATGGGCTTTATCATTGGACTTGTGATGAAATCTAAGGGAAAAATCAATATGTGATGTGGTGGATCATCATAAAAATATATTATTGTTCATTATGATTCAATAAGAATTTCCACTAGATGAACATTCATGAATATAAATTAGAAAACATGTGAGGCATCATGGAGTACCACTATAAATTGTATCTCATCAAGATATGAGATTCCCCACCATGTACATGAAAGGTATCCAACATTCTCTAAACACTTTCTCAAACATCAATATGGCCTATCATCATCAAACTTATGTCTAATATAAGCATAATTTTCTGAAACTAGAAGTAAAGGTGAGAGCATGCTCAATTGAATTCAAAGGAGGATGGGGTCAACATCTTCATATGGTGAGTTCTCTTATAGATATTGTTTGATTTTTAGCATACAAATGGATTCATATGAATCCATTAATGGGATGAGGTTTTGAACACCTACATTTTGGGGAGAATTTTAGGAACAAAAACTATTAGTCCTGGAAATGGATGATGACATTTTTGAAAAGGATAATAATATTCAATATCACATCATTGATTTTTAGAGTCGACACATGATCTATGAAAAAAACTAATGATGAGACCTATATTTTTATGTTACAAACATCGTATTCTACTTCATAAATCCATGAAATAATGTAATGAGATTTCAGAATAAAGGAAAGCATAATCCAAGAATCTTTTTCCATGTTGTTGTCCTTGATTGCATTGGAGAAATGGATACCAAATTACACTCCCACCTAACATATCTAATTTTCATGATGTATTACATGCACCTATATTGATAATGTAAATACTATAACCAAAACATTTATTAAAACTAGATGTCGTGCCATTAGAAAATGATCTCTCATTTGAAGAAGAATCAGTGATGATGATAGATCATAGAGGTAAAGTTCCATGATGTATGATAATGGACCTTGTAAAATTGTTGTGTATAAACCCCATGTTTGTATATGTTATGTGGGAACTAAAGGAAGTTATGAAATAGAATTACCGTCATATCTTTTAGTGTGGTAAATGAAATTCTCTATGGTTTAATTTCCTAAGGGGGGATATTGTAATGCTTTAAAATATTATAAATAAAACACCAATTTTTTTAATTAAATGTCTTATTGTGTAATATGGTTATAGAAAAAACATGATATTATTTGGTTCTATTATATCCTATTATATTTAAAAGACCATTTTTCACCCTTACCACTGAATATATTTTCAGTGAATAGTGACCATTTTATTGGGGTAAATTTTTGGATTTTATAAATGGAATTTACACATATAATGGAATTGATATCCAAAACTGGTATGATCATACATTATGAAGCCAATTTATATGAGATTCTAAGGGGTATTTTATATTTGTGAATTTTAGTTGACCTGTTTCATGTTAATATCAAACAAAAAAATAATGAGTGAAACCACTTATTGGAGAATTTGAAGCCTATTGGGATCACAGACAAAACCATGTGGTTCGAACCACCCATTAAAAGTGTCACCGTCGTACACCATACCCTAGGCTATTTTCTGGTGTATTTTGGAGATATGTATCATGAAAATAAAAATCATATTATGTATATTATTTTTCATATAATAATGAATATATTTTCATCCTATTAATATTACATTATATGTGAATTTCATTTTTATTGAATTAAAAATATTTATTTTAGAGTAATGTTCAAATTCAATTATGGCACATCTCTTCATGACGTATTAGAATTTATAAAATAATAACATGTTTTTAAAATATGAATATTAAATTATTTTTATAAAATATAAATTATTATATAATTATTATGAATCTATATGAGATTTTAATAACAGTTCGAAAACTATAATTGTCAAAAAAACCCAACATTTCTCAATAAATATCAATTATTATATTAAAAGAGAAAATTATCAAATTCAGAAAATTATCTTAGTGAAATGAATATTATTTTTTAAATCATAATGTTGAAATTATCCAATGGTTACTTTTTAATAAATGTCTATGATAGTATAATTTTTGGGTAAAAATTGAATACAGTATATATATATGTTGTGTATTACGACATCACGATTACCCAAGGTGTTGTAATAAAATATTTAAAGAGTATCCAAGAAAAAATATATGTTTTAACATTAATATAAATTAATTTTGAAGTTATTTTATTAATTTTTTAAATCCATTCTAAAACCTCCTAAACTGATAATATATTTTAAGGTTTTATAATCATCTATTTATGAGTATTAATCACATATCCATAAAAATGGTATTATTTTAATAAGATCATCCCAAATCCTTATCAAAAATCAAATCCACTCCAATTTGGACCATACCATGGGAAAATCCATGGAAATTCTTTTCTATATTTTTTTAAATAAAGACCAAAACCTATTTTTGTGAAATAATTAACTATTCGACACTCATTTACAATATAAAAACAAGTAGAATCACATTTATCTTCATTGAAAATACTTGGAGCACTTCCCTACTCTATCATACCCTCTGTAGAGTCCTCTAATGGTTCCCCCAATATCTCAAGAATCTCTTCTGAAGCATTTGGAGTCACATAAAAATGCAAGGGATCCCCACCTTCTCTTCTTAATTCTACTTTCCCTATAAGAACATGGCCTATATTTCAATTCCTAATGTCAGGGCATGTATTCAAATGTTATTATTACTATCCATTTTATTTCCAGCTGATTAAATTACCATTTCTCTCTCCTCAACTCATTTTAGGAATTTTTATGTGAATTTGTTTTGTGGTAGAAATTTCACTGTTATTTTCCACGCTATAACATATGTATTATCAATCCTATACCAATTTAATATCAAGGTTTTTCACATTTATATACTTATAATTCTTTAATTTTGGATTTACATGTATTAATATCATAATACTTGATTAGGGAATGAAATATGAGTTTGAATGAATCCTTGTTGTATTATATTTGTGGCTTAGTTAATCAGGAGAAAGAAATGACTGTGAGAGGTGTACAGATAAATATATAGCATTCTAATGCAATGGGAAATATTTTTTCTCATGAGACATCATGTTAGGATAGAGAGTGAACGTAAATCTTTTGTAGGACTTTTTTCTTCATTATGTATTAGCAGTTAGTCTGGACCTATGTTTTGATACGACGTTTTAATTTGTTGACTCATGTTCCATGTTCCCTATCATTAATCATGTAATAACATGACTCATTGTTCATGTTTGTTACTATCACTCTATTTGTTCCTCCAATGATATCCATAATATCTAACCTATATTATTATCTCAATATTATTACATATTTACTCCCTTAATATTTTTTATATCTCAACTATTTCTTATGTATTTCCCTGCGTTATCCCATATAGATTGAAGTGTTTGAATGTTAAGGATGTGTTTATTAGAGATGATGTTTTTTAATATTGTAAAATTTAATCTAATATAACTAGTTTTTCAAATACACTATAATTATCAATATTCCAGTCTGTATTAAGTGTAACCTTATACAATAAATCAATATTAATGTGTAATAAAGAGTAGGGTTGAGTATAAATGTTGATGTGATATTCCATTTTTTTTTATTATTAGCATAAATTTATAGAATTTCAACTAAATTGATAATTTTAGAGACACATAAAATGGTAACATTATTCATATATTCAATAATATCCTGCCTTTTGAAAAATAAAGTCAGTTTTATCATAACGTGCTACACACATGAAGATTATTGTCAAAGAATAATTATCTTATTACCTATGATGAACATGCTGTTAGAATGGGAATATAGTTTTATGTGGGTTTCATTTACAATATTTATGACCCCAAATCAACCGAATAAAATAATTATTTATCATGGAACTATATGGTCTTATTTTTTGTTATATAGGGTTAAAATCAGAAAAAAGTTATGTATGAAAGGGGTAATATACATTATAATAAATCGTTCTAGATATACCTTCATTTTAAAGTCATTTTGACAGAATGGGATGGGAATATAATTCATTAATTATTTTATAACGATTTTTGTTTTCATGAATGGTGGAATATAATATTTCCCTATCTCAATTATATAAAAATCAACATCCAATATATGGAATTATTATTACAAGTGGGTTTATTTATTCTCATCTTATGGAAATTCATATAATATTTCCATGTCCCACTAATCCCAAACACTAATCAAATTATGGAAAATGGTATAGATCATCCCGATATAAAGGTTATTTATGATTTATTCCTCCATGTTATAAAATAATATATTCCTTATTATACTCTGTCTCATTATAATATTTACACAAAACAATGTATTATCATAGAATATTAATGTTACAGTGTTGACCATCTACTAGATATGTTTAAAAAACATCACACAAGTTCTATATTTCCATGTTATATGACAATTTTGATTAATTTTTTATATGTGGTAAGGAATGCACATAAATAATATAGTTCTACAAGGAATCTGGAGTTTAATAGAAACATTTATGGACCTCTTGGTGGTTGATTGGCGTGAGATTATTAGGGTTTTCCATAAATATTTTGATGATTCCTACATGCAAGGGATATCATATTTTAGGTATTTTGGCCTTGCTTAGCCAAAACCCAACTATAAATATGGGTTTTTGATATAGTATCGCCAATATTGTGTATATATGGTTTCGTTGGGACCCATTAGTTGTCTATGATTCATGTTTCGGAAATGTGTTATATTTCAATCAGGTTTGATGCCTTCACATACATCGGATGATAGATGGTTGTATTATTAAAAATCGAGTCTGAATTATGTCACACCATGTAGAGGTATGTGTCTAATACCATTTTATTACCTTATCTATCGCAGGAAACTTCCTCCCAACCAGTTATTTCATGGACCTTGAAATTTATGTAATCCCATGTTTTCATAGCAGTGTGTATGAGAGGTTTTTACATCATAGATCCGTCCACATTCTAGTATTTGTGTCAATGTTTTTACAACACCTTTATCAGTCAGTGATGGAATAATATGATTTATCCATAGTTTGGATACACCCAAAATCCCACATGTCTATCCAAAATTCCAATTATGACTTAGTAAAACATATCACCATATTTATAGTTCATTGATACCAACACATTAAATTTCAAAAATCCATATGAAATTTCAAAATGAATTATAAATATGGTGATAATATTAAAGAGGAAAAGATATTTATATTAACTAAGAAAATACATAGCCTCATTTACAATGTATCAAACTATCAATCAGTTAATTAACAACATAAACCAAGACCGCAACAACAATTGAATTTCTAATAGAAATACATTGGTCAAATAATCTCTCATTTAGACACAATATAGCAGACTATGCCCAATGGAGAGATACATCATCAACAGCCTAAAACAACAGATTTATAAGACCGTACTCATCTCCATTAATGGTGATTAACCTCACACTAAATCCTCCCAAAAAAGAAATAGTTCTATACAATAATGATCATCACAATAATTAAATATTCAAGGAAACCCATAAAAACTCAATATCACATCACCATAAAACACTACCTATAGATCACGGTCATCAATGACCATAGAACTATTAAAGAACTCACAATGGACCGTTCATGGTCACATATGGTCTCACAAACATAAACATAATCCATGCATATATTTTTAAAAATAATCATAGGAATATTAAAAAGTATAGTAATTACCCAATAACACATGATGAATGAAACCCACAAATAAACCATCATGAAAATATAGGGACCACCTACCTATTATAATTAGGATCCCACACCTAATATTATATGGCATGACTTTACACATGGAAACATTAATCTAGAATCCATATATAATCCTTTAAATTGATAATTTATTTTAAAAACATTTCAATACTTACAACACTATAAATGAAAAATGTATAAGAGATAAATTAAACCACTATATTCCCTGAGGAAGGAATACATAATTGATAAATCATAACAATGAAAATTCCACCTATAGAGAAATTTAAAAGGATTTGAGTGGGGCTGGAAATTAGAACCAAGCTGTTTTGAATGAAAATATGTTCAAATTATTTAATCTAAATTTATCCAATTTTAGTGGATAAATTAAAATTAAAATTAAATAAAATGTCTAATGGGAATCTATTCACCTCATTATAGGTATTAGGTACCCCATATTTTACTCAACATAAGGTCATGAAACATTTTATTGCACCTAGGGGATCCTTCACTCGTCTTGCATGTATTGGGTACCTAATACAATGTTTTATCAATGGTATAATCCCCAAATCATGTCCATATAATAGAAACATATCCCCTTATATCTTTTGAAACCTCAAAAACGTTCAATTACACATATTACACAAGGATGGGTTATGGTAAAACCCAAAACACCACAATGAAATACATAGGATGTTATAACAACTCTAGGGATTACCATATTCACAAACTCTTGATATTCACTGGCTATATCATTTGTGTTAAGTGGTCTTTATTCCATATCAGTTGTTTATTATTTATATATACATAAAAATGGTTGAAATGATTATTTATTTTAAACATTTCAATGATAAAGTTAAAATGATTTGAATACAATTTCAGGACATAATGAAATTATTTTTAAGATCCAAATAAGAGTTTTACATGTAATTAAACATACAACATTGGAAAACATGGGATGGACATTACATCCGAGGAATAAATTATTCCATTGATTAATTGTTTTAACTAAAAATAAATTATTTAAAACCATATAACAATGCATGGAGTCATAAATGTTCAAGGTAAAAAACTATTAAATTAACAAAGGAATCCAAAACTATTTTAAAAATTTCAACACCAAGGAAAAATATTTCATGATGAAACTAAATAAATAAATTTCAATATATCTGAGAACACCGATTATTACTCAAAATATTAATAATAGAAATCAATGACTCCCATGTGATGAAGAATAAAACATTCCCTTTCCTAACATTATAATCAATTATTTCAACATATCCACTGATGTGAATGTTTAGGGGTGAGTTTAATCCCATTTTGATTTTCATAATGGTTTTAAAATATCTCTATATATGTTGAATTCCAATAAAATTAATCATTAAAAAATTGATAAATCAAAAATAATTTTATTATATCACTATGATTTATCTAGAATATATTCAATAAAATTTAACGAACCCCAAAATAATAGTTCAAATGAAAATCACATTGACTAAAGTAAATAATAAAATAAAACAATTTATTTATTTCCACATCTAAAACAAATATAACTAGAAAAATTAAATTTATAAAAATCCATATTTTCAAAAAATCCAACAAAATCTCAAATTTTTCTTAAATTAAAATTGATATTTCACATTTAATCAATTATACTAGAAACTCTCCATTACAGAAAAATTGAACCCGAAAATTATGATAAAGGTAATAATCAAATCTATTAAATCCAATGAGTGTTAGGGTTATAGTTTTGGACAAAGGTATCACTCATTAAAATGTTGTTTTTGTTGTTTCACATTGAAATCTCAGTCCATTTTATTTTTTTTTGGAAAAAACAGTTATAAAACAAAAGGTTGATAGCTTGACTGAAACAAAATATGAGGTTGTTTTCTAATATAATAATTTATTATAGATTTTTTTATGTTCATGAAATTTTTTTAGTAAGATTACTAGTGAATTTTTTTATAAAACAAGTCATATCCTAACACACAGGGGCTCGCATGGTTGACAAAAAGCCACATGTGAAACCCCAATATATCTTCTAATAGCCTAGTGATTGTTAATTAGTATTGAGATGGTGTATTATACACATGGAATTCCATATCCTAAGGATCCTATACACATTCCCACCTCAAACAATTATAGAAGAATATGAAATAGAAAGAAAACTACTAATATAAAATAGGAATGAAAATAAAATATTCCATATCAGAGAATGAGACAAGGAATGAAATGAAAAATGGACAAACAGAAGGCCACCAAAAGTGTAGTGTGTCAAAATTTATAGTAAAAATTGTACTATTGTGTAGAGGGGACTCCTATAACCAATATTGGTCTATCATGAACAAATAAAATCCACCTACTCCTTGCCCCATAGGTCTCTATTGGAATGCCTATAATTGGAATAAGATATGTACATTCTAGATAGATCCCATTTAGGTGTGATTATAATTTTACCATTTAAGACATTTCAAATTAACTAGACCTAAACATCAAATATTTGTCTCTATAGATAAAATGTGATAACAACTTTATGTGTTCAATATTAAGAATAACGTCTCAATGTGTTGTCATTCCATCACAACTAGCCTATAATTTTTATGAATGCACCCAGATAATTCACATCCAAGAGAACATACCCTTTGGGTCTTTTTATTCGTGATGATTCTAATATGAGAGTTCATTGTCATATAACCATGATAGAATAAGTTAATTATGGTACTCATAATATATCAATAATCTACTAGGGGATAACACCCATGGCCTATGAGGTATACATAACCATATATGGAATAACCGACAATGAGGGGGATTAGAAACTATGAAAACATGTAATTAGATATGTGACCCATAATATGGTATACTAAAATTGGATCACTCATTGGGCGCATGGGGGAATAATTGAATCTATCTAAAATTAACCCATATAGTGGATCATAAATCATAAGGTCAGGATTATATGCCTCAATATAACTCATAATAAAATACAAAGGGAATTCACTCTAGTGGTACTCATCATAACTGATGATAATGGGCGATCCAACACGCAAGTGACATTGAGGAATTTCATATTTTTGAAATAGAGATTGTGTCCCACTAAGATCTAAGCCTATGTATTTTGAAATTATCACATTCTTATGAACTATGATTGTGTCTTTTTACTCTTTTTTTGTATATGTACAGTAGTAGTTCCCATATAACCAGGTTTTTCCCATGTACACTAGTCAATCCCATGCCTTTGTACCTAGGGATAGATTCTAGGTCACTAGCTTTAGGTCACACAACATATTGAAAGGAAACACAATCTGTAATATTTATCTCTTCAAAAAATCCTTTCAATAATATAGATATTTCATGTAACATGTGTCATTAGGATAATCACATTATGTATATCTAGTTATCAGAAAAAGTTAGAACTCTCATGAAAACTAACCATTTCCACTACATCCTCTAATTCCACTCTATGATCCTCTATAGATCATTGATATATGGTGACCAATCCGGATCAATTTCTTGTGGTTGTATATCATCCACCAACCCACTCATGCATCATATCCAATTTGATCTCATCACTGAAACCTGAAAAAAATGGAAGAAAACTTTTGATAAAATGTATCATCTTCACCATACATCTATATTTCGTTTGATCTATAATCTGATCATCTTGAAATGATATATTTTTAGAAATTTTGATTTATCAATTAATTTTTTCTATGTAAAATTGAAATTTTGGTCTAATTAAATACTATTGATGATTTTTTGATGAATACGTGGAGAAAATAATGAAAAACATGTTAGGAAATAAACATTTTCCACACTATAGGATATCTAAAATACATTGATGGAGAAAATTAATGAATGTTATTAATAGGAATGAATGAATAAACATTAATCAATTCCAAATTCTAAAATGGAAATCAATCAACCATAATTAACCAAAAAAAATTCAAAAAATTTGATAAAATAAAAAATTTCTTTTCAATATGAGAGAATAAAAATTATGATTAATACAACAAATTAATGACCCACTATGATGTTATATTAATAACTGATGAAGAATTATTCGACATCATTATTGTTGGGGAGATGAAAGAATTTTATTGAAGAAGATAAACTGCTTATTAAACCAATAATTGGTAAATGACCCTATATTAATAATCTATTTCACTACTTCATGGCTCTCTCTAATATGTATAGTTTTGTTTTGAACCATAATATGTTTCCATAACCATGTTTGAAAGTTATAGGATTAGGTTATTTAAAATTAATAAAAAAAATATTTTACTAAATTACTTATCTATTATTCTACCAGTCACTGCTTTTAATCAGAATAATCAATGCACCCAATTATTATCACTCTTATTCTATGAGAAAGAATAAAATTTATACAAAATCTTTATATGAATATGCACCTAAATGATAAAATATTTCTTATAATATTCAAATTTCTGTCAAGGGAACATTGATTAATTACATTCTACCATCCTTGGGTATTTTTGAACTATAAAGAAAAAATCCCTCTAAAAAATAACTGTACAAAGATCGCATATGGTTATCTCATTTTAAGGATCTTTTCTAGAGGTTCCCATGATTCTAATAAATGACCATTGTGGGAATCACTAACCTATGAAGGATACTTTCCAACCTATCATTGACCTCTACAATATAATATTTAATGAAACATCATCACCGATGTCTAAATCACTCCAATTTATAACATGTGATGGGTCATGCACATACATTATTAGGTACAACACAGGGAAGTAATCATGCACCTGGTCTAACTATGATAGTAGGGAAATGTGGTACACAACCTACCAAACCAAACATATTGTTTTTAAAGGGATAATAAATATCATACATAACATTTTGACTTGGAAATACTTCCACAAGTCTCACCTTGGTGATCCCTTCCGGAACACATAGTCTGTGTCATTATATTTAAAGGCCTCCATCAGTGGCCTTCATAGGAATTATAGAGGATCTTTGTAGTTTTCACATTCATTTGGATTATTTTTAAATCCTCTATTGTTTCTCATACCAAAATCAAAACTATTTTTCTAATTTTTATGTCCTAGATATTTTAATGAAATAAACATATAAATAATTTTAACTTGTTCGATAGCGTACGTTGCACAGAACACTAAGTTGTAAAAAACTGCAAAATATTATTAGTTTAACATGACTATTATAAAAGAGGTATTAAATTGGATTTCTTTTATCTGGGATTTTCTATAATAAGAAAAATATATTAATTCCATGTTTTAAAAAAATATTTATGTTTTTGAAATAATCCGATAATTTTTTGAAACTCAATTTTATTCATGAAATATATGTTTTCATAAAAAAAATATTATTTATTTTTATGAGAAATTAAATATAATTAATTTTTTAAACTAAGTTAAATTTTATTTTATAAAAAAAAATTATTAATGGATTCATCGTGTATAAATTATCTTGTTATGGTGTTTTGAGAATTTTATAAAAAGGATAATATTTTAGTGAATACAAATAAAGTACTGTTTTTTATAAAATTATAATTCTCATTAAATTAAAAAGAAATGTAATATTTTAATCCAATATGAAAGAAGACAAAATCAAAATTTTTAATTAAAATATAATTAATTACCTATTAAAAATCTCTATACCTTATTTATTTATAACTACATTTGAGGATTAAAAATTCATTTTTCCAAAAAAAATATTTTTTGTTGTGTTTTAATGATTTAATTTTCAATGATAACTCTAATATTGCATGATAAAAATTTTTAAAAATGGATAAAATATTTCAAATTATTTATTCCAAATTAGGTTATAACATCATATTAATTTCTATTTATATTAATATTTCCAGGGAATAAAATATTTGTGGTAGTAGAGGTAAAATAATGTTGCTAGAGAAAGTTATAAGGTAATATAATAAAATACCTAAAACAAAAATATTGAATGTGTGGTCGATGTGTTTCCCAACATTATCCAACATATAAAATAATCATCATTATAAAAATAGGTTTTAATTAATTTCTTTAAAATTTTGTGGGATTTAAATATAAAATAATCATTATATTATCATTTAAAACCACCAATCCTCATGTTTAAATATCAGCCCTCACTACACTAGTTATCCTCAAAAGAGTTTAGGCTACTAAAATCTAAACCAATTACCAAAATTAACAATATATCTCATGTCCATGTACTTATGGTCTCTACCAAATACCAATTCCATGTTACTTAAGGGCCCATGAATGTGTGGATATCAAAGAGATAACATTCTCAAACAACCTCTCTAAATTTATTTTATTTATATTTGTTATCTTCACCTCCTTCATAAATTAAATAATAGTATATAAAATATATTTTTGATTATATAATTTTTTTTATAATGTAATATATTCTATCCAACACATTTATTATATCGTTAAATTCTTTGAAAAAAAAACCATTTTCTAAATAATGGCGGTTAACCATCTTTGTGGATGATGATTTTTCATTTCCCATTAACACTATCAGGAATTGTAATAAATCTATTATTCTAGTAAAATTTAATTTTAATTTGGGTATTACAACCTATTTCATATTATCTAACTAATATATACACATAATATTAAATAAAATCAATCTATTTCATGATGGTTGGAAACAACCGCCGAAATAAACAAAACATTTATGGAAATCATTTTATCAAATGAATCATCCTCATACACGAAATTAAAATGATATATAAGAGTAATTAATGATATTAAATTTAATATTTACCATTTCATTTAACATTTGGTATTTTATTTTCATTTTAGAAAAAAATATAAAATTATAAACTAATGAACCAACCATGAAAACATGAAACAAACACAACCAAAAAAATAAATATAATGAAATATTATTAATTAATGAGTGGTAAAATGTTTTAAAAGGATCATGTAATATATAATAAATATTCATATAATTAATTAAATATTTAATGAGATTATTTACACCTTTATATGGGTGGTTAATGTATATAAAACTAAAAAGAAATGTGAGGTAAGGGGTTTTTATCTCATTTTTACATTAGTGAGATACATTACTAATTTCTCAATTTCTGTTTTTATGGTGTACATACCAAAATTTAAGATATCATATTGTGAATCATACTTTATTCATGGTATTCAATATTTCATTTTAAAATTATTTGATTTCTGGTGAAAATGGTTTGAATGATTAGAATTGGTAATAGATTTCGTAATTTAATTTCCATTCATTAGTTTAAAATAATACTCCATTGATTAATCCATTTTAAGGATACATGTCATATGTAATTTCATTATCATATGTTTTAATTAATTTTTTTTGGATTAAAATCTAATACACACAATCTATTCATTTGATTAATTCTAACATCAATGATATGATATTTATTAAGGAGTTTATTTTCAAATTTATCTTTTTAAGGTTTATCTTAATTCTATAATTTTTCCTATATTTAATTGTATTATAAAAATGTTTCAAAAAATTATTTTTACATTTTTTTTAGTTTTTAAATGTATTTTAGATCATGTTTTAATTTATTTAAAATAGGTTGAATGGATTATTTTTAAGGACCTGACCCCAGTTGCCTAGAGTCAGTGACTTGTTTGAATACATTGGAATATAAAAAAATAATATGAATCCCGAATACCCGACAAGTTTAGTAGTATTGGAAACAATATACATACATAGGTTCAATATTATAATTTGAAAAAAATGAAACATAGAAACTCCTTTGAAAACATCCATAAATCATAAGTTATTTTAGTATATCATTCATAGAAAAATTATTCATGCCCTAAGAAAATCATTCATAAAAAATGGGTGATCTCAAATGCTCAGTAATGATAAGAAATATACTGGAATATATCATAACATAAACATTAGGAATTTTGAATAATTGAATACACAAGCCTTTAAAAATAATAATCTTGAACAGATTTTTCATAGAATATGAGGTGAGTAAATAATGCCATAATAAAACATAATCATGGGAATTCTAATATTCGAATGACCATATGAAACATCAAAACATTTTTGATAATGACGAAATTCATAATGCGGGACATCATCACCGTATCGTCGAGGCCTCGTTCCATGACCATAAATAATCATTTTGTCAATGCCTTGTGCCAATACCATAGTATGTCTCATGAGACCTACCAATGCACTGAGAGGATTTCGTGGGCCCTAAAAAATACTTAATATGAGTAATTAATTCTTCATATGAATGGAAAAAATATTTAAAAACATATACATTCATATTGAAACTAATATATGATATGTAAATAACTTTCCTCAAACATTAAGCATAAACACTAACAATTTAGAGTAAATTGGTGTATGAATTTGAAATATCACATCCATAGAAAAAGTATTAATAAATCATCACATTAAATATGGTTTATAATTACATGAAATATTAATCCCAATAATATATAAGAATCAATAAGATTTTTGAAATAGATGAAGATACTCCTACAAAGTCTTTGAGTATTTTTGAGATAAATACTCTTTTATTTTCAAAAGAATAGATCTTTTGGAAATGTATTATTATAAAAATAGAAGTGAATTAATTTATTATTTTCAAAAAAAATTAGTGATTTTATAAATATAATGGTTTCCTAAAACAGATTAGAGAGTGACCTTGAAAATAGGTCAGAATTTGAGATATTCACTTGAATCGGGCTTGTATTTCAGGAATAGATTTGAAAGTTTCGTTTAAAACATGTAACT
Organism: Viscum album; assembly: GCA_963277665.1. Taxonomy (NCBI): domain Eukaryota; kingdom Viridiplantae; phylum Streptophyta; class Magnoliopsida; order Santalales; family Viscaceae; genus Viscum; species Viscum album. The sequence goes on from OY728151.1 coordinate 1,738,998,706, forward strand.
ACAAAAACAATATTTATTAATGTTGATAAAAATTTATAGAATACTCACACTAGAATTTTTGAGGAGTACATAAGATTACATAACAATTTTATTGGGGTAATTGGACAATAAAATTGACCCGAATGAAAATGGAGAGTCGAGTAGAACAACCCTTACCTTTAGTCTAAATGTGTTTTGTTATTAAAAATAAAGTCTTATAAAATGAAATTAGGATTATTAATATCTTAATTAAGATCCTTCTAGACATATATATAGTTTATCATGATTTTTTATGTCCATCATGTCCTCATTTATAATCTATAATATTGAATTTTGTCATTTGGTGTGTTCATTTTCAGGATTTTCATAATTGGTTCACTTATTTTTATGTAATGGAGTTCATGTGGAATGGATGTAAATACTAATAATTTAAATTAAATATCATTTCTAGACATCCAGAATTAGTAATTCTAATTTATATCATTTTTTTAAATGGAATGTGGATGAATCCCTAGATGAAATATTAATGAAAACGACTTTGATTATTTTAGTGGTATTTGATTATTAAGAACTAGTTTGGACTTCTGATTTAATATTATTTATACATACTCATTCTGAAATATTAAATAGATTATAATTCATATATTTTAGTCTGGTTAAACAATCTAAATGAAATCATGTCTTGTAATCAAGTATAAATTTAATAATAGAACATCATTGTCCACAATGGTTTTAAATTGGAACCTCTGGATATTGATTTTGTTTATAAAATAAAAGGGAGAGATTAATAATATTGATGATGTTTCATCGAAAAAATTATATAATTAATGTATATAGATGATAATATAATTATCATGGTCATTTGGATAGAGGAAGTGAGGAGAGGATAATAAAATAATACAAATTGGAATGAAACAAAATGGAAAAGAAGGGTGATTTACCTCTTGAAAAAACCTCCTTGAGAACCTCTATAAGTAAAGGTGTTTTTGTCTTTTTCCAAGACCAATAGATTATTGGACGTGGGGAGTGGCTAGGGAAGGGTATTAGGGAATAAAATTTAGGATCTCCAAGGGTTATAGGAGTAAATAGAAGAGAGAGTTATGGGGGGTTTTATAGTGGAGGAGAGGAGTGAGTTTTGAATATTTTATTCATTATTTTATTAATTACATCAAGACAACAAATAGTGTTCTCATGTGATCCATAATTGTAATAAATTCATTTGAGTTCAAACAATGTGTAATTGTGTCACTCATGATATCATAAATAGTGTATTTAACTAATAATTTGTATATACAATATTTTACTGTATATTACTATTCATAAAAAATCAAGAATTTCATAAAAATTTCAAAAATTCACCCCAACCATTTTTCAATGCTTAGAATTCAGAAATGAACTCCATTTTTAATGAATAATTTTATAAATATTATTCATTTAATTTATAAATAAAATCATAGTTAATTTGAAAAATAACAATTTTAAAGGTATAATTTGTTTTATATCAGTTTAAAATTTTAATTAAGATCACATTATCTTATTAAGATAAAAAATAATATAATATCATTATTTACTATTTATTATAGTCATATTACTATTCATATTACTATTCATAAGGGTATTTTACTATTTACCAATAAATAAGTTTGTTCTATCAGACTACAAATGACTTCCTGATGACAACTCTAGATGGTATTTTTTTTTTAAATTCAAAACATAGTAGAAGAAAATTTATGTTTGAAAACTAGATTCTAAATTTTTTTTGTAGGTAAATAGTGTTTCATGCATTAAAAATGAATTTTCAAAACATTGGGTGTTACATTCTCACCTCCGTACAAAATTATTGTCCTTGAAATGCACATAACATTACATAAAAATATTTGGGATCTCTTTAACATAATCTCCTCAGGATCCCATGTTGTTTCCTCCATCTTATGGTTCCTCAAAAGACCATTTACCAGAGGAGTCGTCCGATTTCTCAATATTTGTTCATTGTTGTCAATAATATTGATAGCCTCTTCATAATAAGACAGACCAGGATCAAGTTCTATTTCTTCACAGGTGAGTACATGTGGTGGGTCTGGAATGTATTTCCACAACATTGATATGTGGAAAACATTGTGAACTGTGGAGATACCTCGCGACATTTTAAAATGGTCAGATATGTCTCCAATTCGATCCATAATTTCAAAAGATACAATTTACCTAGGACATAATTTTCCCTTCTTACAAAATTTTATAATACCCTTCCATGGAGATACCTTTATGAATACATGATATCCTTCTTGAAATTCCTGATTGTTCTTTCAGTTATCAACATTTCTCTTTTACCTACATTGGGCCATTTTGACATGGGTTTGGATAATATTCAAATTTTTAATTGTTTCCTCAAAATGTTCTAGGCTTATGAGATTTCTTTCACCAACATAATCCTAGAACATTGGTGTAAGACATCTCTTTACATATAATGCTTTATATGGTGCCATTTGAATACTTGAAGGGAATCTATTGTTATTAGAATATTCTATAAGAGGTAAATACTAATCCCACACACATTGAAAGTCAATTTAACAAGACCTATAAAGGTATTCTAAAGATTAAATAGTCCATTTGGATTTTCCATCAGTGTGTGGGTGGTAGGAAGTGCACAAAAAAAGATCCGCATCTAGGGCCTTCTATAGACTTTTCTAGAATTATGATGTAAAACCGGGATCATGATCAGAAACAATTGATAAAGTTACACCATAAAGTCTTACAATTTCATTAATATATAGTCTTGTTAAATGTTCAAGTGGTAAATCTTATCTTATAACAAGAAATTTTTTTGATTTTGTAAGACGATCAACAATAACCCATATTGCATAATTCTTTCTTGGAGTCTTTGGTAGCCCCATGACAAAGCCCTTCATAATATCATCCAATTTCCACATAATAATTGGTAGGGGATGCATACATTTTATAGGATATTTTCTTCCAGCATTCACATGTTGAAAAACTAAACATCTTGACACATAATCTCTAGTCTCCCTCTTAATTGTTTCCCACCAATTTTGTTCCTTTATATCTTTATACATCCTTGTGCTACCAGGGTAAATAGAGAAATTAGAGAAGTGAGAATTATCAAATAGTTCCCTATTTAGCTCAGTAATAGTAGGAAGACAATGTCTCTTTCCGAATTTCTAAATGCCGCATTTATATACGAAGTAAATCAACTTCACCTCATTTACAGCTTTAATTTTTTTTGAAACTCCTCATCATTTTCCTGAGAACTGTTTTTCCATTACATAAAAGATGGTTGGGAAACCATTTGAAAATTTAGTGATGTGTTGCCTTCCATGATAGTTCCCATATACATCATTAGTATATACATGATCATAGGATCCCTTTAAAATCTCATCTTGTTCAGAATTATGTGGTATTTTCTAGTCATAGCGTCTTCCACCTTATTTTCCTTCCTCATGTGGTAGTGTATTGTGCAATCGAAATCATTGAGTAGCTCAATCCAACTTCTTTGTCTCCTGTTGAGTTCTTTCTCATAGAATATATATTTCAATCTCTTATGATCTGTATATATCTCATATTTTCTTCATAGAGGACTTATCTCTAAATATTTAGAACAAATATTACCACTGGTAACCCAAGATCACGAGTTGTGTTTTTTTTTCATGATTTTTTAGCTGCCTAGATGCATAGACAATCAGTCTATCATTCTGCATAAGGACATAACAATGTACTTTATATGATGCATCACTATAGTTAAAAAATACATCAGTTCCTAATGGTAGATTCATGATTGGATCATTCAAAAATTGTATCTTTAATTCGTTTAATCATTCTTCACATTCCTTTTTCCATACAAACTTATCCCCTTTCGTGTGAGGTTGTTTATTGAGATGGCTAAATAGGAGAATTTCTGAACCAAATGCTAATAATAACCTGGTAAACCAATAAAACTACGTACCTATGTTATGTTTGTTGGAGTAGTCCATTCTTGAAAAACCATTTTCTTCCTAGGACAAATAGATATTCCAACCATAGAGACAATGCGGCCATGGAAGAAAACTAATTGAAGCCAAATTTCACACTTGCTTAACTTCCCATATAATTAATTTCACCTTCAAGTATTTATAATTGTGCACAATTGATTTTCATGATCTTCTTATCCGTTATAGTATACCAAGATATCATCAATAAACACCACCTAAATTCATCAAGATATTCCATGAAAACTCTATTCATTATATCCCTGAAAATATATGGTGCATTAGACAGTCCAAAAGTAATTATTGTAAACTCGTAATGCTGGTACCTAGTTTGAAATGTTGTTTTTGGAAAGTTTTTTCCCTCACAAGAAACCGATGATATCTAGATTGAATATAAATCTTTGAAAAATATTGTTCCCTACAAAGTTGATAAAATAAATCATCAATTCGGTGGAGATGATACTTATTCGTTATTGTAATATCATTGATTTCCTTGTAATCAATGAACAACACCAAGGATCCATATTTCTTAATGACCAAAAGGATAGGGGCTCCAAATGTAGAAAAACTAGGTCTAATAAATACTTTTTCACACAATTCCTTAATTTTTTTCTTTAGATCCACTAATTCCACAGTTTTCATTCTATAGGGAGTCTTTGATATTGGTATTTCACTTGGAATTAAATAAATAGAGAACTCAAATTCCCTCTATGGAGGATGTCTAGGTAAATCCTATGGAAAAATACCAAATTATTCTTACACAATGTGCACATATTTAATTTGATTATTTTTTACTCACTAGTAGATATTGGGTTTTCTTCATCTCCAATAATTGAACTAAGTAGAGCTACTAGGGGTGGATCTAGATGTGAACCAGATGGGGATTTTTCTTCCCTAAAGATAAGGGATTCCACATCGTAATCAAAATCTGTAACCTCATTCCTCTTAAAATAATTTTTTTCATCATAGTTTGAAATGAAATCCATGTCATAGATTATATAAAACCCAATCATGGGTATGAAAATAAAATCAGAAAATGAATCACATTTGTACATAATAATGGGGACTTACTGACTCAACTCTTTTGCAATGATACTTCCCTTAGAAGTTTTGACTGAGAACTCCTTTATTAAATAAAATTATAAATATCTTATTTTATTAGATAACATGGATTATATTAAATAATTAAATGAACAATAATCAAATAAATCATTGGCTATGTTTGATGAAACTATTAATGCACCTACCACCACTTTGTTAGGAACTTCAATTTTTGCAGTTGTGACTACATAATCTTGGAGTTTCTCCATTGGCCTTCATTGGGGAACATCTCCCTGATGCTTAGGACATTAATCTGCATAATGTACCATGTCCCAATAATTTTTTCACTAAACATTTCTAGAGTATTTCTTCCCCATACAATCCCGAGATAAGATGCCTTGTTATCCACACTTGTAACATACTCCCATTCCCATCAGCTATGTTTTAGGGTGTTTATTCCCACAATTACTGCATGATGAAATTTCAACTCTTCCCTTCATCCACATTTCTTTATTTCATTTTCCATAGTTTTTTATAACCATAATCTTCTCTTGTTTTCATTTAAAATCATAGGACTTATAAAATTCCTTTTCTATCTTGACTGAACTTTAAACTATATCTCATATGATGATAATCATTTGGAGACTATATCCCTTTGGTGGAATGGTTTTATACCGTCAAAGAATCAGTCATTTTTTCTCCTTTTATTATATATGTAGTTTGTAGCATGCCTTTCCATTCATTTAAAGTTGGTTTCATACATGGAAACGTTTTCATTCTCCTTCTGCCTTAGATTCCAGAATATCCTCTCCATAACTACTCTCTATTCACGAGGGAAATATTTTTCTAGGAATATTTCCTTAAAATACCTCCATTTCATTTCATATATTTCTTCCTCCGCCTTTTTATTTTAGATTAATGACCACCATTGATCTAAGTCTCTTGAAAAATGATACACTACCATGAAAACATTCTCTTTTTCGTTACATCCCAATGTGAGAAATATCTTCTCTAGAGAACATTTCCAATTCTCTTCTTAAAATGGGTTTGTAGTCCCATTTAATGGTGGATGTTGTTGACACATAATGTGATCTAACAATGCTCCTCCATGTGGTGGATCCAGATGCTCCATATTGGTGATGTTATTATTCATAACCTGAGTAAGTTGTCCCAATATAGTTATAAGTGGCTCAACAGTTGTACCAACACCAGATCCAACATTATTATCTGGCATCAGAGGTAAATCCCTACATGGGACACGCATATTCATGCGGTTTCCATTCCTTCTACTTTGCACCATTTCTAAATAGTTGAATATACTAAATTAGGGTATAAATCATAATGTATAATCTCAATGTAGAAAAAAAATAGAATTAATCTACATTCTATAAATATCTAATCTCTTAATCATAAACACAGTATCTTTAAGAAAAATTTACATTTATATCCTTAAAATGGATTATAAAGAAAATTTTTATTATCCAAAGCATATCCCTCATGACTGTCAATACAGAGAGTTTATCAAGGCCTGTTGTCTTGTACTAGGATACACTAAGTCAAACCTGAAACTCCATGTTGGAGTGTTCACTCGTAGGTCCATCTCTGCCAGATCCACATCTACCTGTTTGTATCTAGAAAGAGATGTATTTGTTAGAAATATCCACATAATATATTCCTTACCAATATTCCAGGACATTTTTATATGTTTTTCCTCAAATAATACCTTAGGGAATTTTTCCCTAATCTACATTTTCTAATATAGTTTCCATTTTCCCTTATGAAATTCCTTTGATACCAAATGTAAGGACCCAACCCCAGTTTCCCGGAGTCGGTGCCTTATTTGATTACATTGTCATATAAACAAGGAATATTCATCCTGAAGGAAAAAGTAGTATAGTTTTATTGGAAAAATGATACATACATAATTTCAACATTAAAATGTGGAAATAAACCCATCCTAGAAAATCCATTGACTACATCCATAGATGCTATGTTATTTCATCAATTCATTAATAATAAAATTTTTCATTCCCTAAGAAATTGAAACGTAATAAATGGATGATCTCAAATGCATAGTAAGGGTACGAAATAAAATGGAAGATATCATAACATAAAAATTAGTCATGGTGATTAATTGAAACCACATGCCTTTAGAAAAAATAAATTGGAACACATTTTGGTAGGAATATGAGTTGAGTAAATAATGCAATAATAAAACATAATAATGTGTATAATAATAGTCATATAACCACATGAACCATAAATACCATTTTTAGAATGTGGGGATGAATAATGTCGAACATAATCACCATACTGTCGATGCCTCATGGCATAACCATAAATAATCATTTTGCATTGGCCATTTTCTAAGACCGTAGTTTGTATAATGAGACCAACCGATCCACTGAGGGGCTATAGTGGGCCCAACACAACACACACTATGTCTAATTAAATAATGATATGAATGGGATATATATAAACAACATATAAATTAATATTGAAACAAATATATGAAATGTAAATAACATTCCCCTAAAATTAATTATAATCACTAACCAATCAGAGTAAATTAGTGAATGGCTTTAATATAGCAAATCCACAGCCAAAATAATCATAACCCATTGAATTAAATATGGTATATTATGACATCAAATATATATCCCAATAATATATTATAATCAATAAGATTGTCGAAATAGATGAAGATACTCTTATAAAATTATTGAGTAATTTTTGAGATAAATACTGTTTTATTTTGAAAAGAAGAGTTCTTTTGGAAAATAATTTTTATAAAACCAGAAATGAAGTAAGATAGTATTTTCACAATAAAATGAGTGAATTTATAACCATAATGTTTTCCAAGATGATATTATAGTGTTCCCTTGAAATTATGTAAGAATTTGATATATTCCCTTGAATCGGATTTGTATTTCAGAAATAATTTTGAATGTCCCTTTTAAAACATGTTACTCGCCATAAAATAAATAATGATTCCGGTGGATAAAATATATATTTAACTCAAACATAATTTATTAAGAGTACCTAATATTATAATATAATTTCTTTTTGGTAATTATATAATAAAATTAACTCGAATGAAAATGGAGGATTGGGTAGAAAAACCCTTACCTTAAGTCTGAATGTGTTAAAATATTGAACTTCATGTCCTAGAGAATGAAATTGGAATTATTAATAACGTAATAAGGAAAATATTATACAATAATTTAGTTTATCATGATTTTTTATGTCCATCATATCCTTATTTTTAGTTATAAGATTGAATTTCATCATTCTGGTGTGTTCATTTTCTTGATTTTCATAATCGGTTCACTTGTTTTTATGTGATGGAGTTCATGTGGAATGGTTGTAAATATCTAGAAATGAAATTAAATATCGTTTATGAAAATATTGTAGTTTTAATTGTTATTTATATTATTTGGTTACATATAATGATGATGATTCATTATATTAAATATTAATGACAACCACTTCGATTATTTTAGCGGTATTTGATTATTAGGAACTAGTTTGATATTATGATTTAATGTGATGTACAAATAATCGTTACTGAATATTAAATAGGTTATAATTCATATATTATAGTCTCTTTCCATCATCAAAATGGTTTCATGGCCAATAATTATGTAATAATTGAAGAATGAAACTTCGTCATCCCCTAAGGATGCAAATTAGAACCTCATGGATGTTAATTTTTTTATAAAATAAAATAGAAAGTGTAAGAAAATTTATGACAGATCTTCCATTCAAATTATATAATTATATAATATAAATGATACTGGAATTATCAGGGTCATTTTTATAGAGGAGGTCAGGATGTGATAATAAAATAAGAGAAATTGAAATGAAAACTAAATGAAAAAGAAGGGTACTTTACCTCTTGAAATATACTCATTAAGAAACTCAATAAAGGAATGGGTTTTTTATTTTGGAAATAAAATGAGCTTCATTAATGTGACAGTGACTAGGGTAGGGTATTTGGGCCTAACATTAAGGGACATAAAGGAGAATAAGTGTTAAGTGAAGAGGGAGTAATGAGGGGTTTTATAGTGGTGGAGAGGAGTGAGTTTTGAATATTTTATTCATTATTTTATTATATTCTTTAAGACAACCAATAGTGTTGTTTCATGTAACCCTTAATAGTAATAATTGAATGCGATTTCTATCCAATTGGACTTTCATCACTCATGATTTAATAAATAGGGTATTTCACTGATAATTTTTATATAAGGTATTTTAAAGTATATCATTCATAAAAAATCAATAATTTCCTAAAAATCCCAAATTATCCCCCTTACCATTTTTCGACGTGTCAAATTATAAGATAAAATAGATTTTTCAAAAATAACTTCCTAAATATTATTAATTTAATTTTTAAATATAATCATAGTTAATTTGAATATTAAAATTTTAAAGGTATAATAAGTTTTATATCACATTGAAAAATTAATTAAGATCTCATTATTTTATTAATTTAAGAAAATAAAAAATATATCATTATTTAATATTCATAAGGGTTATATTACTATTCATATTATTATTCATAAATGTATGTTACTGTTGAATAAAAATTTGTTTGTTCTATCAGAATCCAAATGACTTACAGATCACAACTATATATGACCATTTTTTGAAATTCAAAACATAGTAGAGGAAAAGTTGTGTTTAACATCTAGATTATAAAATTTTTTGTTTCGTAGGGCCACAGTGTTCCATACATTCAATATTTATTTTCTAATCCTTGCGGTGTTATATTATTTTTATCATTTTCTAAATGAGGTTCGTTGTGACTTTTCTGGAAAAAAAATTGAAGTAATGATTTTTTAAAATTATAGGGAATGATATGATTTTCCCACTGCAATTATGACATAATTATTTTATGTTTCCTTTATAATATTTCAATTATATTTTTAAATAAAATTTTTTCCGTTTTAAATGGGAGATAATTTTTAAAAAATTGAAATTATTTTTTTCAAGAATTATTTCTAATGGTATTTCAAAATTATTTTCCATTTTAAAAAACATTATTTAATGTTAGTTATAGTTTAATATGTATATTAGTCATGGATATGATACATATTAATTTTAATAACATTTTATGTTTATGATGAAAATATATTGATAAAACATGTATGGTTTTTTATTGGTTATACATTAATGACATTCACGTCTTTAATGAGTACTAAGAGGATGAGTGTTATATGATCTTGTGGAACATATATATATATATGACATTATTTATTTGACATATGGGATCTATATATCCCTACAATTAATTGGGAAATATGTATAACTCATGAGTTATAATGATATACATTAATATGAATACAAGAACACAAATGTTACATGTGAACCTGATTACAAGTTCATTAAACTCATGCATGAACATGATTACATGTTCAAAATGTTATGAATGAACCAGATTACATGTTCACACTATTCATAATAGAACAGTATTTCATATCTATAATATTATTTGTGGAACTATTTTCATGTCCATATGTTTATACAAGGTCAGGATTTCATGTCCTTAACTTAATGAGTTAACATATTTTTCTTTATACATATTCACAATTTTAGCTATTGTTTTTTCCCAAAATTTCACGTGTCATGTAAATTTTATTCTCTCATGTATTATGTTCTTATATACTTTTATGATCCATATCATATTAACAACTAATATTTTTCCCATTACTCATTATTATGGACCTATGATTTGTAGTGTGTGTATTTTTTAAATATTGTTAACAGGGTCTCACAACCGTATGATAATATTATACTTATGTGATTATTTATATCTATCCTTTTTACCCTTAAAGATATTTTAAGCTCACCCTTTCTTATGATTCATTTCTCAATGTTATGAACAATGGTTTTTTGTAGAAGGGTGATACTTATGAGGAACGTAGAGGGAGATGATAAATATTATATATCAACCAGTTGTTTGTGTGTGAATGTTTCCAAAGGAACTAGGCACAAATGATTTCCGCATGGAATGAGATATTATATAATGAATGTTAATATACATAAATAGGTTTGAAAATAATTGGTTGTAATATTTTTATCCGAACTGAGTTTAGTTTTATATTGGAAACTATGATGATAAACGTTAGGGATCTGTCTAAGTATCAGTCAAAATCCTAATGTTTTGATAAAAAATATGAATGAAATAGATTAAACCTATGATTACTCAACATATAATATACTAATTTATAAATTATGTTTCCTTATTATGTGATTTTTCACTATGATCTCTCACAAAATTCATTTTTCTTTTAGTCAATGGCCAGAACCATAATGAATAATCTACAATGAAATTGGATGACTAATGAAATTAACTCATCATGAGGAATCAGCTAGTTTAATAGATTGGTTGAAATACCTTATGAATATTCTCAGTCAAATATCTCATGTTATTGTTGAAAAAAAATGTCATGATGAACTTTTATATGAAAAAAGGAGGGAAAAACATGTTATTGAATCATTTATGCAACAATAACCACTATCTATGGTACTGTTAATTAAATGGTTTATATGAAATGGATCACTATGTGGAATAATATTTTCTCCAATAATAGATGACCATATAATGAAAATATTGTCATAGATTTTAATAACATTTTGATGGTGAAATAGATAAGCAGTGGAGTCTTAATCAAAGCATGATGAAAGAGGTGGAAACTCATTCAAAGTATTGGGATGATCATAGTTGAATATTATTCATAAATAAATTACCTCATATTATACATAATTAAATGTATAATGAATTTATTGATCATAAGAATAAGGATTATGAATAAAATGGTACCTATACAGAAAATATTACAACACATACAAGATATTGATTAGCTTTAATAATCTTCCCTGAAAGATTAATTTATCAATTATATAGTAGAATGAAACTTGTATTCACAAAAAATTATCTAAAAGAGAATTTGGAATATATTGAGAAAACATTATATGTTAACCAAAACTATAAATGGATTATGGAAACCATAATGTTTTTAGTGATAAAAAAAGTAAGAAGAAGATTCACTAAAACCCATATGGTTTCCCAAATAGAGGGATGAATTTTTTTTCCCTCACACTTTACAAAAATACGGGAAGGTTTACATAGGAAAATGTATGAATGGAAGAAAGAAAACTTTTCAATTATGAGAAACCTAGCCATCATGTATAATAATGTCAAATTCAATGAAATGAATGGAGAGATATCTCAACAAATTTCACCACTCACATGCTAGTTCTAAAATTAAATATAGCTTGGGCACTGTGTGAATCCATGCCTTAATCTAATGGTTAATGGTAATAGTAATCTAGAACAACCAATGATGTCAAAAGAAAAGGGTAAATCTTGGGAAATTAAAATATATGAAGATAATAATGATATTTTTGATACACTTATCCTAAATTATAGAATATGTTATTCTATGTTGTCATTTATAAGAAATATGAACATCTTTTACATTAGTGATGATTAATGTTATTATAAGATGTTATTTTTATGCCAAAAATATATTCCAGAAATATTTTGGGAATAAATAGAACATATTTTATTCTGAACCAACCTAGGGTAATTTTTCAGGGGAAAGACGAACCAAAACCTCTAAAGCTATTTTTAGGCAAAGATAGTTCCATATGCAACCATTAAAGAGAGAATTATATTTTATAAGTATAAATATGTGCACTACCCCAAGGTAATGATTATTGAAATATGTATTTTATTAGATAAAAGTATAAATTTTTTTGAACAATATATTATGAGTAATTAAAATTATTGTTATGTTGATCATGGATGGATATAAGATAATTTTTTTTCATCTTGAATATGTTCGGTACCATTTTTTAGGATTTTTAAGGTTAAATTGATTATGTTTAAAAAAAATTCATTTTTTGTGGATAATGTTTTATTTATCATATCTTATGATAACCATTTCGGTTTTAGTAAATATTAAATAGTAGAAGGAATGAAATATCAAATTTTAGTGTAAAAGATTCATGAATGAAAAAATCTTCATCTCAGATATCCCATTACTAGTATTATAAGTCTGGATGAAATTGATCGATGTACAACCAAAGTATGATATTATTAAAAGAAAATAGAAATAAATTATGTATGATTATTTTCTTTAGTGTTTAATTTAAATTTCAAAACGATACCTTGACATTAGAAAGAGGAAAGTGAAATAAAAATGTTTTCCATTTAATTTTCTTAATAAGAAATCAGTGGTCTTTTTACCCATCCTAGAATTATACTTTTGTAATGGTTAATCATATACATTCCATGGTATCTCACACACTCTATTAATCCTTAAGAGTTATGTTTGGATTTTTTTTTCATGTTTTCACTTCCCGCCCATGTTCCCCTATATAGAAACAAATGTATGTGTTTTACTATATAATATTAATGTTTCCAAATTTCCATTTTAAGGGGATGTTTTATAATCTATCTAACTGATGTAGGATTTAATAAATAAATCTTCAAATGATCAACCATTTTCTACCTAGTTGTGTTCCAAGGGGGATATTTAGTTTAACGTGGTAGAATGTAACACACTAATATTTCTATGAAACATATTTTTAATAATTTTAATCTCTTTGATAGATTATGTTTCACAGAACATGGAACATATATGAACTCCAAAATATTATTATTTTTACACGACCATTATGAAGCATCCATAAAATATTATGGTATTAATAGGGTATAATATATTATGAAATATTGATGAATTTAATGTTTAACAAGAATATATTTATAATTTTTAAATAGACGCATAATAATTACTAAATAAAATTTCTTCTACAAATATATGAATTATGAAATAATTGATCTTCATTTTATCCTTTGAGAAAATAAATATAAATTTTTTTGAATTTTTTAGAAATTTTATTTTATAAAATGAAAATAATTTTTGAATTGAACAAGTAAGAATTTTCTTGGGTTGGGTTTTTGGAAATTGTCTAAAATTATTTAATTTTTTATAAATAGTAAAAAATAATAATTTTTATAACTCTCATTTTATTTATATATAAATTAAGGTTAGGATATTAAATTTTTATTAAAGTTAATTAAATATATTTTCACTAAATAAAATAAATTACATTTAAGCAGTATATATACCAAGTTTTGTTAAAATTACTTTTTTGTGATTTTAAATAAATTTTTCCAAAAAAAAATATTTTTCATTATTTATTGATTGTTTAATATAATTTAAACATTTAAACATATCTATTTCGAGATTTTCAAATTTGATTCTATACAAGGAATTAGGAGTTGAAAATTAGTTTATATTTTTTTTCAGTTTTAGGCACATTAATATTATTAGAATATAAAATGGTATCTTACTATATTGGTAAAATAATGTAGTTGGTTAAAGTTAAAACGAATAAAATAAAGATACATAAAAAACATTAAATGGGTGGATGATGTGTATAATGAAATTATCCAGACCTTATAATATTTCTGATTAAAATTATTCATCTAAATTAATGACACCCAATGTTGTTTGGCTTTGAATATAACATAATTATTATTTAATCACTTAAAACCACCTATTCATAAGTATAAATGCCACTCCTCACCACCCAATATATTATTAAAATACATGAGACAATTATAATACAACCAAAAACCCATACTCCCTACTGTCTCCCATGTTCAAGTTCTCTAGTATCACCCAATGACAAAGTCAAGTTCTTTAAGGGGCATGTCAAGGAGTTGATATTGAAGAGGTATATTTCCCAAACTACCTCAAATAATTTATTTCAGTTTTCTCTCATCTCTTCACCTCCTTCAATGATAAAATCATTATAAATAAATTATATTTTATATATTATTATTTTATATTTCTAATAACAGATATTATTTCAATAACATTTCAAATCTCCTCTTATTCAAATAATCATAGTCCTCATACAAATTTTGGCGGTTAACCATCTCTGTGCATAATAATTGTTTTTTCATTGTCAACTTCATGGATGGTAATAAAAATATTGTTAGTGTAAAATAATGTAGTAGTAGGTATATTATAACATATTTAATTGTATTTAACTAATATGTATACATAATATTAAATAAAACGAAACTACTTCATGATGGTTCCAAAAATAACCAAAATATACTAAATTATTATTATCAATGTTTTATCACATGAATCACCATCATAATAGAATAAAAAATTATATATGAGAACATTCAAACATATGGATGTACATGAATACCATTTCGTTTCACTTATGTAGTTTTATTTAAATTTGATAAGAAAATCCATAATAATAATAAAAAATGAACATACCATGTAACCCTGAATCTGGTGGACCCAAATAAGTAAAAATAATGAATTATTATTAATGAAAGTATGGGGAGAGCTTATAAAAATATCATATGAGGTATTATAAAAAATATTATAGTTCTATAATAAATTAATTATATTATCTATTTCTTAATAATGGAGTTTAATGTATGTATAACTATCTAGAAATGTTAGGTAATGTTTCTTGTATCGCTTTTAATTTTGTGAGATATATGCCTTATTAACCAATAATTTCATTTTTTGTGGAGTGTATTCATCCCTATAAAGAATAGTATCATGAATCTCATTATATTCATGGTATTAAAAGTTTTATTTTGTAATTAATACTTTGATTGGTAATTCATTTTTTCTTATTACAATTGGTAAATATTTCTTAAATCAATTTACATTTATTGAGTTAAAATTACACTATATTGATTATTCCATGTTAAGATTATGTGTGAGATAGTTTTGATTATCTTATCTATTATTTGAAATTTTTTTATTTGGATTTATATCTCATACACAAAATCAATTCATTTCATTAATTCTCACTTTAATGATATTATATTTATAATGGAATTCCATTATCATATTATTTTCATAATGTTTCCTTAAAACACGACATTTTATTCCATGTACATGATTTCAAAACGTATTTATGATTTTTTATATTATGATTTTAATGTCATTTTTACTATATCATCCAGATTATTTTTTGAAATATTTTCTTTAAATTATTTTAATTCTCCATTAGCATGCATTGCACGCAATCATGAGATTAAACAAACTGTGATACACCATTGGTATTAAAACACATTTATAACCTAATAATTATATAATATATAATAAATATAAATAACATATGAATATTTATGGTTACTTTATTTCCTAACAATTATTTATGAAAAATATAATCTAATTAAATGAAAATGAAATTTTTCTGTTTTTTTATATTAATAAATTAAGTGATTTTAAATGAGTAAATGAAATTAATGAAATATATATGTTATATATTTAATAATATATTTTTTATATTCATCCAATATATATTATAGTCATAGGTTATGAATAAACCCTATTGACGTATAAAAACTTATTTTTTTAAAGGGTAATTTTACGACTTTTTTAATGGAGAGCCCATTTTAAATTAAAAAACCTTACACATTTATAGATTTTGTATGATAAATTAAAAATATTCTTAGTTAGAGGAATATAATAATTTAAATTGGTATAATTTATGATATTTTTCAAACAACATTCATGTTTTGATGAATAGTAAAAATATACGAAATTCTCAATTAAAATAATTTATTCCATCTGAATAATTTTATATGGTTAAATTATATTATTGAGATATATTAAATTATAAATAGAACATATATTTGTTATTTAATATAATTTAGGTGACTATTATTAATTTTACATTGAATTTAGAAATAAAAAATTTTAATCTTTTGCAATGTTATAACTTTTAAAACTCATATTCTCAATCCGAATATGGGATTAGTTTTAATTTAATTATTGTAACATATATTTTTTTAATTTGGATAAATGGAAACCATATTTTTAATTATCAATTCCATATTATGTAAATTACTTTAATTTATTTTTGGGTATTGGGAATAGTAAATTTGGTTATTTTTTATTAATAGGGTTAAAGGTTAAATCATGTAATTAATGGAAAAATAATATTATAAATTTACACTAAAACATGACCTAATATAATTGAATAAGTGTGTTTCGTCCAAAATCATCCATGGGGTGGAATGGTATCGCATGGAAGCCACTTGGATGAGATTAAGTAATTTATTTTATTTTATTTATTGGAAAGTTAAATATGTCATAATCAACCTTAAATAACTATATATTATTTAATATAGTGTTATACAAAAGATAAATACAATTGTAAATATTATTTTGAGAGAATTTTTTTATTTATCATGGTTATTTGTTTTAAATTTTTATGATGTAAATATTTATCTAATAGTCAAATATAATGATGATAGAGGAATTATTTAACTGATGATAAATCATTAAAATATTTTTTATTAAAATCATAATAACCATTAAAAGACCCAAACACATGACCAAATATTTTTTTTCTAGAATATATCAACAATAGGCATCCAAGGGTTAATTTATTGACCATTTCTTGCCATATAGAAATGATTATAACAATAAAAATATATTATTTAAAGTTATTTTCAAGTTGAAACAATTGTGTTTTATTAAATGTAACATTATAAATGTTATATTTTCCAGAATATGTATTGGACTAAAAGTATTTTTCTGAAATCTAGAGTATTTATATTCATATTATTTTTTTGATTTTTAAATTGTATTAAAAAAATAAGTATAATATAGATTTAAACAAAACTAATGTAGTAATTATTTTATTAATGGAGAAAAAAAATGTTATTAAATATATAAATATATATATATTTTTTTTAATTAATTTATCCAATAAATTTTATAGATGACCTTTAACTCTATGGTGTATAAAAAATATTTGGTTCGAATTTAACTTATCATCTTAGTATTTTTAATAATAAATGAATTTAAATGTGTAAAAATTGGGACTATCAATTAGTTATCAATATAATGTTATACCAAATTATTTAAAAATAATAATAAATATTTTTAAAAATATAATAATTTTTTATATGTTCTAAAATGTTATAAATTATATATTTATGGTCTAATGTACATTGACAATGTAAGTATTTTACAATATTAATATTGAAATATTTGTTACCTTAGTTAATAATTATACAGTGTAACTAAGTGTTAATTCAAATAATAAGATATAAATTAACAGAACAACATGTCTTAAATGTATTTGTTGATTATATTACAATTTTATCTCATCTCATTTTCAAAATTAGGAACTTTGGAGGGTCGTGTATGTGGTTTTATTTTATTATAAATTAATATTTTTTGAGATTCCATAAGTTCCCCGCACCTATTTTATAAATGGGAACTTACCCCACACTATATCACTTCATTTTGATCCTTCATGATCAGCCATCCCATTCCCATTTCCCTTTATAACTACCTTAATAACAGTCTTAAAGTTTTGGTATTCTCCAAATAATATCCATAGTGCGTTAAGAGTTGATCTAGAGAGATCTCATTAAAGAATTTGTAATCTTTTTTATCAATTCATTCAAACTTATTTATTCTTCTATGTCCTATTAATGAGTTATTTCAATAAAAATGTTTTATATACATATAATATATGTACTCGAATTTCATTATTATTATTTAACAACAATAATCCACCTTCCAAACAGCCTATGAAAAATGAAATCACAATGTGTACTTACATACAACTTATCATCTCCACGATGTGTTGTATACTGTTTTGCACCACCACCTTACTTGAATGGTTATAATGGTGGAAGTAAAAACTATATGGGATTATTATAACCTTATTTTGGAACAAAATACCATCCACATACATAACATTTCACAATTATGGGAGTTATATTGTCGCATGTGCATACGTGTGATCTTCCGTCTCCAAGACAAGATGTGATTTATTCTACATGATATCCATTAAATCAGTATTATATAAATTTTCAGAAAAATAAATATGGTATATAATATTTTAAAAACTTTTTTTATGATATATATTTTTTTTATGAATTATAACCTGATCTTATTCGAGAAAATATGCACAGGAAAATGTGGTCGTTATTACTCGAATAACGAATAATAATGAAATGTTATTATCAAACAGAGTATAATATGATATTACATGATATAATATAAATGGATATGAACATGAAATTAGTTAATTATATTATTAAAATCCTTATACATGAGGTTAAAATACATACAAAGGATATCAGACCTATGGTAATGGATAATTTTTAAGTCTCATTGTTATTGATGATTTTATATATGTAAGTATATAAAATTGTTTATTTTTCAACCATGTCCATGTTTCCTAAATATATATTCAAAAATATTATTTTTACCATGTTTAAATTATTTATAATCAATTCCACCCATTGGTGAATCTTTATCAAATTGTATTAAAAGAATCTTTTTTTGTTTTTGATATGATGAACTTTTTTACTTTTTGACAAAAGCACGAGAAGAATGTTTTCTTTGAACTTATATAGGATGAGAGGATTTTTATGTTTTCATAATTCCTTATTAACATGTTTCTTCCTTTATAATATTTCATGTATATTTTCAACTAAATTCTTCTCTATTAAATTTACATGTAATTTTGAGATAAAAAATCAATTTTTAAAAAGAAAATAGAATTTCCTCATGAATTAATTTCAACAGTTCTATAAAAAATATTTTTCATCTAAGAGGGAATTATTTAATAGTTCCATTTTTCATGTATTCTAAACATATTATTAATATGATATTATTATGTTTATGATGGAATTCTATCTATTAACTCCATTTTTTACATGGATTATGTTGTAGGGTAATGATGTTTACGAAACCAATTATATTCACTGGGGTATGAAAAAATTAATGATTTATGATTTTGTGGAACATGTTAGAATTATTTTATTATGATATGGTTGGAAAATATATCATCCTATAATTAATTGGGAAATGAATCATATCTCCTGATATAGATTTGTATTGAATAAGAAATGATATCGGTTCAGTAATGCAAGGCTAGAATGAGGAGTGAACTCGGTTCAGTAATGGATATTGTCCACTATGATCGTCTATGAAATGAGACTTGATTTATATGAAATGATATTCTATGAATAAGTGTATTCCCAAAAAATTATCACTTATATTATGACTTTTTTAAATACGTTCATTGATTTTTATTAAATTTTAATGATTTATCCCATTTCATGATATCATGACCTTTCATATGGGGGATTATATTTTCAAATGTTATATTCATATGTCTTTTTATTATGATACAATTGATATCTCCCATGTTTACCCTTTCTGAAAAACTAAGCTCACCATTTCCTTTTTTTCTTTTCCCCATGTCAAGAAGGAGTGTATTAATTCTGATATTTCAAAAAGGGGTGTAGTTATGAAGAAATAAGAGGGAGAAAATTTATATGTCTTATAAACCAGTTGTTTATGTTTTATAGATTCTAAAAAGACTAAAACTCTATTGTTATATAATTTTTTTGTTATGTTTTTAATGAATATTTTTAAAATTTTAATGGAATGTCCATGTATGTAATGTATGGGGTTTTATTGTTTGTATCATTATAATGTTTTAGCTAACCATTGGAAACTTAAATTAGTAAAACATAGTAAAAACAATATGTATAATTCAAAGTATACTTTAAAATCATAATGTTTCATAAATTATTATGAATAAAATCAAAAAAAAACCCTAATTATCTTAAAATGATATTTTATTCTTCATTATATGATTTTTCTCATTATGATTATTGTATCTCATACTATGGTTTTTGGTTTTAGAAAATTGATTGAACCTAATTAAACCACATTAATGATGAATTCTAGGGACAGTAAAAGGATTTCCATCTTGAGTATCCAAATATATTTGGACCAGAATGAAAAATTTTGTCGTTATGGTCACACAACATTCTCAAGCGATGAATCATGTAGTACAAACAAATGAGAAAAGGATGGAACAATATTATGTTATGTCCCTTATGAGGTATCATACACCTTTTTTCAGTAGGTCTTTTGTTCTACTAGTGGCTGAACAATGGATCCATACCACTGAAAAGATATTTTGTATTCTCCAATTTTTAGAAAATGATAAATTCATATTCACAGTCTATCATTTCGAAGATGAAGCTGTTTAATGGTGGAACCAAATAAATAATATGAGGTAATGAAATTAAATAGAATCCATGGAATATCGTCATGTAATGGTGATGAAATATAGTGATAACATTAGATGAAATTAATCAGAAATAAAATAGTGGGTCAATCCAGAATAAAATAAAACATTTTCTAATTTAGAGGGGATCAAAATTGTACCATTAACCACTTCATTATCATATTCCACACAACTAATAGTGATCACTTGTGAAATTACACTTTCATTGGCTTTATGATTTTCCAGACATTATTCAGAATCAATAACCCTTGCATTGTTATATTGGTTGGAATAATGCCCTCAGTTCCATATAATTGTAGAATTGATGTTTTGGAGGTGAATTTTGTGTAGTCTTTTATCTATTCAAATCATTAGTCATATCTTTCCCATCAATTCAGAATTCAACTACTCGATGTCATTCTCTTCTAGATATAAATCATTTTCTAGTTCCTTAAAAATAATTTCATCTATGAATTTTTCTAGACATTGATCATAAGATAAAACACATATTATTTTTAGTGTGGTATTTTGATTTTCCCTTGAATTACATTTTCTCTTTTTACAAACCCATTGGACTGATTTGTTAAACCAATCTTCATCTCAACCGTAAGATCACATTGAACAATTTCCTCATAGCTATTGAAGTACCTTATGGAAAATTCTATTCAGATAATTATATTTAATCCCCTAAAGAATATATCAATTTTACTCTCACGTTAAATAATAATTTTACAAGTTTACATTGCAAGTCTAGTAAAATCTGTTTCATAGGTACCAACAAATTCATCATTCATTTTCTTAAAATTTATTAACTACTTATGCATCGATGTTTGATGAGATTTAGGTGACTCTTAATGGCACACCAATCACATAAAAAGAATATAATTCTTCTCTTATTTTTTTTTGTGGGAAATTTCTTCCTAAAAATCTGTTGATACATCCTTTATTGGGATTTGATGTGATTCATGGAATGAATTGGAATTATATATGTGGAAGAAAAATAAATTAAGAAGGAATGGAAGTCAAACTAAATATTTTGGATCAAGCTATGACCATTTATAGATTCAAGGAGGAGTATGACGTTCCAGTGGAAATGTCTTCCATTGTATGGGTATTAATTTCTATAAATTAATGATATATATCTAAATCTATGTATAGAAACACACCATTAATAATAAATTTGTTGTATGATATTTTATTTATATATTTTCTGAATAATTTCCATATATTACATCGCATCATGATGTTGATTTCTCAATAGAACTCATATCGGGTGTTATGCCTATTTAAAAGACATCTTGTAGAATATACCCAATTGATTACTGGTAATTGATGAAGATTCTAAAAGAGAATCTTGATAAGGGATTCATATCCCCTCTTTTTTTATCTTGGGGTGCACTAGTTTTGTTTATTATAATGAAATATGTATAAACGAGGTGCTTAATTGATTATCAAGAACATATAAATATCACAATCAAGAAAAAATATCCCCTTCCCCAAATTGATTACCTATTCGATGAAATATTCAGCACTCAATACTTTTCCAGTATTGATCCTCATTCATGATATCATCTATTATGTTTTAATAATGATGATATACCAAAGACAACAATCCATATAAGGTATGGACACTATAAGTGTAAAGTGATGTCGTTTGATCTAACAAATTCCCCCGTTATCTATATGTATTTAATGAATATAGTCTTTATAGACTATCTTGATCAATTTTTGTTACTCATTATAGATGATATTCTGGTTTATTTGAAGAGAAAGGAAGAGAATGAAGATCACTTTAGAATTGTACTAATGACCCTAAGAAAAATAACTTTTATGAAAAAATTAACTATTATCAAATTTTTCATCATAACTTTTACTTTTTTGGACACATAATCTCAAGAGAGGGGATATATATTGATCTATAAGAAGCAAGAGTTATTGAAAGTTATCCTAGACTAATTAGAGTAACTAAAATCTAATGTTTCTTTAGTTTCGGTGGATATTATTTATGTTCTGTGAAATATTTTTCAAGACTATATAATAAACTAACCAAGTTGAATAAAAAAAGGAGTAATGTTCTTGTGGATGGTGGAATGTTAAGTGAAATTCAATGATCCAAAAAGAAGGTTAGCTAGTGAAACTGTGCGCACACAACCTTATATTGGAGAATGGTTTTTCATGAATAGTGATTCATCCAAGACAGTTTTGGGATGTGTTCTAATGTGAAATTATATGGTTGTATCTTATGCGTCACCGAAATTGAAAATACATGAGAAATATTACCCAACTCATGATTTGGATTTAGCCATAGTAATATTTTCCATAAAGATATAGAAAAATTATCCTAATATTAAAAGTTTTTATATTTATACTAATCACAAAATTTTAAAGTATATTTTCACCCAAAAGTAGCTGAATATGGACCTAAGAGTATGGTATATGTTAATTAATGATTATGACTGCTCTATATACTACCACCCTAGAAAAGAAAACAAGGTGGACGATTCATTGAGCAGAACAGACCATGCTTGCATAGCCATGATGAGGATCACAAAAGATCTAATACGTATGATTTTTAAAAGGATGGATCATGAAATTTTAATATAAGGGGTGAAATGTTATCTTTCTAAAATTAATGTTCAACTATCTATAAAATTGAAGATTAAGGAAGAATAGAAGGAAGATGTAGATATTCGAAAGAGTTATAGAAATGTTCATAAATTCAACTATGATTGTGATAGAATAATAAGGTTTAAGAAATGTGTTTGTATTCCTCATATAACAGAATTATTGAAGGGGATATTGTATGAGGATCATAGTTCATTATTCACTATACATCCTAGATGTAGAAATATATACATAGGACTGAATGACTATTTCTTGTGGGATGGAATTAAAATATATTTTTCTAATTATGTCTCTCAGTGCTTTTTTTGATGGCATGTTATGGCAGGGAGATATAAATCTAACAAGTATTTAAAACCACTAACCGCACCAGAATTAAAATTGAAAAACATATCTAGAGACATTGTTGTTGGAAATCACCAAACATCTAAAGGACATAATGCTATATGTGTTATAGTTGATCGCCTTTTGAAGGGAGAACTCTTAATTGATATTAGACATGATTTATATCATAATAAATTTTCTAGGATATATAAACTATGTAATAATAATTCATTTAGTAACACATTCCATTATATCTAATCGAGATCTAAGGTTTACCATGAAGTTCTAGAGAAGTATTAATAAGGATCTAGATACATATATAAGTGTCAACAATACCTATCATCCTTGAGAAAATGGTCATTATGAGAAGAGAATTCAATCTCTATAAGCCATGTTGAGAACCTTATCTATAGAGTTTAAAGGTGGTTGGGATCAACACCTACATTTGGTTTAATTTTAATACAAAAATACCTTTCAATATAGTATTAAAATGGATCCTTTTGAATCCATCTATGGAAAGAAGTGAAGATCTCCACCATTATGGGATGATGTTGGGGAATGAAATCTATTATGACCTGATCTTGTTGATGAAATGGTAGACATGGTCATATCTATTCTATAACACATAAGACCATTTTAGAGTTGACAAGAAAGAAATTTTATCAACTCAAGAAAATCCTAGAGTTTGAAGACTCTGAAAATATATTTCTATTAGTATCTACCTAGAATATAATAATTATATTTCAAGATAAGGGAATGTTGAGACCTAGTTATATCGGTCCTTTTAATTTCTGGATTATATTGGGAAGGTAGCTAATGAATTAACATTACCACCGAATCTCTCTAAAGTACATAATGTTTTCCATATATATTTCCTGAGTAAATACACAACTAATCCTTTACATTTACTATACTCAGAAGTCATATCCTTGTATCATGTAATTCTTATAAAGAATAACTGATAGAGATTCATGATCATAGTAAAAAATTAATGCAAAATATGACCACTCACATGGTTAATGTTTGATGGGGGAACCACTAACATGAGGATGTTTTGTGGGAATGTTAGGGTGTGATGAGTTAGATGTATCCTCGCATGTTTGTATCCATGTGACAAATTTTGTGGAATAAATTCATTTTAAGGGAGGTTTGAATGTAAGACCTGAATGTTTTTATAAAATATTTTCATTAAATAATTTTTATTCATCAATAGCTTTCTTCGATTTCAATCATGAGTTGAAAAAAACTAAGAGATGTCCTTGGTGTAAAATGATCATTATAAAATATCCATTATGTTAGTGGGACTAAATATTACTAAAATATGAAAATTTATTGTGAATTCTATGGCTAAAAATTATTTTTGAAAATTATAAACCAATTAAATGTAAAGGAAATATTTATATTTTTTGTGTTAATAAATTATGTTAATTATAATTAGTAATTAATATTAAATAAATATATATGTTATATATTTAATAAACTATTTTGATATTCATTCAATATATATTTCCATCATAGGGTGTGAGTAAACCCTATTTGATGTATAGAAACCTATATTTTTCAAATGGGTGATTTTACCGTCTGATATTGGAGAACCCATTTTAAAATAAAACTTATACAAATTAATAATTTTTATATATTAAAAATGATCAATTCTAATTTGGATGTGGAATATAGTAATTTAATTTGGATAAAGTTTTTATATTTTTCGCATAACATTCTTTTTTTTATGAATTGTAAAATATACTAAATTTTAATTGAAAATACTTTTTTTCATCTGAATAGTTTTTGTGATGAAATTATACTATTGAATGATTTTAACATATAAATAGAACATAATTTTACCAAAAAATAAAAATTAGGTCATTTCAATTACTTTTACATTTAATTTAGATATATAAGCTTTTCAATCTTATGTAATTTTTAATATTTTAAAACTCATTTTTCATTCTGACGATGACATTAATTTTAAAGTCATTACTACAAATTATCAGTTTTGAATTTGAAAAAATGGGTTCAATATTTTTAATTAGTTGTTCCAAATTATTTAAATATATTTATTTTATTTTTGGTCACTATAAATATTAACATCAATAGTTTTTTGTTAATATGGTAAAAGAAAAAATATCGCAATTAAGGGGAAATATAATATTATAAATCCAGTATAAAACTTGTACATAAATAATTGGATGATTTTGTTTTGGACTAAATTGTCCTTTGGTCTAAATGGTATCCTTTGGAAACCATTGGGATGATAATATGACATTTAATTAATTTTATTTTAGTAAAATTTTAATATGTTCTACATGAAATTTAAAGGCAATATTTTTTTTAAATATAATGATACAGATAGGATAAATTATTTTAGAAATAATATTTTGAAATATAAAATGACTTTTTTTATCATTGAAATTTATTTTTAATTTTTAGTAAATAAATGTTTACATTAAAGGCCAATACATTGATAAGAGAGAAATTATTTTATTGACAAGAAATCAATAAAATAATTTTTATAAAAATGATAATAACCATTAAAAGACCTAATAACTTGACTAAATCTTATTGGTCTTATATATATCTACCTAAATAACAAAATAAATGAGTTATTGACCACATAGAGATATATGGATATGATTATTACACATATAATATTATATTTAAAGTTATATTAATGATTTTACGATCTCGTTTTAATAAATGTAACATTTCTTATGTTATATTTTCCAAAATATATATGAAACTAAAATTAATCTTATGAAAGCTATTGTATTTATATTCAGATTAGTATTTTATTTTTAATATTCATTAAACCAATAATTATATTAACTAAATAAATAAACTAATTTTGTAATTATTTTATTAATTGAGATAAGGAATAAATGTTGTTAAAAATGTAAAAATAAATTTAATTTTGGATAACTAATATATAATTTTTCTTATAGATTACTTTTTCTTCTTATAAATATAATTATATACTGTTATCAAATTTAACATGTTATATTATTATTTTTAAAAATCAAGGAATTGAATAGTGTAAAATTGAAACTATTGATTTTATATAAAAATAATGTTTTATCAAATTCATCAAAAGTCATAAAACATTTATTAAATTTTTTAATTATTCTTATATTGTATAAGAATTTCAAAAATATTAATGTCTAGTCTCGTTTAAATTAAATAATTAAACATTTCACCATTTTAATCCTAAAATATTTCAAACCTTAGTGAAAAATTAAATAGAAGAAAATTGTGTAAATAAAAATGATAAGGTTTAAACTGACCATAAAACTTTTCTATTTTTTTCTAGTAAAACCGTATGTCATTTTATATTTTAAATTATGACATTTTTAGGTATTTTTATGGAGTTTGAGTATATTATAAATTATTATTTTTTAACATTCCATTAGTGCCCCTCACCTAAATTATAAATGGAAACCTCCAACCTCAATTATTCACTTTATTTTAAACCTTCATGCTCAACGATACCCTACCAATTTCCCTTATCAACTTCATTTTTCTCATTCTATATGTTCTGGTCTTCCCTAAATACCAACCCTAGTACTTTAAGTGTTGATCTGGATGGATCTCCTTGAAAAATATGCAATCTCTTCTTCTGATATTTACAAAATTATTTCTTATTATACTTACTCATAAACATTTTGGTACATTATAAAGAATTATATCAACTATAAAATATATAAATATATTTTTTGTATGATTATGGAATAACTATAATCTACCATCTATCCATCCTAAAAAACAAAATCCCAACTCGTGCATACGTAGGAATTACTATCTCTAAGCTTTGGTGTACTCTATTTTTCACGACCACCATAAATGGGTGTGTATAATGGTTTAAATAATAACCAAAAGATAATATTATAATATAAATCTAGAAAAAAATTCCATCAACATACATACCATTTCAAAATTAAGGGAATTATATAGTAACTCGTGCGTACATACGACCTACCATATCCACGATGCGATGAAATTCATTCCACATGATTATATAAATGTATTTAAATAAAAAATATGGATTTTATTATGTTAATATCATTTTGGAGGGTTATAAATAAGAACTAATAATTATAACTTGAACATATTCAAAAAAACATGCATAATAAAATGAAGCCATTAATACCTGAATAACGAGTAATAACGAAATGTTCTTGATAGAAAGTTTTTAATATGATCATATATTATATCATAAAAATGATTATCAATATATTATAAGTCAATGAAATTATATAAATCATTATAAGAGTGTTTTAGAAATATAAAAAGGATATCAGACCTATGATAAGGAATAATTTTTTATTCTCATTAATACCTGAGATTGTTTAAACATTAGTAAATACATGGGTGTTTGTATCATCCATGTACATGTTTTTTAATTATGTATACCAAATTATTATAATATACTTCTATAATTGTTTTATTTTTTTATTTGGTGAAAATTTATTAAATTGTAGGAAATGAATCTTTTGTCATTTTCGATTTGAGGTACTTTTTATCATTCCAACAAATGTATGAGAAGAATGTTATCTTATAACATATACAGAATGATAAGATTCATACATATTCATAATTTATAATTTCCATAATTAATCCTTTAAAATATTAAAAATATATTTTCAATGAATTTCTTTTCATTTAATATTTCATGGCATTATGATAAAATATTACAGTATTGAAGAAGAAAGGATATTTCCCTTAAGAATTAACTTCATGTGTTCTATCAAAATTATTTTCCATATAGGAAGGAATTGTTTATTTGGGACATGATTCAAGTATATCATACCAATTATTACAATGATTTTATTATTTTTATAACGGAATTATATTTATGAAATTCGTTTTTTACATACATTATGTTATGGTGGAATTTTGTTTAAGAAAACCATTATTTTCATGTGTGTTATGCTATGATAAATGTTTACTGTTTTGTGGATCAATAAAAAATGAATTCATTATGAGATTGGAGTGACCTATATCACCCTCCAAATAATTTGGTAAATATTCATATATCATGATATTGGCAGGGATGGAATAGTAAATGATCTTGGTTTAGTAATACCATTCTAGAATGAAGAGTTAACTTGGTTTATTAATGGACTTTATCAACTATGATAATATTGGAAACCAGCCTATACTAATATGAATTTATATTCAATTTTTAAGTTTATTCCAAAAAAAATTATGTCCTATGTTATGAAATATGGGATTATGTTTATTGATTCTTATTATCTTTTATGATTTATCCCATGCCATGATATCATGATCTTTCTTATACAAGATAAGATTTTCCAATGTTATGTTCTTATGTCATATGATTATGATATGATTGACATATCCTTTTTTTTCCTTATTGGTCATATATTATCTCCATTTAATATGTTTCTTTTCCCTAGGTCATGAAGTAGGTTATAAAGTATGATATTTTAAAAAGGGATATAGTTATGAAAAAATAAGCGGGAGACAATGTAGATGTATTTTGAACAAGTTGTTTTTGATTACATATTTCTAAAGGCACTAGAACTATATGTTCCTGGAATGGTGTTTCTATATTTTTAAATGAATATCATTCAAATTTTTATGTAATATATTTTTTATAATGAATTGACATTTATATTTTTCATTTTTTAAATTTTATTGATTTTTTTTTTTGAAAATATTCATTTCATTAGTTTATATATGTTGATCTTTGGGACTTTTCAGACATAACAATAGAGAGAATGTATTTTTTTAACACAAATAGAATAAGAATATTTTCCCACTATCATATCTCATAACTGATTTTATGTTTTCTTTTAAATGA
Source organism: Viscum album (assembly GCA_963277665.1). Lineage (NCBI taxonomy): Eukaryota > Viridiplantae > Streptophyta > Magnoliopsida > Santalales > Viscaceae > Viscum > Viscum album. Next base: position 1,739,028,589 of record OY728151.1, read on the forward strand.
TTATAATAATATTTTCAATTAAAATGTTTTCATATATAATTTCCGTAATAATTAATGTGAAAATAAAATGATAATTTTCTAAAGTATTATTTCAAGGGATATCTCAAAGTTATTTTCGATCTAAGATAACATTATTTGATGTTATGTATTTTTTAATATGGAAATTATTCCTGAATAATATCCTTACTATTTTTAAAGTTTGTTAATTTCAATGTTGAAAAGATATTGATGATTCCCATTCTCTTTTTTAATGGTCTATACATTATATAAATTCATTTCCTTCCATTAGATCTGTGATGATGAATGATTTATGATCTTTTGGAAGACATATGAATGAATTTATTTTTCTAACATGTTGGATCTATATCTTCCTCTATTGAATTGGGTAAAAATGGACAACTTGAGATTAAAAATGTTATGCATGAACCTGATTAGATATTCACAAATGATATGCATGAATCAGATTTAGTGAACACAAATGTTATACGTGATCCTAATTTCATGTTAATAATGTTATGCATGTAACATATTACATGTTCCTGGTGTTAATCAAGGGCCTATGTTTCATGTAAATATGATTATGTTTGGACCCAGTTTCATGTTTATATGTTTATGAGAGGGCATAATTTCATGTCCTTAAGTCAATGATTGAACATGTTTCTACTTTTTCAGGTTCCCGACATTATATTTTATCATTATACCACAATTTTATGTCTCATTTTAATTTTATTCCCACATAGATTTTTTTTTCTTTTATTAGTGCAGGATTCATGTGTTAAGAACTTTGAATATTTATGCCATGACTTGTGATTATGAATCTATAATATGAAGGGTATCTATTTTCGATATTTAGGTTAATGTTCTCTCTCCCTTATTCTCATGTTATGATTATGTAATTATTTGTATCCCTATTTTTTACCCTTCCTTTGAAAATGAGATCATCATTTTTTAGGGTTCTTTTACCCATGTTATGACGAAGGGTTTTAGAAATGGTGTTCCCTAGAAGGTTTATAGTCATGAAGAGAAGAGTGGGAGAAGATATATATCATTTTTTTATAATATTTATTTGTGTCCGTGTTTCCACATGACCTATACATATATGAATTTGATGTGGGACAAGATGTTATATAATGAATTTAAATTGACATAGATTTGAAAACACTCTATGAAAATGGTGGTTCATTATATTATTCCTCTGGATCAGTCTAGCATAATAGCGACTTAAAGTGTCTCCCATAAAGGCCTCATATGGTTCCATTGTAATGGTGGAGAGTTATGTGTTATTTTATAAAAACTAAAAAATGGTAGGTGTCTCACTTAGTCATTTCCAAAGTCAAACATGAAGCATGTCCTCCGTATTATGAATGGTCCACTCTATCTCACCATTATTCTGGGGGTGGAGTATTGGACTCAAATGAAACTATGTCCCAACATTTTTTGGTAATTATTTCCATACACACGATGTGAAGAAGGATTCACATTATATGATGATCATTGAGGGAACTTCGTGAAGTTATACTATTAACTACCTATAAAGTCTACATAGTTTTTCCTCTAAACCTTTCTATCAGATATTAAATAAGTAGAATGACTTGGTGAGTCAGTTTACGATAACCAAGATAGTGTTTTGACATCTAGTTGATCATGAAAATATATTTTCCATTTCCATGGGGATACCATCAAATGTAATCTCTACATACCAAGTAGTTTGGTCCAAACCCACATGAACGTGGTGCTTGTCCTTCACTTAATGTAATGTGATTCATAAAAAGATAATCTCGACCACATTACCCTATATCCCTATCCATTGTATCTGATGTCATAGGTCCTGGTAAATCTTATTAACTATGGGATATACTGCTAAGGGTGATTAATGGAACTCCATTAGAATCTCTTATCAATGGGTGACTCCTAATAGAGTAATTTTATGAGAAATTATGAAATCCTCACCACCTTAAAAAATCCATTTAGAGCATATACATTTGATATCGATCCATTCAAGTCCTTATAATCGATATATCCATGTTCTTTCTCCCAAACCCACTAATGAAGTGGAGGTGAATATCCATAAACTACTTGAATATTTAAATATCAAAATAAACTTATTATATTTCAATGAGGCAAAATAATCCATTGTGTCTATCAATAATATAAAACCAAATCATCTCTAGAGAGAATATTCCACCATGTTCATCTTATTTAGAGTATAGACTATCTCAATGTAGTTTTATTATATGAACTACATCCATAGTATCTACCTCATGATAATATAATTTCATGTAAAAATATATATGTGACTCATCTGATAAATATGTAAAATAAAATGATCTCACATATGATAGTGTCACCACATCATTAGGATGGAGACCAATTCGTGCAACTCCAAATCATGTGTTATGTAGTTTTTCTCTTATGGTCCCTAATATTGGGACACATAAGATATCACCACCTATCTCTGCATCAAGAAACATTTAATCTAGTTATGGAGGAATATTAGTACACCACACACTCAAAAACCTCCTCATTAATTCTCATGGATTAGACCCTCAGAAACCACTATCATAACTTCTAAAAAGCCTCCATAGATCTATTTTTTCAACCGAATGGATTCCCCTTTGTGTAAAATGATATTAGGGCCATTGAAATCCTATATAAAATAGGGGAAATATTTTATAGTATCTTGATAACCCATGGAATCTCCATACCTCAGTTACACTCTTGGGTAAAACCCATGCTATCACTAAATAAACATTTAATGGGTCCACTTCGAGTTCCGCCATCAACATTTCAATTCATAGATGGTGGAAGCCCAAAATGAAAAATTAAATCTCTGATGGATTCCCATGAAAAAATTTATCTTGGAGTACATATAGAAATATCCTCAATTAGATTTCATAGGCATCATCTTATGTTGAGTACATAACGATTTCATCAATGAATAATACCAAGAACTGTTCCAATAAGGGATGAATGATCAAATTCATTAGTCACATAATATTGGTTTGGAATTTTTTTAATTTTGAAGGGAAACCTCAAATATTCATAGTGACCATGGAAAAAAATTAAAACATAAATATATTCCCATATTGAAAATGAAGATACTAAAATAATGACCTGATATAAATATTTGAAAACAACCTCTACCCTTTTAGCAGGTTGAAAATATTGTCGAATCTCAAGAGTAGATACATAATCCTGATAGCCACCTGATTTAGTTGGTAGTACTCTAAACATAACCTAAAACTCACATCCTCAATCTTGGTAAATAACTAAGGCTACCTGGGGGATAAAATAAGCCTAAATATTCCCTTGATTTTATAATACTTCAAATTCACATTCAAATATTTAAAATGTACAATTGGAAACCAATAACTTTCCCCAAATATTAGAGTTGTCCTTGGGTGAAGGTCTATACATAAATAAACTTATTAGATTGATGTAATCCTAACACTTCTTTATGGATGACATCCTAATAATATTTAAATAATATAGGAAACTAAAATCTCATAACATATTTATATCCAAGGGTAATACTGGTTAAATGATCAGTAATTAGTTTTATGATCCGTGGTATGAGCTCATCCAATTCGGCACAAGTTTCCATCCAACTAATGAAGTAATCACTCAAAACATCAACCTAGAATCTCTTTATCCAATTATTTAAATTTTCTATATTTTAAATAATAATTGAAATATAGTCTATATATAAAATAATTTCATAAGTTTTCATCATGTATACGATAAGATACCATAAGAATATCTATCCAACAACATAGAGGTCACACCATCGGTAGAAACTTGTGATCACATAATCTCCCCTAGTTTCACTCACTAAAGGCACGGTTCGAGCCAATGGATACACATGAATATAAATATGTCAAATAAATAACTTTAAAATGAATTTTTAGCACATTCATACATTTATTAATTCTAAAAATAATGTAGAGAAAATATATTTCATAAATTGAATCGTCTGTGAAGACTCTACATCGTAAGGATCCACATCCAATAGATTCCCATGTCCCTATCCCTTGGCTCCAAAATCTTGTTGTCAAAACCTGTGGGTGATTCGCTGTTAAAACGTAGGCGACCTCCCACTCCTCTCTCATATACTTTTCAATGTCTTTATCCCTACAGACATTCCTAATCAATATACAAACTCTATATAGTTGTTCTAATGACTGTATCCCAATCTAATACATAACAGGTCTAGAAATCCAACATAAAATATACTTTCCCATAATAAGAGTAAAATCACCAATTCATCCCATGATTAGAACATTAATCATATCCATAGAGTAAAAACCATATATATTGAGATCGTTTCTATAAATTTATCTTGTTATGTGTTCCTTGAGTCCATCATCAACTTCTATCTCTTAATTTTAATTCCTAGGGTCCCCAGTAATATAAGAAATTATCAGAACATTTGTTTCTTGAAATCCTTCCATGTCTGAGGCACTCTTTATCACTCAACTGTATTTAGAGTTACAAAGAGATACCACTCCATCCATGATGTCTTGGAAGAGGATATATAGGAATTTTCATTTTAAAAAATCATTATGAATGATGTAAATTGAGTATTATGAGTGTATTTTGAACCATGATACATACTTTTCAACAAAAATACTTCCCCACTCGATCTCACAAAATACGGGACATGTACAACCCACAACATCATTGGGTGAAACATAAATCAAAATATTCACTATAACTCTATCCATGTGACAGTCGCCTCATTATTTTAATAAAAAATATTTTTAAAAATATAATAATTTTGATATGTTCTAAAATTTTATAAATTATATATTTATGGTCTAATATACATTGACTAAGTAAGTATTTCACAATATTTATATTGAAATATTTGTTACCTTAGTTAAAATTTATACAGTACAACTAAGTGTTGATTCAAATAATAAGAATTAAATTAACAGAACTACATGTATTAAATGTATTGGTTGATTATATTACAATTTTATTTCATCTCATTTTCAAAATTAGGACATTTTGGAGGGTCGTGTATGTGGTTTTATTTTGTTATAAATTAATATTTTTTGATATTCCATAAGTGCCCCGCACCTATATTATACATGGGAACTTCCCCCACGCTATCTCTCTTCATTTTGATCCTTCTTGATCAGCTATACCATTCCCATTTCCATTTATAACTCCCCTAATAACAGTCTTGAGGTTTTGGTATTCTCCAAATACTATCCATAGTGCGTTAAAAGTTGATCTAGAGAGAGCTCATCAAAGAATATGTAATCTTCTTTATCGATTCATTCAAACTTATTTATTCTTCTATGTTTTATTAATTAGTTATTTCAATTATAAAGTAATAAATAAATATATTATATGTACTCATATTTTATTATGACTATGTAACAACAATATTCCACCTTCAAACCAGCCTATGAAAAATGAAATCACAATGTGTGCTTACATAGAGCTTATCATCTCCCCGATGTGTTGTACTCTGTTTTTCACCACCACCTTACATGAATGGTTATAATGGTGGAATTAATAACTATATGGGATTATTATAACCTTATTTTGGAAAAAAAATACTATCCACATACATACCATTTCACAATTGTGGGAGTTATATTGTTGCATGTGCATACGTGTGATCTTCCGTCTCTAGGACAGGATGCGATTTATTCTACAAGATATCCATTAAATCATGATTATATAAATTTTTAGAAAAATAAATATGTTATATATTATGTTAATAGAATTTTTTTTATGATATATATAATTTTTTATGAATTATAGCCAGATCTTATTCGAGAAGATATGCACAGGAAAATGAGGTCGTTAATACCCGAATAAAAAATAATAATGAAATGTTATTATCAAACGGAGTATAATATGATATTATATGTTATAATATAAATGGATATGACTATGGAATTAGTCAATTACATTATTAAAATCCTTATACAATAGGTTAAAATACATACAAAGGATATCAATCCTATGGTAATGGATAATTTTTAAATCTCATTATTATTAATGATTTTTTATATGTAAGTATATAAATTTTTTTATTTTTCCTCCATGTCCATGTTTCCTAAATATGTATTCAAAAATATTATTTTTACCATGTTTAAATTATTTATAATCAATTCAAAACATTGTTGAATATTTATAAAATTGTATTAAAGGAATCTTTTTTCATTTTTGATATGATGTACTTTTTTACGTTTTGACAAAATCATGAGAAGAATGTTTTCTTTTAACTTATATAGGATGAGAGGATTTTTATGTTGTCATAATTCCTTATTAAAATTTTTATTCCTTTATAATATTTCATGTATATTTTCGAATAAATTCTTCTCAATTAAATTTACATTTAATTTTGAGATAAAAATTCATTTTTTAAGAAGAAAAGAAAATTTTTTCATGACTTAATTTCAACAGTTCTATAAAAAATATTTTTCATCTAAGAGGGAATTATTTAATAGTTCCAAGTTTCATGTATTCTAAAAATATTATTACTACGATTTTATTATGTTTATGATGGAATTCTATCTATTAAATCCATTTTTTACTTGGATTATGTTGTAGGGGAATGATGTTTAAGAAACCAATTATATTCATTGGGGTATGAAAAAATTAATGATTTATGATTTTCTGGAACATGTTAGAATTATTCTATTTTGATATGGTTGGGAAATATATCCCCCTCTAATTAATTGGGAAATGATTCATATCTCCTGATGTAGATTTGTATCGAAGAAGAAATGATATCGGTTCCGTAATGCAAGGCTAGAATGAGGAGTGAACTCAGTTCAGTAATTGATATTGTCCACTCTGATGGTATATAATATTAGACACGATTTATATGAAATGATTTTCTATGAATAAGTGTATTCCCAAAAAATTATCTCTTATATTATGATTTTTTTATTATGTTCATTGATTTTTATTAAATTTTAATGATTTATCCCATGTCATGATATCATGACCTTTCATATGGAGGATAACATTTTCAAACATTATATTCATATGTCTTTTGATTATGATACAATTGACATCTCCCATGCTTACCCTTTCAATTAAACTAAGCTCACCATTTCAATTTTTTTCTTTTCCCCATGTCAAGAAGAAGGGTATTAATTATGACATTTCAAAATGGGGTGCAGTTATGAAGAAATAAGAGGGAGACAATTTATATATATTATAAACCAGTTTTTTATGTTTCATACATTCTAAAGGCACTAAAACTATTTTTTCTATAATTTTTTTGTTATGTTTTTTTAATGACTATTCGTAAAATTTTAATGGAATGTCCATGTAAGTAATGTATGGGGTTTTATAGTTTGTATCATTGTAATATTTTAGATAACCATTGGAATCATAAATTAGTAAAACATAGTAAAAACAATAAGTATAATTAAATGTATAGTTGAAAATCATAATGTTTCATAAATGATTATGAATAAACTCAAAAAAACCTAAATTATCTTAAAAATGATATTTTATTCGTCATTATATGATTTTCTCATTATGATGAGTGTTTCTATTACTATGGTTTTTGGTTTTAGACAATTGATTGAACCTGATGGAACCACATTAATGATGAATTCTAGGGACAATGAAAGGATTTTCCTCGTGAGTATCCAAATATTATTGGTCCAGAATGAAAAATTTTGTAGTTATGGTCACGCAACATTCTCAAGCGATTAATCATGTACGACATCCAAATGAGAAAAGGATGGAACAATATTATGTTATGTGCTTTACGAGGTATCATACACCTTTTTTCAGCATGTCTTTTGTTATACAAGTGGATGATCAATGGATCCATACCACTGAAAAGATATTTTCCATTCTCTAATTTTTAGAAAATGATAAAATCATATTTGTGGTCTATCATTTCAAAGATGAAGCTGATCAGTGGTGGAACCAAATAAATAATATGAGGTAATGAAATTAAATAGAATCCAGGGAATATCATCAGGTAATAGTGAGGCAATATAGTGATAACATTAGATAAAATTCATCAGAAATAAAATAGTGGGACAATACTGAATAAAATAAAACATTTTCAAATTTAGAGGGGATAAAAATTGTACCATTAACCACTTAATTATCGTATTCCACACAACTAATAGTGATCACAAGTAAAATTCCACTTTCATTGGCCTTATAATTTTCTATACATCGATCAACATCAATAACCCTTGCATTATTATATTTGTCGGAATATTGCCCTCATTTCCCTATTATTTTAGAATTGATGTTTTGGAGGTGAATTTTGTGTCGTATTTTATCTATTCGCATCATTAGTCATATCTTTCCCATCACTTCAGAATTCAACCACTTGATGTCAATCTCTGCCAGACATAAATCATTTTCTAGTTCCTTAAAGACAATTTCCTCTGTGAATTTTTCTAGAAATTGATCATAAGATAAAACACATCTTATTTTTAGTGTGGTATTTTTATTTTCCCTTGAATTTCATTTTCACTTTTTACAAAACCATTGGACTGATTTGTTTAACCAATCTCCATCTCAACTATAAGATCACATTGAACAATTTCCTCATAGCTATTGAAGTATCTTATGGAAAATTCCATTCAGAGAATTGTATTTAATCAACTAAAGAATAAATCAATTTTACTCTCAGGTTGGATAATAATTCTCTAGGTTTACATTGAAAGTCTTGTAAAATCTGAGTCATATGTACGAATAGATTCATCATTAATTTTCTAAACCTTGTGTAACTAATTATGCATCAATGTTTGAGGAGATTTAGGTGACTCTTAATGGCACAACAGTCACATAAAAAGAATATAATTCTCCTCTTACTGATTTTTGTGGAATATTTTTTCCTAAAAATCTGTTGATACTTCCTTTATTGGGATTTGATGTGACTCATGGAATGAATTGGAATTCTATATGTGGAACAAAAATCAATTAAGAAGGAATGGAAGTCAAATTAAATATTTTGGATCAAGCTATGACTATTTATAGATTCAATGAGGTGTTTGACATTCTCGTGGAAATGTCTTCCTTTGTATGGGTCTTAATTTCTATAAATTAAGGATATATATATATTTATGTTGAGAAACACACCATTAATAATAAATTTGTTGTATGAGATTTTATTTATATATTTTCTGAATAATTTCCATGTATTACATCGCATCGTGATGTCGAGTTTTCAATAGAACTCATATTGGGTGTTATGCCTATTTCAAAGACACCTTATAGAATAGACCTTATTGAGTATTCGGGATTGATGAAGATACTAAAAAGAATCATGATAAGGGATTCATATCCCCTCTTTTTTCATCTTGGGGTGAACTTGTTTTGTTTATTATAAAGAAATATGTATAAATGAGGCTCTTAATTGATTATCTTGAACATATAAATATTACAATTATGAAAAAATATCCCCTTCCCCGCATTGATTACTTATTCAATAAAATATTCTGAACTCAATACTTTTCCAATATTAATCTTCATTCATGATATCAACTATTAATGTTTAATAATGATGATATACCAAATACAACAGTCCATATAAGGTATGGACACTATATGTGTATAGTGATGCCTTTTTATCTAACTAATTCCCCCATTAGCTATATGGATCTAATGAATATAGTCTTTATAGACTATCTTGATCAATTTGTGTTACTCATTATAGATGATACTCTGGTTTATTTGAAGATAATGTAAGAGAATGAAGACCACATTAGAATTGTACTAATGACCCTAAGAAAAATAACTTTTATGAAAAAATTACCTATTTTTAATTTTTTCAACATAATGTTTACTTTTTGGGACACATAATTTCAAGAGAGGGGATATATATGGATCTATAAGAAGCAGGAGTTATTTAATGTTGTCCTAGACTAATTAGAGTAACTAAAATCTGATTTTTTCTTAGTTTGGGTGGATATTATTTATGTTTTGTGAAATATTTTTCAAGACTATCTAATCAACTCACCATGTTGAATAAAAAATGGAGTAATTTTCTTGTTAATGGAGGAATGTTACGTGAAATTCAATGATGCAAAAAGAAGGTTAGCTAGTGAAACTGTGCTCACACAACCTTATAGTGGAGAATGGTTTTTCATCAATAGTGATTCATCCAAGATAGTTTGGGGATGTGTTCTAATGTGAAATTATATAGTGGTATCTTATGCGTCACCGAAATTGAAAATTCCTGAGAAATATTTCCCAACTCATGATTTGGATTTATCCGTCGTAATATTTTCCATAAAGATATAGAAAATTTATCATAATATTAAAAGGTGTTATATTTATACTAATCACAAAATTTTAAAGTATATATTCTCCCAAAAGTAGCTGAATATAAACCTAAGAATATGGTCTATGTTAATTAATGGTTATGACTACTCCATATACTAACACCCTAGAAATGCAAACAAGGTGGATGATTCTTTCAGCAGAAAAGACCATGCTAGCATAGCCATGATGGGGATCACAAAAGATCCAATACGTATGAATACTAGAAGGATGGATATTGAAATTTTAATAGAAGGGGTGAAATGTTATCTTTCTGAAATTAATGTTCAAATATCTATACAATTTATGATTAAGGAAGAATAGAAGGAACATATAGATATTAGAAAGAGTTTTATAAATGTTCATAAATTCAACCATGATTGTGATGGAATAATAATGTACAAGAAATGTGATTGTATTCCTCATATAATAGAATTATTGAAGGGGATATTGTATGAGGATCATTGCCCATTATTCACTATACATCCTAGATGTATAATGATATACATGGGACTAAACGAGTATTTCTTGTGGGATGGCATTAAAAGATATTTTTCTAATTATGTCGCTCAGTGCTTTTTTTGATGTCATGTTATGGTAGGGAGATAGAAATCTAACAGGTATTTAAAACCAATAACCACACCAAAATCAAAATTGTAAAACATATCTAGAGACATTGTCGCTAGACATCAAAAAACTTATAAAGGGCAAAATGCTATTTGGGATATAGTTGATCACCTTTTGAAGGTAGCACACTTAATTGATATTAGACAAGATTTATATCATAATATATTTTCTGGGATATATAAATGATGTAGTAATAATTCATGGTGTAACACTTTCCATTATATCTAATCGAGATCTAAGGTTTACCATGATTTTCTAGGGAAGTCTTCAGAATGAACTAGATACATAGTTGAGTTTCAACACTACCTATCATCCTTGATAAAATGTTCATTATGATAAGAGAATTCAATCTCTATAATCCATGTTGAGAACTTTATCTATAGAATTTAAAGGTGGTTGGGATCAACACCTATATTTGGTATAATTTTAATACAACAATACCTTTCACTCTAGTATTAAAATGGACCCTTATGAATCCATCTATAGAAAGAAGTGAAGATCTCCACCATTATGGGATGATTTTGGGGAATGAAATATATTATGACCTGATCTTGTTGATGAAATGGTAGACATGGACATATATATTAAATAACACATAAGACCATATTAGAGTTGACAAGAAATATATTTTAACAACTCAAGAAAATACTAGATTTTGAAGACACTGGAAATATATTTCTATTTGTATCTACCTAGAATATAATTATGATATTTCAAGATAAGGGAATTTTGAGACCTAGGTATATCGGTCCTTTTAATTTCTGGATTTTATTGGGAAGGTAGCTTATGAATTAACACTACCACTGAATCTCTCTAAAGTTCATATTGTGTTCCATATATATCTCCTGAGTAAATAAAAACTAATCCGTTACATTTACTAAAATCAAAAGTCATATCCTTGTAGCATGTCATTCTTATGAATAGTAACTGATAGAGATTCATGATCGTAGTAAAAAATTAATGCGAAATAAGACCACTCGCATAGTTAATGTTTGATGGGGGAACCACTAACATGAGGAAGTTATGTGGGAACGTTAGGATGTGATAATGTAGAGGTATCCTCGTCTGTTTGTATCCATGTGACAAATTTTGAGGGACAAATTAATTTTAAGTGGGGGTAGAATGTAACACCTGAATGTTTTTATTAAATATTTTTTTAAATAATTTTAATTCTTCAATAGCTTCACTGATTTCAATCATGAGATCAAAAAAGCTAAGAGATGACCTTGGTATAAAATGATCATTATCAAATATACATTATGTTATAGGGAATAAATATTACTAAAATATAAAAATTTATGGTGAATTCTATTGTTAAAAATTATTTTTGAAAAATATAAACTAATTAAATATAAAGGAAATATTTATATTTTTTGGGTTAATAAATTATGTTAATTATAATTAGTAATAAAAATTAAATATATATATATATATATGTTATATATTTAATAAACTGTTTTGATATTCATTCAATAGTTATTTTCATCATATGGTGTGACTAAACCCAATTTGATGTATAGAAACCTATATTTTTCAAATGGGTGATTTTACCCCCTTATATTGGAGAACCCATTTTAAAAAAAACATTTACAAAATAATAAATTTTATATATGAAAAAAGTTCAATTATTATTTGGGTTTGGAATATAGTAATTTAATTTGGATGAATTTTTTATATTTTTCTCATAACATTCTTTTTTTGATGAATAGTAAACTATACTAAATTTTAAGTGAAAAATACTTTTTCATGGGAATAATTTTTTCGATGAAATTATATTATTGAATGCTTTTAAAATATAAATAGATCATAATTTTACCAATAAATATAAATTAGGTTATTGGAATTACTTTTACATTTAATTTCGATATATAAACCTTTCAATCTTTTAAAATTTTTAATATTTTAAAACTCATTTTTCATTCTGATGATGACATTAATTTTAAATTCATTACTATAAATTATCAGTTTTGAATTTGAAAAAATGGGTTCAATATTTTTAATTTGTTGTTCCAAATTATTTAAATATCTTTATTGTATTTTTGGTCACTATGAATATTAACATCAATAGTTATTTGTTAATATGGTAAATGAAAAAATCCAGTAATTAATGGTAAATATAATATTATAAATCCACTGTAACACTCGTACATAAATAATTGGATTATTTTGTTTTGGACTAAATTATCTTTTGGTATAAATGGTATCCTTTGGAAACCTTTGGGATGATAATATGACATTTAATTAATTTTATTTTATTAACATTTTAATATGTCCAACATGAAATTTAAAGACAATAATTTTTTAAATATAATGATACATATAAGATAAATTCCTTTAGAAATAATATTTTGAAAAATTAAATGTCTCTATTTGTCATTAATTTTTTTTAAATTTTTAGTAAATAATTTTTTACCTTAAATCCCAATACATTGATGATAGAGAAATTATTTTATTGACGAGAAATCAATAAAATAATTTTTATAAAAATGATAATAACCATTAAAAGACCTAATAACTTGACAAAATCTTATTGGTCTTGTATATATCTAACTAAATCATCAAAGGAATGATTTATTGACCACATTGAGATATATAGATATGATTATTACACTTAAAATATTTTATTTAAAAGTGATATTAAAGATTTCACGATCAGGTTTTAATAAATGTGTGATTTCTTATGTCAGATTTTACAAAAGATATATTAAACTAAAAGTACTCTTATGAAGTATATTGTATTTATATTAAGATTATAATTTTATTTTTAATTTTCATTAAACAAATAAGTATATAAAATTAATAAATAAACTAATGTGGTAATTATTTTATTAAAGGGGATAAGGAATAAATGTTGATAAAAATGTAAAAATAAATTTCATTTTGGCTAACTAATATATAATTTTTTATAAATATTACATTTTCCTCTTAAAAATATAAGTATATATTGTTTTCAAATTTAACTTGTTATATTAATATTTTTATAAATCAAGGAATTGAATAGTGTAAAAATTGATATTATTTATTTTTTTATAAAAATAATGTTTTATCAAATTCTTCAAAAGTCATAAAACATTTTTTAAAATATTTAATTATTATTATATGGTGTAAAATTTTCTAAATAATTAATTTCTAGTCTCGTTTACATCAAATAATTAAACATTTCACCAATTTAATACTAAAATATTTGATACCTTAGTCAAAAATTAAATAGAAAACAATTGTGTAAATAAAAATTATAAGGTTTAAATTGACCATAAAACTTTTCTATTTTTTTTCTATTAAAACATTATTCCATCTTATATTGAAAATTATGACATTTGTTAGGTATTTCGATGGGGTTTGAGTATATTATAAATTAATATTTTTTAACATTCCATAAGTTCCCCCTACCTAAATTATAGATGGAAACCTCCAACCTCAATTATTCACTTTATTTTGAACCTTCATGCTCGAAGAAACCCTACCAATTTCCCTTATAAAATTAATTTTTCTCATTCTATATGTTCTGGTCTTCTCTAAATACCAACCCTAGTAATTTAAGTGGTGATCTGGAGGGATCTCCTCGAAAAATATGTAATCTATTCTACATATATTTTAAAAATTATTTCTTATTATATTTACTCATCAACATTTTGATACATTATAAAGTATTATATCTACTATAAAATATATAAATATAATTTATTATGATTATAGAACAACTACAATCTACCATCTATCCATCCAATAAAAAACGAAATCACAACTCGTGCATACGTAGGAATTACTATCTACATGCTTTGGTGTACTCTAATTTTCACCACCACCATACATGGGTGTGCATAATGGTTTAAATAATAACCACATATTAATATTATAATATAACTTTAGAAAAAAAATCATCCACTTACATACCATTTCAAAATTAATTGAATGATATAGTAACTCGTGCGCACGTATGACCTACCATATCCACGATTCGATAAAATTCATTCCACATGATTACATAAATGTATATAAATAAAAAATATGGAATGAATTATGTTAATATCATTTTGGAGGGGTATAAATAAGAAATAATTATTATAAAATGAACATATTCAGAAATCTTTCATAAGAAAATGAAGCCATTAATACCTGAATAACGAGTAATAACGAAATTTTCTTGACAAAAAGATTTTAATATGAACTGGGGTGTTTATATCATCCATGTCAATGTTTTTAAAATATGTGTACCAAAATATTCTAATATAGGTCTACAATTGTTTAATTTTTTTCATTTGGTGAAACTTTATTAAATGGTAGGAAAATAATCTTTTGTCATTTTCGATTTGAGATACTTTTTATAATTCCAACAAATATATGAGAAAAATGTTATCTTATATCATATACAGAATGATAAAATTCATTCATATTCATAATTCATTATTTCCATAATTAATCCATTAAAATATTTAAAAAATATTTTCAAAGAATTTTTTTTCATTTAATATTTCATGGAATTTTGATAAAATATAACAATATTGAAGAAGAAAGGATATTTTCCTTAAGAATTAATTTCATGTGTTCTTTCAAAATTATTTTTTATATAGGAAGGAATTGTTTATTTGGCCCATGATTCAATTATATTATACCTATTATAACTATGATTTTGTTATTTTTATGATGGAATTATATTTATGAAATTCATTTTTTACATATATTATGTTATGGTGGAATTTTGTTTAAGAAAACCATTATTTTCATGTGGGTTATGCTATGATAAATGTTTACAATTTTTTGGAACAATAAATAATGATTTCATTATTAGATTGGAGTGACCTATATCACCCTCCAATTAATTTGGTAAATATTCATATATCAAGAGATTCATATGGATGAAATGGTAAATGATCTCGGTTTAGTAATACCATGCTAGAATGAAGAGTTAACTTGATTCATTAATGGACTTTGTCCACTATGATAATCTTGGAAATGAGCCTATACTAATATGAATTGATATTTAATTATTAAGTTTATACCAAAAACATTTATGTCCTATGTTATGACATATGTGATTATGTTTATTGATTCTTATTATATTTTATGATTTATCCAATGCCATGATATCATGATCTTTCATATACAGGATAAGATTTTAAAATGTTATGTTCTTATGTCATATGATTATGATATTATTGACATATCCTGTTTTTCCCTTTTTGGGAATCTATCCTAACCATTTCATATGTTTCTTTTCCCTAGGTCATGAAGTAGGGTATAAAGTATGATATTTCAAAAAGGGCTGTAGTTATGAAAAAATAAGCGGGAGACAATGTAGATGTATTTTGAACAAGTTTTTCTTGATTCCCTGTTTCTAAAGACACTAGAACTATATGGTCCTAGAATGTTGTTTCTATATTTTGAAATGAATATTATTAAAATTTTCATGTAATATATCTTTTTATAATGAATGGTCATTTATATTTCTTCAATTTAAAATTTTATTGATTTTTTTTAAAATATTCATTTCATTAGTTTATAAATGATGATCTTTGGGGATTTTCAAACATAACAATAGATAGAATGTATTTTTTTAACACAAATAGAATAATAATATTTTCCCTCTATCATATCTCATATGTGATTTTATGTTTTCATTTAAATTATTATAAGTATCTTTTCAATTAAAATGTTTCCCTATATAATTTCAGGAATCATTAAAATGAAAATAAAATGTTATTTTTCAAAAGTATTATTTCATGTGATATCTCAAAATTATTTTCAATCTATGATAAAATTATTTGATGTTAGGTTTTGTTTAATATGTAAATTATTCATGAATAATATACTTACTATTTTTATAGTTGGTTAATTTCAATGATGAAAAGATATTGATGATTCCCATTCTCTTTTTTAATGGTCTATACATTATATAAATTCATTTCCTTCCATTAGATATGTGATGATGAATGATTTATGAACTTTTGGAAGACATGTGTATGACTTTATTTTTCTGACATGTGGGATCTATATCTTCCTCCATTGCATTGGGTAAAAAATGGACAACTTGTGATTAAAAATGTTATGCATGAACCTGATTACATGTTCACAAATGATATGCATGAACCATATTTAATGATCACAAATGTTATATGTGATCCTAATTTTCTGTTAATAATGTTATGCATGTAACATATTAAATTTTCCTAGTGTTAATCAGGGACCTATGTTTCATATAAATAAGAATATGTGTGGACCCATTTTCATGTTTACATGTTTAGGAGAGGGCCTAATTTCATGTCCTTAAGTCAATGATTGAACTTGTTTCTACTTTATCAGGTTCCCGACATTATATATAATCTTTATACCACAATTTTATGTCTCATTTTAATTTAACACCCTCATATATTTTTTTCTTTTATTTTTGTATGATTCATGTGTTATGAACTTTGAATATTTATGACATGACATGACATGTAATTGTCAATCTATAATATGAAGGGTATCTATTTTTGATATTTATGTTAATGTTCTCTCTCCCTTATTCTCATGTTATGCTTATGTAATTATTTGTATCCCTATTTTTTACCCTTCCTTTGAAAATGAGATCATCATTTTTTAGGGTTCTTTTACCCATGTTATGAAGAATGGATTTATAAATGGTGTTCCCTAAAATGTTTATAGTCATGAAGAGAAGAGTGGGATATGATATATATTATTTTTGTACAAAAGGTTTTGTCGGTCCAAGTTTCCACATGACCTATACATATATGATTATAATGTGGGTCAAGATGTTATATAATGAATTTAAATTGACATAGATTTGAAAACTGTCTATGAAAATGGTGGGTCATTATATTATTCCCCAAGATCAGTCCAGCGTAATAGTAACTTGAAGTGTCTCCAAAAAAGTCCTCAGATGGTTCCATTGTAATGGTGGAGAGTTATGTGTTATTGTATAAAAACTAAAAAATGGTAGGTGTCCCTCTTAGTCATTTCCAAAGTCAAACATGAAGCATGTATTCCGTATTATGAATAGTCAACTCTATCACACCATTATTCTGGGGGTGGAGTATTGGACTCAAATGAAACTAAGTCCATTAATTTTCTGGTAATTATTTCGATACACATGATGTGAAGAATGATTCACATTCTAAGATGATCATTGAGGGAACTTTGTGATGTTAGACTATTAATTACCTGTAATGTCTACACAGTTTTTCCTCTCAACATTGCTATCAGATATGAAGGAAGTGGAATGACTTGGTGAGTCAGTTTACAATCACCAAGATAATGTTTTGACATCTAGTTGATCATTAAAGTATATTTTCAATTTCCATGGGGATACCATCAAAGGTAATCTCTACATACCCAGCAGTTTGGTCCAAACCCACATGAACGTGGTGCTTGTCCTTCACATAATGTAATGTGATTCATAAAAATATAATCTCGGCCACATTACCCTATATCCCTATCCACCATATCTGATGTCATAGGTCCTGGTAAATCTTATTAACTCTAGGATATATTAATAAGGGTTATTAATGGAACTCCTTTAGAACCTCGAATCAATGGGTGACTCCTAATAGAGTAATTTTATGAGAAATTATGAAATCATCACCACCGTAAAAAATCCATTTGGAGCACGTACATTAGATATTGGTCCATTCAAGTCCTCATAATCGATATATCCTTGTTCTTCCTCCCAAACCCACTAATGAAGTTGAGGGGAAATATCCATAAACTACTTGAATGTTTAAATATCAAAATAAACTAATTATATTTTCAATGAGGAAAAATAATCCATTGTCTCTATCAATAATATAAAACACGATCATCTCTTGAGAGAATATTCCAGCATGTTCATCTTATTTAGAGTATAGACTATCTCAATGTAGTTTTATTATAGGAACTACATCCATAGAATCTACCTCATGCTAATATAATTTTGTGTAAAAATATATCTATGACTCGTCTGATATATATGTACAATAAAATGATCTCCAATATGATAGGGTCACCACATCATTAAGATGGGGAACTATTTTTGCAACTCCAAATCATGTGTTTTGTAGTTTTTCTATTATGGTTCCATCTATTAGGATACATAAGATATCACCACCTATCTCTGCATCAAGAAACATATAATCTAGTTATGGAGAAATAGTATAACACCACACACTCAAAAACCTCCTCATTAATTCTCATGGATTAGACCCTCAAAAACCACTATCATAACTTTTGAAAAGCCTCCATAGATCTATTTTTTCACCCAAATGGATTCCCCTTTCTGTAAAATGTTATTAGGGCCATTGAAATACTATATAAAATAGGGTAAATATTTTATAGTATCTTGATAACCCATGAAATCTTCATACCTCAGTTACACTCTTGGGTGGAACCCATGCTATCACTAAATAATCATTTAATGGGTCCACTTCTAGTTCCTCGATCAACATTTCAATTCATAGATAGTGGAAGTCCCAAATGAAAAACTAAAATTGTGACGGATTTCCATAAAAAAAAAATTTAGAGTACATATAGAAATATTCTCAATTAGATTTAATATGCATCATCTTATTTTTAGTACATGATGATTTCATCAATGAATAATACCAAGAACTGATCCAATAAGGGATGAATGATCCGATTCATGAGTCACATAATCTCGGTTTGGAATTTTTTAATGTTGAAGGGAATCCCCAAATATTCATAGTGACCATGGAAACAAAAAAATTAATACTTAAATATATTCCCATATTGAAAATGGAGATACTAAATGAATGACCTGATATCAATATTTGAAAACAACCTCTCCCCTTTTAGCAGGTTGAAAATATTGTCAAATCTCAAGAGTAGATACATATTCATGATGGACACCTACTTTAGTTAATAGTACTCTAAACATAACATAAATATCACATCCTCAATCATGGAAAATCACTAAGGCTTCCTAGGGGGATAAAATATGCCTAAAAATTCCATTACTTTGAAAATACTTCATATTCACATTAAAATATTTAAAACATACAATTGGAATCCAATACTTTTCCACAAATATTGGAGTTGTCCTTGGGTGAAGGTCTATACATAAATTAACATATTAGATTGATGGAATCATAACACTTCTTTATGGATGAAATCCTCATAATCTTCAAATAATATTGGAAACTAAAATCTCATAACATATTTATATCCAAGGGTAATACTGGTTAAATGATGAGTAATTAGTTTTATGATCCGTGGTATGATCCCATCCTATTCGGCACATGTTTCAATCCAGCTAATGAAGTAATCACTCAAAACATCATCCTAGAAACTCTTTATCCAATTCTTTAAATTTTATATATTTTAAATAATAATTGAAATATAGTCTATATATAAAATAATTTCATAAGTCCTCATCATGGATATGAAAAGATACCACAAGAATATCTATCCAACAATATAGAGGTCACACCATTGGTAGAATCTTGTGATCACATAATCTCCCCTACTTTCAGTATCTAAAGGCACGGTTCAAGCCAATGGATCCACATGAATATAAATAGGTAAAATAAATAATTTTAAAATGAATTTTTAGCGAATTCACACATTTATCAATTCTGAAAATAATGTAGTGAAAATAAATTTCATAAATTGAATCGTCCGTGAAGACTCTGCATTGTAAGCAGCAACATCCAATAGATTCCCATGTCCCTATCCCTTGGCTCCAAAATCGTGGTGTCAAAACCTGTGGGTTATTAGATGTTAAAATGTAGGCAACCTCATACTCCTCTCTCATATAATTTTCAATGTCTTTATCCCTACATAAATCCCTAATCAATATACAAACTCTATATAGTTGTTCAAATGATTGTCTCCCAATATAATACATAACAGGTCTAGAAATCCAATATAATATATACTTTCCCATAATAAGAGTAAAATCACCAATTCATCCCATGAATAGAACATTACTCATATCCATAGAGTAAAAACCATATATATTGAGATCATTTCTATAAATTTATCTTGTTATGTGTTACTTGAGTCCATAATCAACTTATATCTCTTAATTTTAATTCCTGAGGTCCCCAGTAATAGAACAAATTATCAGAACATTCGTTTCTTGAAATCCTTCCAATTCTGAGGCACTCTGTATCACTCAAGTGTAGTTAGAGTAACAAAGAGATACCACTCCATCCAAGATATCTTGGAAGAGGATATATAAGAATTTTCATTTTAAAAAAATCATTATGAATGATGTAAATAGAGTACTATGAGTGGATTTTGAACCATGATACGTACTTTTCAACAAAAATACTTCCTCGCTCGATCTAATGAAGTATAGGATATGTATAACCCACAACATCCTTGGGTGAAACAGAAGTCAAAATATTCACTATAACTCTATCCATGTGATATTCGCCTCATTATTTTAATACATTACTATGCTCTATGATCACCCCATGGTCTACGTAGATGGATTTTTTCTATGAAACCATGAAACCATGAGTGTTCTATACATGGTGGAAAATAGACCAAATATCCTCAAGATATTTCTCTATGACATGGGGATATGCATCCCCCAAAAACCCATGTGGTATCTATCAAAGAAACTCATGATTTTCACTAATCCAATGCATGTAATTTTCTGATTCAACTGGAATAGCTCGCTACTCCGAAAGTGAAGGTAAGATTTGTATACCACATGAAGGTACCATCTAATAAAAAATGCATGAATAGAAGCCACTTAGGTATTTGTATCCTCATTATGGTCCCACTAAAAACGACAAGATGGATGTCATTATGGAGGCATCTTGTAGTAGTTTTGTTTTACTGTGGTTAAAGAGAATATCAAGGTAACTAACTCCAAAATTATATGAAAACCAATATCCATTAAAATATGACGTGTACAATAATGTTTTCCCTATATCAATTGTAAAATATAATGAGTTAACATGAATTTTTTCTAATTCCCACTAAATGGACATGAAAGCCCTTGAACCACAACTATGATTTCAATAATTAGATGAAATGATGATAACCTAGAACACTATTTACATAATTCATAAACAAATCATCATAGCTATACTATATCCAAACTCATGTCCTATGTAACTCTATGACTTAGATACCGCTCTGTCAGGAATCAAACCAATGAGCCCCAACTGGGGGGTGGAAATCAAAGCTTGACACCCAATTACAAACAAAAATAGACCAAGGGTTAGAGACTAGAACTGAGTAGGCATAATAAAATAATGGATGACCTTTTCCTAACAAACCATTTTCCCACACAGTCTTTTCCAAATGAAAATAATATGTATAAAAAAATAATGAAAATGATACTAAATATGTATACATATATCTACAATAAAATTATATTATGAAATAATTAAGTAAAATTAAAAGTACCAAATAATTACAAAGAATGGAAATAAAGTGTTCAACCAACATGTAAAAGGGGGATATTTTATAGATGAAACTCTAGGAACCCCCTGTGGTATGTATGGAGAAACAACGATCGACCAGGTCCTGGTCCACCGTGGAAATTATTGAATGGTTTTCATCTTAAAAATTCATGATTCATATGGGAATATCCCATAGAGCGGTGAGTATAATCATACACAGTTTGACATGTCAAAGTCAACAAACATAAGGAATTAAAGGGTTTTTGATAAAAGATAAAATATGATAACCACCACATATGACCAAGGATACATAAGAAGTATCAATGAAAGGTCACATACTCACTATAATACTATAAATATTCTCAAGTATCTAAGGTAATGTTATTATGAGATAAAATTCCCCATTAGTCATTTTATTGTTGATGGTTCTCATCCAAGAGGTTGTTCTCATCTGACCATTCTAGAAGAGGTGTACACTAGAACAAATAATATGTCGATACATAGGTCGAGGATCATTCCTATGGGTTAGTGGGGGTAACTAGACCTATCATAAATAAACCATTAGGCTGGGGATAACACCATGAATTTCAATAACATGATACATAACCCAACCTAGTGAATAATCATAGAGAATCACTACCTAAGCTGTACATGGGGATTTCTAACTCTATCTTTAATTAACAAGTAAATTTGATCACCATTCCTTTTCTAAGAAATATATTTTTGACTATTATCTAACATGGATGGACCTAGGTAGTGTACCTTACATGTAGTCCTCTTGGCCAATGACAATATGTATCCAGTATATTCTTTAATAGGGTATACAATGTGTATATGAATTACATGGTGTATCCTTTTAAGACCTAAGTCTAGATCTTATTAATTTATCTGTCCCTCATGCACACATCCCATTCCCTTATTATTTGGCTAAATCTATCAGTGAATGTTC